>OZ025648.1:0-134803 GCA_964019335.1 Diplonema japonicum
GGGTTTGCGGGTTTGCGGGTTTGCGGGTTTGCGGGTTTGCGGGTTTGCGGGTTTGCGGGTTTGCGGGTTTGCGGGTTTGCGGGTTTGCGGGTTTGCGGGTTTGCGGGTTTGCGGGTTTGCGGGTTTGCGGGTTTGCGGGTTTGCGGGTTTGCGGGTTTGCGGGTTTGCGGGTTTGCGGGTTTGCGGGTTTGCGGGTTTGCGGGTTTGCGGGTTTGCGGGTTTGCGGGTTTGCGGGTTTGCGGGTTTGCGGGTTTGCGGGTTTGCGGGTTTGCGGGTTTGCGGGTTTGCGGGTTTGCGGGTTTGCGGGTTTGCGGGTTTGCGGGTTTGCGGGTTTGCGGGTTTGCGGGTTTGCGGGTTTGCGGGTTTGCGGGTTTGCGGGTTTGCGCGGGCCCCCCTTGCTCGAGTCCCTCTGGGCCTCCGTATCCCCCTTAGGACACTGGTCCAAGGTCTGGTTCACCGCAGTTTATGGAACTCTTTTTCATCAGAGACGACCACTTCGCATCCCAACTGTTCGAAAAACACTTCTGTTACCTTTGTTGCTGCTCACTGTTACCCCGTTGCTGTTCAGGATGTACTCTTCGATGACAGAAAGCCTGCCTATGATCTTGCAGGTACAGATGGCACTCCCATCAAAACATATTTTATTGTGCATGTTGCTCTCCTGAGGTACTAATGAAATATCGCATTTGTAGGATAGGAAGAAACACTATCAGCACACGCAACGAAAAGAAAATAATAAACCGGATAAAAGATGATTGAAAATAAATACCCAAGCCATTAACAGCTCAGCTTCTGCAAATCCTGCTTGTCCTGCTCAGTAATCCAGCGCCTCTTCAAAGTAGAAGTGCCAGGCCATGGTCTTCTGCCAACAGCAGACGCTGGGAGACCGGTCTCGCGTGCGATCAATTCAGCTACACGACCCTCGCAGTCGTAGTTGCATGGCTCAGCTTGACAATGTCCCATTCCAGCACGGGTGCGCTTTCTGATAGCTTGTGTGCTGTCGACCGGTAGCGAGCGGTGAATGGCTTCGACTACCTCGGCCTCAGTCACGAGCTCGCACTTGCACACAACATTCTTTCGAGCGTCAGGGAAAGACGTTGTCCCCCTTTTTGAAGCCTTGAGCCCCTTCCATCCTTCCTTCGGGAATACGATAGGTGCTCTGTTTGGGTTGAATGACTGATCCGGCTTAAGCACCAGACCATTCTTCTGAAGCAGCTCAACAACATGGAGTGCAATGGCGGGCGATCCAGCCAACCCTGGTGAATCAATACCAGCAGCATGGATGAACCTTCCCCTCTCGTCTGCAGCTGACGGCTCAATGATCCAGTCCTTCCTGTCAGACTTGGCACGGGCCCCACAGAAGGCGTGGATGGTCTTTGCAGCGTCAAAGGAGGGCACCAATGCCTTGCACTTCGACAAGATATACCTGTTAATGTCGTCTACCGTGTCCTTCTCTGACTGCCCGTCCGACACGTCCCTGGCCGTGGGGCCGAGAATTAAGTTCCCCCAAAGGGTCGCCTGCACCAGCACGCCCTTGCCCTTCTTCGGGTCAGGTGCAGGGAAGATTGTATGATTTGCCAAGTGGCCCTCAGATTTGTGCAGCAGCACGTACTCACCCAGCCTGGGGGTGATCGTGAAACTCTTGTCATTTATCATCCGTGCAATATCGCTACCACCCGACCCAGCACAGTTCACGATGTACCTTGTCTTGATAACATGCTTCTGTGTCACTGAGCCGTTGACCGCAGTCGAATAACCGCTCCCACCCTTTGCCATTTCATTGACCTTGGAGCACACGTTGATGCCAGAGTTACCAGTATCCTTTGTGAGAGGAACAGTCTTGTTCTGCAAAATGCGCAGCACCTGAATGACAACGAGTGTCAAGGCAAAGAGGCCACCGGCGGTAGGGAAGAGCATGTCGGCGTCCCCATACATATGCATGGCAGCAGCGCCCATACCTGCCACGACAACCGCAATCAACATGCTTTCAAACACGTATCCCTTCTGTGTCTTCATGTAGGCAGCCGTGTCCCACTGATCCACTTCCAGATCATAGCCCAGGTCAGTTCTCTTGATACTCTTAACCTCGTGCCTGACACGCACCTCCACGCCGTTGTCAGCAGCATTCTCAGCCAAGGCAATGGCAAACTCGTACGGGATCACTGTGCCCGCATCTGGTGAGAGAAGAGCAGCCTTGGCGTTCGGGTGGACATGCGGCTCGCGCTCTCTCAGCTCTTCTTGGTTGATGATACTCAAGTTCTTCACGCCATTGACATCGCCGCGCTTCATCAGGTCATGGAGAACTTTGATCTCCTCGTCGGACGTGGCCACGACAAGGGAGCCGTTCTGGTTGTAGCCAAAGTGTAGCTCCCTGTCAAGTTGGGGGAACATCTGGTTGCCTTTCCAACAGAACTTAGCACGGACAGACCCAGGGGCGTCGTCATACCCTGCATGCACGATTCCACTGTTGCCCTTTGTAGCGCCCTGCGTCACGTCATCAGCACTGTCAAGCATGAGGACAGAGAGTTCACTCTTGGAAAGCTCCCTTGCGATTGCAGACCCAATGCACCCAGCACCAATGATTACCACATCGTAGCTACCGTCCGCCTTTGCTGCACTGTGTCTAGTACGTGAGCGGGGGCACGTGGCGCAAGAGTTCCCACATTTACCCTTACCACTGCCGTTCGTGATGTTGTAATGCTCTGCACACTCCTCGAGATCGTGCCATTTGCCGCCAACATAAGCACCTTTGTTGCCATGCACCCTGAGGTCAGCTTTCACTGGTTCAACACTTTTTCTCGCCATGGTTCCCTTGGATATACTAGATAAAAGAAACAACACAATAAAAAAAAAAGTTAAAAAGGGTATCTTCTACAATAACTGATCGAACACCTTAGCACGATACTCAAAGGTTTTTATTATCTGGGGGTTAGTTATTCATTGTATCACACATACCTGTCTTGTCATTGTGCTCATGCTCTGCAGCACATTTCCACCCCCTAGCATGTTGTCATGGACCATTTTCCCTAGTTGCTGCATTTTGTTGATTGCTGTAGCATTAGCTTTCAGAGTACGCAGTTTCGCAATGAACTCTTTTCTGTCCGCCTCCGAGTAAAGCACGTCCTCCGAAGCGAAAACAGCTACAGACTCCCACGCCACAGTGTCATTCATAGGAGGCACAGAACTGACACGCTCTGATTCCAAGTAGGTCTCGTCACCGTGCTTACTAGACAGAACACCAGGATCGAAGATGATAGGAACACACCCAAAGTACAACGCCTCCGTCAGCCTATACGAGTGGAAGCCCCACCCTCGTATGATAGGACAGAAGGTAGCATTCCCCATCTCTTTTGTGTAAACATCAGCAGTTGGGTCTTTGAACTGCTCTGGAGGGATCATTGCCTGACCCCTCTTCTTGAACGACGGCATAAAGCCGTCTACGACAGCCCTGTCGGTCTCGTATTTACATTTCTGTTTCATTTTTACCCACTTCAATGCACTCTTCTTTTTCTTTGTCTTGTCATAGCAGTACACCCAAACACGGATGTCGCTACCGTGGTCTCGCAGCAAGCGCAGCTGATACCGCGAAGACTGAAAACAGTACGATGAACCTGAGAAGAACAGCAAGTTACCTCGCCTCGATGCTGGTACTATGTGGCTATTCAGGTTGCTCACAACCTTTGGGAGTGGAATGGTTAAATCGATCCATCTTTGGTAGGTGGAACTTATCGTGCTGCTCCTCGTGGCAAGCATGCCCTGATTGGTGTAGCTGCGCTCCTCATCTATGCCCCAATCGCTGAACCCAAGGGCAAAGTGGTTGAGGCCCCACATAGCCCTTCCTCGTTGTGTTGCGTTCATGCTGAGGCCTCCTAGCACCCATTTTGAGAATGGGGCGGCAGCATATGGATGGTGCTGTGCAAGAAGCGCGTTTCCTTCATTTACACTCCCAGGCATCATGCCGCGTGTGTTCCCGAACATAAATGTATCCACGGACAGGAAGAAGGCGCATGCTTGACTCGCGTTGTGCGTCACGTAGTCGGCGTTTGAGGTCCGAAGTGATTGGTGAACCGCTTTAAAGAAGGCACCTGGTTGCCCCGAAGGCACTTCTTTTTGCATTCCATAGGAAAACACCTTGAAGTCGGAAGCACATTTCTTTTTGTGCAGGTAGCATCGCGGGAGGCTCGGCTGTGGATTGCCGTACCTGCGCGAAGCGTCACTGCTGCACAATAGTGCCCACCTCTCACTTCCGGAGCCGCCAGATGCTGTGACTTTGAGTAATTGCCTGGCTTCCTGCACATCGGTTTCAAATGACCTGGACCGCACGATACTTTTATCAAACGGTGCTGCTAAAAACTGCTCTAGTAACGGACTCACGTGTTCCTCATACCGCACTGTGTAGTTGACTGTGAGCAATGTAACCACCACAACAAGCATGCACACCATTGCCAACCGGCATCTCATTATTCATTAAGCTGTGTTCTTGAGATCACATCACAGTACTATAAAAGCAATTAATAACAAGCTAATATCTACACCACTTGGGTGCTAAAAAAAAGAACTAGTGAGTAAAACCACAGATCTGAGTAACTAAAAAAAAGGGAAACCAATTGTTTAATTTAAACCATGTCTTTGTCATCAGTTTTCTTTTTCTTTCACGGTGCAATTTTATACGTTTTCTTGACGAAAAGCTTTTTCTTCCCCAGAAGCACCAGTTGCCTGTATCTTATTTGTTTTTCCTTTAGAAAGCTAGAGTTGCAAAAGCAAAAAAAGTAAACCAAGCTAATGCTAATTGGTACAAAAGTCCGTGTCATGTATGGCAGCTAGTTGAGACGTTGGCGGGAGCGAGACGAACCACCTCCTGTCACTCGGCGGGCCTGTAGGGCGGGGTTCTACACGTCACAGTTTGCACACCGTAGGCTGGTCGTCTACGCTTTCCTCTACATCTTCGTGCACTGTGCCGTCAGGCTGTGTCGTGCGCGTCACGGTGCGTGTCACCTGTAGTGCAGTGTGGCGTGGTAAGGGCATACCTTCTTGCCATTTTTGATCACAGTCTGCTGCGTCACTGACTTGCTCATCCCGCCACCGCCCCCCATTGAAGACATTGAGCTCATAAAAGAACTGTTTTGTCTGCAGTTAAATAGCCTTGCATACCTCCCACCCATGCCTCCTCCCATCCTCTCCATGTCGTTCATCATACCCATCATGCCTCCAAACCCAAAGCCCCCATGGCCAAATGGGTCTGAATCGCCGAATGGGTCTGTCGCGAACCCCTGCCTCCCCATTGGCCTCATAAACGATTCAAAAGGGTCCCTTCCACCGAAGAATGCGTTGAACAAGTCGAACGGGTCATGTGTCGCGCGTCCTCTGCTTCGTTGGTGTCCGCCTCCATGCCCATAAGCGTCGTAGTTCCTCCTCTTCTGCGGGTCCCCCAGCGTTTCGTAAGCCTCAGCTACGGCTTTGAATCTACTCTCTGCATAATCACGCTGCTGCGGGTTCTTGTCAGGGTGCCATCTCACCGCTAGTCTCTTGTACGCCCTGCGTGACATGTCTTACTGCCGCGTGCATACCGTCTAATTTCTTCCTGCGAGGCACCCCTAGAAATTTCTAAAATCCCATAGTAGTCCTCCGTACCGCTCATTGTGTGGAAAAAAGCCTAACATGTGGCTATGTGAAAGGGAAGAAATTAAACTAAAGAAAAAACCGAACCAGGTCATCAAACCTACCCTCTATCCTCCCAACTGCATAAGCACCGAATAACCTTAGTTGGAGCTTGCGGCAAGGTTGCGACGCCTTCGCTCAACCAAGTTGCGAAGCCTTGGGAGCTCAGTCTGTTGCATCTGCGGTGGCATAAGAATGGCTCTTATCAACAACATACTGTTTGCAGTGTGGCAATAGCCTTGCGTGCGTTCAGCTTGTACTGATCGAGCAAGTTCTCACCTTCACTCCCATTTAAGTACATCATCTGCGCTTTCACCTCCTTCCACCTCATCCTCACGTCGACGTCGCTCTTGTTGCGAAGCGTGTCGCGGTACGCTTTTTCAAATGACCTCTCGAGCCTTGCATCAGTCATTCTCTGCAGTTTGTCGAAAACTTTATTTTTGCGTACCTCAAGGTCAAACAGCGTGCTAACAGCTGTTGCAGCAGCGCATACACCAGACACAACCGATACCCCTGTACAGTGTTGTATTGTAGTTTATTCACATACATGGCCTCGAGCCCTTCAGGAGCGCTACGATAAGCGCAGTACTTGACGCAGCCGCAGCAACGAGCCTGGCACTCTTCGAGGGGATATTAGGGGTCTGTTTGCTGACCCTGAAAAGCATCAGGAGCTTCTTTGCCACCTCGTCAATTGTCTGCACGGCATTGTCATGGTGCCTTTCTGGTGCCAGTCTGATCTCGTTCAGAACCTGCTCCCTGGCACGCTCAAACTCAACGATGGGTAAAACAGACTCTTCATGCTTCTGATTTGTCTGACTGAAGGTTGTGTAGATGCGTGGAATGTCCTTAGTGGTCAGGACCTTCGACAAGTTCCAGCAAAGCGTTCCGTAGGCGCGAGCGAAATCGCTCACGTTGTCCAAGGTGTCGACCTGTGTGCATCACTTGGCATGGAAGCGATACCTACCTTGTTTAGAACAATTAGGAACTTGTGCGTGCTGTCCCTCAGGGTTTCGTTGAGCACTTCTAAAGTCTCTCCCGTGGTGCCAGGGTTTGCAGGGTCGAAGAACAGCAAGATGACAGCACTTCGCCTCACAAACCACCTAACAACCTTGCTGAAATCATAGCCTCTGTTGCACTCGGGTGTCTAGAATGAGTGTGTGTTAAGTGGTGTGACGTGCCATACCGGCGTGTCAATTGTCCCTGGTGAGTCAACAATCACAACACCGTTCTGAAGCTTGGCATGGCCTCCCAAGTTGCGAACCTGTTTAGCTGGCGCTATATGTTGGAAATACCTTTAGTTTGAAGTGCTGGATGAAGGACTGCCCGAAGGCTGTTAACCCTTCGAACCCTTTGCTGGACCCCTCACATTTGCTGACGGCGGTGTAACCATCTTCGTTGAGGTCCACGTCTCCGTTCTGGATGACGGTGAACGCGTCGTCGGTGGGAGCTGTTCCTACCTCTTGGATCTTACCGTCGCACAAGTTGTTGATGAACGTTGACTTTCCACTACTGTGGTTTCCGATCAACAGCACCATAGGATGGCACCTGGGCGCAATACATTCGTGAGCGTAGCTATCATGCTTGTCTAATTTCATCATCTCCTTCTGCATATCCTCTAACATATTCTCAATCTCCTCTACCAGCTCTTTGTCATTCAAGTCATCAGGGGACCTCTTTTCCACAACTACAGGTTCCTCATGCTTCAGGTACCGGTACCCTAAGATGGAGAACCCAGCCAGAGCACTCCCACCCACCACGGCGCCTGCAATTTTACTCATGGTGTTCCTTATGTAAATTAAGAAATGTTGCGATGCACATGGACCAAAAATCTTAAAAGGGAAAACGTGCACAAGATCTAAAAAAAGAAAAGAAGGGGGAGGGGTAGGGGGTGACCAAGCTTATTAGAGTCTAATCTACAACAACAACAGTGTAGGGTAATTTTACAAATACATCGGATACGAAAAGCGCGCAGCTATCTAAGTGAAGAAGTACAGCTAAGAGCTGAACAAGATTTGTGACGCCTGTAATAGAGTGATAAGTCTCAAGCGACATACCTTCACGAGGACCTTCCGTTCCCCCGTCGAGCAGGGTAATGAACGCAACGTGTGTTGCTTTTCGTCTTGATAAGACGTGAAGCCCTCGATGCCAAACTGATGCCTTTCAAGGTCAGTCATGTACTGTGTAATGGTGTGCCTCAGCAAGGCTTCTAGCTGGTTAATCGTTGTGACGCTGCCTTCCAATCTGTCAGCCATTTGTGTGGCCCTCTGTTTGGACGTATCGTCTTCCTCGCCCTGCCTCCTCGGTGTCGCAGACCTCTCAACACTTTGTCTACTTTTCTCTAGGGCCCTCTTCCTCAGCGCCGACGACCTTGTGTTTAACGACGCAAGCTGTTGCCATTTCCCCTCCTCTTCATTAGGACTCGCACCACGTGGCTTCTTCTGTGGTGCCAAGGACAACACCTTCTGCAGCGGGGCAAGCAAGGACTGTGCCACCAGCCGGGCAGCTGGCAATTGCAAAAATAGCTCTGCAACT
Source organism: Diplonema japonicum (assembly GCA_964019335.1). Taxonomy (NCBI): domain Eukaryota; phylum Euglenozoa; class Diplonemea; order Diplonemida; family Diplonemidae; genus Diplonema; species Diplonema japonicum. Next base: position 8,191 of record OZ025648.1, read on the forward strand.
TGCTGCATGCTCTTCTTACTTGATACAACTAATCTGTAAGAATCACTAACAAATGCCATAATCTTGGGCCTTGTATTCAAGATGAAGGCCAGCCTCTCGAAGCTTGCTGCATCGCCTTCTGTATTGTTGTGAACCTCGTGGGACTGCTGCTCCAATTCTAACAACTCGCATTCGTGGCGCTCGAGCACCTGACGGCGGTGCACCTCATGCTGTGTCCAAGCGCGATAGATCTGGACGTTGTACTCGACCAGTTCGTCGCCTTCTACGTTATCAAGGACACGGCTGCTGAGGTCATGGATGAACGAAAAAAGCTGCTCTCCCCACTCGCTGCTGAGCCTCTGCATCTCGTCGATGTGAAGCTCGATAAGCTCTTCACGCCTTCTTCGTAGGGTGCCCAGTCTCTTCCCTTCCTGTTTGATTGTGCCTTCAAAGTCACGTGTTGACTTCTGTTGGGCAGCCTGCAACAGCTGCTTGTTAGTTTCAACAGCTGTGTTCAGCTGCTCAATCTCCGAGTTGTGCAACTGAGATACTTCTAACTGCTCTTCGGGTGACAGGGAGGTAAACTCTAGACTAGTTGACTTTGCGGCCCACATGGCGGTGATCTGTTCGATCTGTGTGCTCCACTCAACTTCTGCGTCTTGGAACTCTTGCATTTGTGCTACAGATAGTTCCGTCCGCCTCCTCTTGCTGATCTCGGCTAGGAGATGCGATTCATCAGTTCGTAGGCCATTCTCAAATTCAGTCAAGCTATCAGCCAGCAATGTGTTCCGCTTCCTCTGTTGATCTGATTCATCAGCGATTTCAGAAAACCCCCGCAACATATCCTGAACCAGCTCACCCTGCTGGTGCTGTGGCATCGTTGCGAACACGTCAGAAACAGAGAGGCCCCTCCAGTCGTTGACCAACTTGTCAAGCTTTGTGAGCCACATCTCTTCGTTCTGTCGCCATTCGGCATCAAGGCGGAGAATCAAGTCGGACCTTGCTTGGCGTGAGGCAAACTGTAGTACATTGACAAAACTGCAAATAACAACACACCAGATTGGCAGTGCGGCCTTCTTCGATCTCTTGCTTTATATCACTTGCACAGGTAGTAACTGGGCCGGGCACTGTGGGAAAGGCTGCTGGTGCATATTTCATCGCGAAAGACATGAACTCAACACGACAAGCGAGCTGTTTTTAGATGCTGGCACCATATGTCACAATACCTCATCTCTGTCAATCTCCAGACGTGTTATGCCCTCAGACTGAATGCAAGCAGCAATATCACCCTCTATCTTCATCCTTGCTAGCTCTTGCACTACGACTTTGCGCAGTCTGTCGTTGTCACTCTTCAGTGCTTCGTTGTATTTTTCAACACGCTCTAATTCATAGCGCAGAGCTTCCATTTCCTGGTAGCAGGCATCCTGATCTTCCAAGAGCTGCTGTGTCGCTTCATCGTGCGTCTGCCCCAAAGTATCTCTCAATCCCTGTTTGAGTTGCTAGGTATAGGCCATGTACCATACCACAATAGTCATCTCAAGCTGTGCTATAGTCTCATCTCTCAACGCTAAATCCTTCTTGATGTGATCAAACTCAGCACTGTCCCTTGTGGCCTTTACAGACAACCTGCCCAGACGCTGGTTTGTGCAGTCCAACTCACGCTTTGTCTCTTCTGCCTCATCCAGCTTCGCCTCCAGAAACCGCTGCTTTGCACGCTGTTGCACATCACCGTGCGACAATCTCTCTTGCAGCTCCTTATAACGTCCCTGTAGTTCTTGGTACCTACCGTCACTTTCCCGCAGTCTGGAGGACAGCGCCCCGTTCTCAGAAAGCATCCCGCTTTTATCACCACGCAAATTCTCAAGGAGCTGCTTTGTATCACTTAAATGCAACGCAGTTGCCTCAAGCTGCTGGGACAGCGCTAAATTCTCAGCCATCAGTCTGCCCCTCTCCTCGTTCATCACGTTCATCTACAGGCATTGACAGACGAGAAACAAACATACCTCTGCCTCCGCCATGTCGGCCCTCTTTGTCTCGTTCATCGTGCGTGACGTAAGAGCATCTCTCTCTCCTTGGAGCACGCCCATGTGGTCACGTAGCACCGCCGCCTGGTTACGGAAGTCATCTGCGTCCCTTTCCAGTGCCGTCAGCAAACACGCTGACCTGTTCCATCCCATCTGCGACTCCCAGAGAGAATCTTGCAGAAGGAACATAAAACAGTATTGCTGCTCGAGCTCTACACACATGCGTTGTCTAGCCTCCTCGTTTTGCATGTTGTAGAAAGCATTGCATAGTTCGGAGCTCAACAACGATCCTGCGATGCAACCTGCCCTGAGATCTGCGGACACCATTCCAAGCTTTAACGCACTTGCCGCTTCCTGACGCTGGAGCTCCAACCTGTCGATCAATTCGTCCTGCTGCAGCAAATGAGACGTGGTGGCGTAAGTCGGGGCTTGCTGAACGGGCAAGCCTAAAGACAGATGACGTGGCTCCTGTTAAGCTGCACAGATGTCATGAGCATACCTCATAAGGGTTCAGCCTCTCCTTTCCGATTAGCATTGTTTCGATCTTCTGCATTCTAGTAGTCATCTTACTCAAGCGCACGTTCTGCAAGAATGTCTTCTTGTAACTCGTAGTGCATACCTCCCAAGCGCTCTTCCATTTGTTGAGATATCTCATAGCCAACTTCTGCAAAGCGGATGACCCTAAGGCCCCCGCGGTGTTCCGGCGGGTCTGGCTGTATCTGGAGTGCCAATAACAGCTACACAAACAACATACTTAACACCGAGCCTTTTATCACTCCGGTCTTGGCTGTATAACGGAGTCTTCTTGGCCATTGCCGCATGAAGCTTGTCTAAACAGTTCTTCAACAACGTGAACATGCACCTGTGTGAAGTGGGTTGAGCTTCTTGCGTTGCATACCTTCTTCTCAGTATGTTCTGATTCCTTCTAAGCACTTCCCCCACACGTCTCCTGCCTACCCTTCGCAGCCTCCATCTCTGCCACAGGGCGAAATATCTAGACATGAGGCTGGTCTTCACCGTGTAAAGCAAACGTCCTGTCGCTATCTTACCTCTGCGGGTCACCGGCTTTTTGTTCTTCATGGTGTATGCCAACCACGTTATAAACCTGCGAGCAATCATCGCCTTTTGGTTATTCTTTGTAAGAGCCAGCGAAAGCTCCCTCTTGGTCTTCCAACTTCTGCGACGCTTCAGGGCGTAGGTGTACAGCTTCCAATAACACTTAGACATCAATTTCCTCGCGTTGCTGGCCTGCAATACCCTGCAGCATGATGCCCGCATCTTCTGAACACGATTGGCTGCTTTCTGCCATGAAGCGCCCTCTTGCTCCATAAGACGCAGACGCCTCTGTGCTTTCCTGCTAGCATTCATAGCAAGACCCGTCCAATAGTAATGCAGTCTTTGTGCCAAAGTCTTTCTTTCAAGCAATTTCGCGAGCCTTGCTTGAAGAGACTTGTTTCTTGAAAACAAGATTCTTGTCACGGCAGTGCATCTGCCGTGCACCAAATCAAGTCGCTGCTCGGCCTCCTTTGTAGCTGTCTTGGCCTTTTCCAGCTGCGCCTCGTAGTCCACGAGCATTAACATGCTGGCATTTGCCGACTTGGACAATGTCTCGCTCAGCAGCATCTGACTTCTCAGTTCTTCCGTCAGCATGGCGACCTGCTTTGTGCGCTCGTCAAGAGCTTTATTGGCGTTCTCTAGCTCTGCACGCAATCTCGCAATCTCATCTGCCTGGTCATTATTTTTCGATTCTGCAAACTTCAAGCGTTCCATCAGCAGTTCCAGCTCCTTCCTAAGCGCCTCTGTGTTCCCTAACCTGTCCTCAAGCTCCTTGAGCAAGATGCGGAGTTGCCGAATCTCTTCTTCCCTCTCTTTCAGCTCTTTTGCCAGCATATCCCTTTCCATATCAGACCTTGCCTGCCCCAAAGAAGCTGCCTCCAACTTGGCCCTGAGTTCTGCCATCTCCCTGTCTTTAGCCTCAAGTGACTGTATGAGGGATCGTATGCGTGCTTCAAGGTGGTCGATCAACTGCTGCTTGTCTTCTGCCACTTTCACGTCATCTTGGCCCCTTGTCCGCTGGCTCAGAAGATGTTCTGCAGCAGCAAGTTGCTCCCTTGTACGTGCAAGCTCCTCCTTGAGTACGAGCAAGGCATCTTCTTTTCCTTCCAGTCTTGCTAACGTGCTAGCCAACTGTGAGCGAAGTTCAGTCAGCTGCACCCTTGCATCTAGTGCCTCAGCCTTCGTCATGTCCAGCTGCTGAGCAAGCAAGAGTACCTTTTCTGAAGCAGCTGACTTCTGCGCCTCTGACGCAGCTGCCATAGCACGGTCGTCAACAGAGCCCTTCAGCATTTCCTCCTTTTCAGAGCGCAACATGGCAACCTGCTTCCCCAAGTCGTCGATGATGCGCACTTGTCTTTGACACTCGTCTTCTAACCACCTTATACGTTGCGACTTGATCTCGAGGTCGCCTTCAACCTTGAGCATCAAAGCATGATTGCCAGATAGTTGCGCCTCCGCAGCTGCCGCTGCAGCTGCCCTGTCGCGCAGCTGCTCTTCCAGCCTGTACGACTGCGTGTGTCTTATCACGTCTGTGTCGTTGCTGTGCAAGGACCTGATCTCGCTCATCTGCAACCTTTCCTGCAGACGTGAAATCTCTGTCCGTGCAGCTGCGAGCTCAACATGAAGATTTTCGATTTCTCTAAAACGCGATTCAAGCTGATCTCTTAGCATGGTCTCATTTGTGCCCAGTGTCTCCTGCATCCTGCTGGTGCTAGCTTTGATAGACTCCAATTCCAGTTTTGCGCCCGAGGCCCCCCCCAGCTCCCTGCGCAGCATTTCAATATCACTGTTGAGACGTGTGATGCGTGCATCATGTTCCCTACGCTGCTCTTGTAAAGACAAGTCGAGATCCCTGGAATGCATGACCTTCAGGTTTGTCATGTCCCTGTCGCAACGTGTCTTCTCGTGCATTAGCTCTTCCCTCAACTGGCGATTCTGTATGGGATAAAAAGATTCAAAAAGTAGCAGACCTCTTTTTCGCGTTGTTCCTCAGCAGCCTTGCAACCCACCAGCTCCTGCTGCAGGTGACTTTTTGTCAACAAAGCTTCTTGCAAAGCCATTTGTGCTTCCACCAGCTTAGAATCACCAGTGCACGCCTTGCTCAAAGCGAGTTCAAAATCCCTTGCGTTGCGGTCTATCTCAGTTCTTGCTTCTTCCAGACTCTTCAGTGCTGATGCTGCCGAGACACGTGCCTCCTCTGCTTCTTTGCTCAGTAGATCAACGCGGCGGTTGCACTCGTTCTGTATCTCGCGCAACTTAACTGCCATGTCTTCCTGCCCTTCAGCAAGGCAAGCGCGTTCTGCTTTGGCTTCGGCAGCTTCAATACGCGCGCTGGCAAGGTCAACGTCAGCCTTTGCCAGAGCAAGTTGCTCTTGAAGCTTACCTATGCTTCTATCCTTTTCCTTGCAGCCTGTTGAAGCCTTCCTCAAGCAGTGCCCTAGCCACCTCACGAACACCTTCCCCAAGCTCGATTTGTTTGTCAATTCCTTAAGGTGGTCGGCTGTGCGGAGGGCTCGATGCGAGAGGCCCGTCCTCTTGGGAGACATTGCTCGTGCACCTTGGTGATGCGTACCGTGCTCGTCCCGTGAAGGGCTCACCCTCCTAGACGTAGCAGCGAAACTTGAACGTGCCACACTACTTGGAGGTGCCAGTTCAGGGCTTGTCGGAGATGTGGGGGACAGGGGCCGCGGCCAAGCAGGCGAAGGCGTCATGCTGGTCACAGAAGGATACGGGGACATTCGCGTTGGCGACCTCTGCCTCGTGGGACTGGTTTTGCGGTCGCGGTCAAGCGGAAGGGGCGGAGGCGATGCGATGAACCTGTCAGGAGGACGTCTCCCCATGCTCATGCTCGGGCTGCTAGATCGCATAGGGTCAAGGGCACTCCCCGCAAACGCCACGTTCCTGATAGCCTCGACAGCGGTCATCGCATTTGGAACAGGCACACTGGGGCTGCGGTTTGCATCTACTGCGGGGGATTGCGAACCATGTTCACCAAACCACCTCCTTTGGTCTTTGATGATGTGTGCAGTGTTCGAAATCAACCGCTCGAGCAACTCCCTGTTATTTTCGGACCTCCCCGCCAGTTCCCCAGCAGAGGGCGCGGACATATCTAACTCCTGTGCGATAATTATCGAAACTGCATGTATGGTAGCACTAAAGAGCAAGGTTAGATTTCAACAGTCGGCTGAGACTGCCCAGTGTGGTGGCTGATATGGAACAGTTCGCTCTGGTTCAGCTGCGTAGCGATGATGGTAATTGCAGTACATACCTGCAGCTCAGGCCTCTCAGCGTTGAGGCTGAAGTTTGGGCTAAGAACCTTCACCCAGTCGATTTCGTTGGCAGCAGAGCCGTTATCAGAAGATAATTCCTTCAGAGCCTTGAGTTGTTGCAACGTGACATCTCAATAGCATACCTCGATAACATCTTCCCGGTCAATAGAAGTGGCATGCTCAATGTCAGCTATCAGCTTACCCGTGTCACGGTGCAGCTGGTCGCAATTAATGCTAAGATAATCTAGGATCTGGAGATGGTATGTTCACGATGTACTAAAATCGAATACCTGCCCCTTCTGGTACGTGCTATAGACCCTCTTCCCTAGTGTTGAAAGGGGCTTCTCAGGTACGCCGGATGTATTTTCTATTCTGGACAACAAGTAACTGATGTGGATCAATCTCTTGCCCCATCCACTGCGCTGCCATGGAGGGAGCATCACAATGCAAGAGAGATTGTTGATGCTGTGTCCCTTCTCCTTTGAGAACATTCCCCTGAGCATGTGTTTGGCCTCGCCATGCTGATTCCGCCCCATCTCAGTAAGCACGTAAAACCTAAAAGGAGATGTTCCATATCTATTCAGCTTGTTTTCCAAGAACAGTCTTGATATCAAAGATAGTGCGTGGCAGTACCTGCTGCGAGACTGTGCCTCCATCTGTGTAATGGACCCCTCCTTTGGAGCGTACGACAAAACAGACGATCTTTCCCACATGAGCAGTTCATCATCGTTCAGCGTTGCTTCCGAGTCACCCCCATCGACATCCCATACAGACCAGTTGAAGCTGCTGTAAGTCTCACACCCAGGGGGATGTAGGAGCCCCCTAAGAGGGCCTTCACCACCACAGTTTCCCCTGTCGCTCTTGTGCCGCGCGAAGTCATTCGGGTCAGTTGTGTACTTCAAACACACCTCGCATACATATAACCTGCCACCGTTCGCCAACAGCTTAGGGTGCAAGCTAGAGGGGAACGAAGACGGGTACCACACGGGGATGTTCAGATCACCGAAGATGATGTGGTCGATCCAGCGCACGAATTGTTTGTGCTTTGTCTGCTCTTGTCCCGATCGTTGAGTCAATTTTGACGTCAGCACCCAATGGTCCAGCTTCCCGTCATTGCAATCTGAAAGATGTATGTAGCTGTAGTGTGGGTCAGCAGCAGGATCTTCTGTCACTGCCAGTCGCTCCGCAATGTTCCCTTTGTGTCGCCCCTGCCGTGAAGAACTCACTGACCACAGGTAGTCGTACCTTGCAGGATCATCAATAACCTTCCACTTCGGCAAAGGTATAGGTTGCGGGGGTCTGATGAGCTGCACTCTTTTCTTCTCCGCTGTTTTCGGCGCCGGTTTTTTATTCTTCTGTGCAGCGCCCTTCTTTTGCCCCCTCATTTAAGTAGCATCCTGTTTCGGGCTGCAAAAGAAAGAATAAAAAATATGTCACTAACATAATCTAACTACATTAAGCTCTACTGCTGCCTGTCAAGCTCGTACTTTATTGTCTCTAAATATCGTGTAGCCTTCTCATCGGCATCGGTGATTGTCGTTGAACCACCCGAGTAGCTGAACCCTGCATGTGTGCCGAAGACACCGTATGCAGTGTGCACTGCATTGTCGACAGTGCTTTTGTCTGCAGGAGGAATACGGCCCTTGAAAGGTGTGCTGCGCAAAGGCTGTTTGGCACCACCACAAAGACCCTGCTCGTACATCTCCACCCAAGTTGACTTTACTCTATCGTCCGTGTTTGCTGGGATGTTCTTCCCGTCAACAGACTTGCCAAATGCCGTTCTGAAGTTCGATGGCATGGCGTGAATGAAGAATGGCTGGCTGCGAGATGGCGACAGTTGCGTAGATATCCCGTTCGGGAAGGGGTAAGAGTTACCGTCGTAGTTCAGCTTCTGCGTAGGCTTCTTCATCCCGTTGCAGTCCCACCCGTAGTAGCCACCCTCGTAGTCAACGAATTCCTCGGGCCTGCGTGCATGGTGGCGAACGGGCGACAGCACCGCCGGCTCCGTGAAGGGAACAGTCGCCTTCTGTTTCAATAGTGTTACGCGAGTAGTCGGATTGAGCGGCTCCATGTCCAGCCTCACTCGCTGCACTGCCATATCACTATCAATCACTTCTTTGATAGCCTGCGCTGTCCGATTGTGAACCACAACACCCTCGAGCTCCTTCACGCCCTCGATCCTCGGTAGCTCCATCATCTCCTCGCCCCTGTGTTTGTGCCAAAAGTGTACGGTAAACATACATGTCTTGTTTACTGCCTTGTCGGAAGGCATCCATTTCGGGTGGCTTACTTTTTTTGCTCTTGTCGCTGTCTGCGATAGCAAAATATCTGTCATCAGGCGATGGCTGTGTGGTTCTGGGATCGGTATTTTATCATCATACCTCCTCATTCGGTTCTCTGAACAGGTATACAAACCCACCGTGTGTAGGCTGTGGGTCCAGACCGAGGTCCTCGTCAGGCTTCAGCCAACAGAAATACTTCGCACCTACATCAGCTAACTGCTTAATAGTAATCGGCTGCATCCTACCAGACCTTTCCACACCGCGTGTACCATCAGTGTCTATCCATTTATAAGGCCCGTTAAATGAGAGGCCCTCGCCCGGTGTCAGCGCGTTCACTGAAAGCGGGATGCCGTTCTCATCTAAGTAAATGAACCCTCCATAGATAACGAACATGACAGCCGCTAGGCTGCTATCCAGAGCCAAGCTTGACAAGCCATTCATACCAGGCAAAGGGTATGCCCACACGAATGTGTGAGCCAGCCTCGGTATTCCTGCACGTCTGCGTGCTGATATTGGAAGCGTGACGGGGCTAGAAGGCGACACCCTGCCCTCACCCGGTACTCCTGCCTCTTCCAAAGGCTGCAAAGGGCCTTCTAAAGGAACAGAGTATCTTCCATCACGTACTTCCTTTACAAGCCCCTGGCAAGGGTGAAGCATCAGCGGGCCAAGAGAGTCTGGGAAACCTCCCCTCGTTTGAGCCAACTTTGCCATGGCTGGTCTACCTGCCTGCTCATTAGCCTCCTGTTGTGCCAGCTCTCTGTTTTTCTTTACGCGTTCGCAATGCCTTTCATGCAGCATGCCCTGTGATACCAGTCGCTTGATGGCTTCTATAGCACTCTTGCTCAGTCTCAGCGGCGCGTTGACCTCGCGTCTACCTTGCCCAAGCAGCTCGAACAAATTCTCAGGCGCCATTTTGTTCAATGTCTCTGCTTCTTTCAGTATGATTGTTTGGTAATCATGCCTCGCTACATTAGGTTCCCTGAAGTGCGCCTCGCCCTGGTCCAGTCCTGGTGACGGCAGCACGTGACTTTTGATATCGGGCATAGGCCCCAGCTGTTCATTTGGGTGTCGCAGCGGCGAGTCGTTGTCAAGATGCACAGTCTGTGGTGGGGGGTCTAAAGGCGTCCTCGCCTGCAACGACGACTTCTTCCACTCGGCTAGCTTCCGGAGTGGTTCAGACCGGGCAAGGATTCCCTTGTGCAAGTACGACTCGTCTTCCTCGACAACAGTGCGAACCGTTTCAGACGGCTGTTCTGACTCGGACGTCTCTTCCGTTGGCTTCATGAGTTCGTCCACCAGCATGTGTGCCAGCTTACCACGAGTAAACGCCAAGAACACAGGAAGGTGCGTTGCGAGTACCCTCATAGACTGTTGTGCTGTTTGAAGCGAAAACCCACCGGACTTCCCAGAGGGTGTCTCGTCTGCAGCGAGCCCTCTGATAATGTTAGCCTTTTGTGACAACTTTGCAGCTATGAAGCCAGTAACCATCTTGGCTGGGTTCATCACTTTGACACGCAGCTCCTCCAGGCGCGAGTGTGCGACATCCTTCAAAAAGACCTTCGTCTTCCCCACCTGCGAGTCGACGATGTCATCGATGCCTGCAAACTTCAAGATAGCTGATATCGAGACAGCGCCGTCAGGGCCATCGTAGCTACTACCTCTTACGACGCCCCTGTACCTGCTGAGGAAGTAATCATGCGGCAGACGGACAGGGTAGCAGTTGCGGCGCACCCTTACTGTTTCAATGACACCTGAGGTGAGCATCTGGTTGAGCACCATAGTTCCGTTGAAGGATCCAAGTGCATGGTCAGGCCTGATGCACTTGACCCAGTTTAGCTGTCTACCTTTCAGAATAGTCTTGATGTGCTCCATAGTATTTATGTACTGTGTGCAGACGGTTTCTCTTGTCAGGCTAGAGAGCGCACCCTCCCCCACCACGAACAGGTCCTTCACAACACTGTTTGTCGAGTCGTTGAAGATCTTTTCAAGAGTTGGCTTTGCACCAGTCCCGTTGGCCTGCCGCCAACCAGTAACAGGTCCATACCACACCATGCCAGTACAGTGTCTGACTCCGAAGGTGCCATTAGAATTCACATAGAGCGCGGGGTTGTCTTTGTGGTGGCTGTTCAGAAGGCCCAACAGAGCATGGTCAGCCAGCATTGCGCCTCCCTGCTGCTTGCTCTGCTCGTTCAGCAACAGAAGGACACCCTTGGGTGGTGCTTTCAGCAGGTCTATCGTCGGTGTAGTGTCAGGAGGCACCAAACCTAGCATATCTAAACCTTCCTCCTTGCACTCATGTACCTCATCAAGGAAGATGTCGCTGTTGTAGATTCTTTGCATCTCTTCGTTGGTGGCGTTCATCACAAGCTGCTCGATGTGGTTCCCATAAGTTTTGTCATCCTCAAACCCAAACACGTCCAACAGACCCAGCCCACAAGGCTGCTGCGCTCTCCGATCTAAAGTAGAATCCCATCTCTGCAGCCCGCACGCGATTTCGGAGTTAATTCTTTTGACTAACCATTCTACCAACGCACAGTATACTGCAATGCAAATATTATTCCGAGCCGTCTCAGCCTGTGCTGGCCGCAGCCTGCGTGTTTGGATGCCCTCCCTGCTTGCTGTGGTGACAGAGGCAACCTCACCGAAAAGGAGATGGGGCTCAACACCCCACAAAGACGCTGCTATACGGACACGCTCCTCCATATCTTGTGACCATTCGACAAGGTTGCGCTTCAAAGCCTGAGACGAAGCTACATTGATACTGCGGAGGTGGATAATGCCGCCTAAGATCTTGTCGATAGCATCCAGCTCAAAAGCGGCCAGTCCTATGTCTGCTAGTGTTTTCCTATTGATTCTGTACGCAGAAGCATCCAAGGACTCGTCTTCGTCAGTTACTACAACATTGCTGTACAGCCACTCATACCTCCTTGAGTCTTCGAGACCCAACCGCCTTCGCGTGACAGCATCCATCCCTGTGATGAGATGGTAGAAAGCGTGGAACGACCGCTCTCCCTCAGGGGGGGACACCACTCTGCTTCGCTCTAACATGTACACATCGAACCTCCCGCCTACAAGTGCACCTCCTTTCGAAATGAATATCTCTGTCCACTTTGTCATCCTGCTGCTATTCGTATATCTGTGTTGCGTGGCGTTTCCAAAGGCATCTATGACAGGCCCTAACCTCATGATAGTCTCTGCCAAATCCTGGCTGATCGCTCGTGGCTTTCCCGTATTGGCTTGCGATGCCGCTGCAGAGGTGAGGAATCTGAGTGCTAGGTTTGCTGCTTCTGTCTTTCCAGACCCTGGGGCGCCTGTGAGGATCATTGCTTGCGGTGCAGCATCAGGGGACTGTTTCAAGCACTGCCAATACATCTGATGAGCGGCCCCCCATATGTGTGAGGATTCTTGAGTGCCCCTCGCGTCAATAAACTCCTCGAACTTCTCCTCCGAGTACGCACTTGACGGCACCTGACCAGGGTTGAGGGAAAGAATCACGTTGGGACCGAGGCGCATGTACACCTCCTGCCGCTCAAATACGCTCCTCAGCTGCTGAAGAATAACAGCCTCATGTAGCTGGTGTATGTTGATGAGATCTTTCACAGGAGTGAGGCTCGCTTTCATGGCAGGTGTAAGCTCGTCACGCTTCAACCTGACTAGATCCTTGACCCTGGCGTGCATCGGTGCTACAGAGGACATGCTAAGATCGATGTCATCTGTGCCTTTTCTAATGTCCCCTGGTATGATCGAAAACAGCTTGTCATTCCCCCGACCCTGGTGCGCCCTGTGTACTGTTCCAATCTGCCATCCCTGATCGGCATCCTTATAAAAAACACGTGAACCTCTTTGGAAGTGGTCACCTGACTTAGTCGGTGACAGAGACGAATTACTCGGCCTGCTAGCGTTGTGCTTGGCAAGCTCCTTCGAAAAGAACGCAACACGGGCCGACGCGGCAGCCTTCCTGGGGCCTTCCTTGTGCCAGGCTGTGGGCTTCCCGGGTTGTGACGTGACTGTGGCCATAGACACAGACTTCACTCATCTCCTGTGTGAATTGGTTTCAGAGAATTAAAAAAATCAGGTTACAATAGTACAGTACAGCTAAATAGGAAAGTACCCGATTAGCAAGCTTTGGGGGAAACATCGTACAACGAAAAGCATAGAGAAGTGTCAGTGGGGCCATCCTCAAGCAAAGGAGGATAGCAAGGGGTTGCAGATGACCGACTAATAGACCGCGTTAATAGGGACTCGATAGCAATAGGCAGCAGGGATGGAGGGCGCTTCTCACCTTTCTGCATGACGTACACCTGCATTTTGTTGCGGAGTTGCGTTGTGTTAGTCATCGCTCGCCATCTCCCGTCGGTACCCTGGGCAGTGATATGAGAGATTCGTAAAGTAACGTTCGTGCGCATGGCAGCTTCCTCCCCTAAAAGCTGTTCGGCGGCAGCATGCACCTCTGGCAGAGAGGGCTGTGAAGGGAAGCTGTGTTCATAGTTCACCTTTCTGCCACCTACGTCACCTGCTATGTGTAGTATCATAGGGATAGACGAAGTAGGTGTACCGTGCAGTTGCAGTACCTGCTGAGGACTCAGCGCTCTTTGCTTTTCTGAGTAGGGGGGGATGTGACCTTGTGCCTCGTCAAGATCCATCTGAAATGCATACAGTTGCATGCCCGACTTCACCGGGTGCTTGTACTCCTCGAGAGGCACCCATGCACTACTGGCATCGTCAAAGACGGCCACATAGTCGATTAGCACTCGCGGCAGACATCTTCTCTGTGCTTCAAGTTGCACAACACTCTGCACGTGGCCTGTGATGCTAGCAATACCGGGATTGTGTCTTGCAGAAAAACCAACCTTCCTATTTTCTTTTGCACCTTCCAACTGGTATCCAACGAACAACTCTAAACTAGCTTCCACACGTGTCGGTGCTCTTGGTGTTGCAACCTTGAGGTACCCATCACATATTGCCTGCAGTCTTGGGCTAAGAGGCATGCCTGTGTGCATAAGCATGAAGATGAACAGTTATGTATCAAAAATAATTTAACTATTTACTACAAGGCGATAAAAAGCAGCAAAAGTGCAAATGAGATGGTGCAACTAACGAGTGCTTGTGCGTCATTTGTGCCTGGCAGGGGCACGCCTTCACCAGAAAAGCATGGGGTGACACTCCTATCGAATGCCTCACACTGACCTGTCTGCGTGCTGAAAGTGCAACCATTAGGACACCCAACACACATATTATTGCTAACAGAACAGGCACTGCAGTGTGTCGCGTTCGCCAAATTGTCGACCACGTGAAAGGAGAACCCACCAGCACTCGTGAAGCCTGGGGGGTGAAGGGTATTCAAAAAATCTTCCGCTCCTGTTTCGCCTGTGAACCACGTGCTGGGGATGATCGAATTACCGTCTAGTTTCAAGCCGCAGTCGTCGTACACCCTTCCAAACACCTGGTTGGGCTGACTCGATGCGTTCCACATTGCATTTAAGAAGCTCCTGCATACCCTCCAAGAAAGTTTGACCGGTGCGTACTCCTGCTTTGTGTTGTTATGGAAAGCGTCATACATTGCGTGCCACCGTCGCACCGGCTCCCCACTCTGCGGTCTCAGGACGGCTCGAGAAGGTCATAGCTGACTCAGTCAACGTTGCGCCTATGGCGACCTCCCACTTGTTCGTGATAACGTTGTAGCTTATGCCATCCCCTGACGATGGCCCTTTCCAAATGGCGGATCCGTTACTTAGGCCCGCGTGCGCAAAGTTGCTGGCAGGCCCGTTCCCAAGAACAACTGAGAGCGAGTATGGGGGCATTGCCTGGGTGTTATTTCGAAGCAAACAAATCCATACCACAGGTTCGATATTATTGGCGGCGTACCCGTCGTACACGTTAAACCTGTACTCAGGCTCCTGTGGGTCGCACATGAAGCAACTCCAGTACCGCAACCTCAGATAGTTGTGTTTAATCTTGTGTTCTGATCTTGAGCATGGTATCCCCAGATCCGAAAGCTCTGAAAAAAAACCATGTGCCTCTGTGTCGTGTGTAGGCAAGCAGCACGAATTTTTCAGATGCCAACTACAAAACTCCAAAGCACGCGGCTTCTTCGGCGGTCTTGTCGACGCTATACAGTTCCCATCTTCATGATCTTCGGCCTGCATCGCGCCTTGCTTGTGCTCCCACAGCCCACCGACACTTTGCACCACAGCTAATATAACTAGCGCCCTCATCTGTGTAGCCTAGGTAGGAAGTAATTTGTAGTCAACTTCAAAAGGGAAATAAACGTAAACGATTTCGAGTAATGGAAAGATCGTGTGAACATGCCACAGTACATACACTACCTAGTAGTCGCCATCCAGCCTCCATGAACCCACCTCCCGTAGTTTGTCTCGTTCGCTGATGAACGGCTGTCCTATTTCGTTAATCTGCATATCACCGCAGTAGGGACAGTCATTGGAGAGGAACCCCTGCAGCTCGCTGTGAATTGACCGCTGCCGGCTCTCGCTCTCGGTATCTCTCATTCTGTCTTCCAGCTGTCGTATGGACTTCATCATACGCAGGCCGTCGTCACTGCTGTCTTCGTCGAGGTACTTTTTCACCTTAGCAAGCAAACACTTCTCATGGAAGATGTGACCGCATGCTGAGAAAACACAAAAGTCCCTCGCCAGCACAAGATGCGAACACTCGATGCATGAGTCCTGTTCCCTGACGTAGAAGTAATCATTCTTTAGATCAGAAATGTCTTCCTTGATACCCTCCGCAGACCGGGTCACCTCGTCCATCCCCTTCTTCAGGATATCCAGTTTCTTGTTGTACCCACCAAGGCTCTCACAAATCTCGTCCTTGAAGTCCTGGATGTACACAAAATCGGGAAAGTACGGAAGGATGTCCTCCAACTCCAGCACACGGCACTCTCGATCCCGCAGCATATCGATTACCTCCTTAACGCCCTGCGTGAAGCGGTGAAAGAAAAAACTTAAAAATAAACATACGTTTCTATGGTTCTTCACAATATGCTGCACGATACACATCCAGAATCTCTTCTTGTTCGCATCGTCCTCATCTGACTCTTCAGCAACCTGCAATGCGTGTGTACCTTACAGTGCAGCCATACCATCTTAGCAAGTTTCGTGTCACCTGTAGCCAACGCAAACCTTACGGCATCTTCATAAAGCTGGAGAGCTGAGTAGATGTGGACGCAAGCACGGTGTTTCTCTTCCGTAAGACACAGACGAAGAGCGTACTTCAGATCGTAGATGGGATTGTCCATGTGCTCTTGCAGGAAGCGCAGCAGGTCCGTGTCATCGTTTTGCTTGGCGTACAATGAAAGGAGCATGTTGTGAATAGCTTTGTCCTTGTTGCCTTGGTCGTCTACCAGCCACTGCAGGTACCTGATGGCCTGGTTTTTCGTCACACCCGGCGGGTTGTATTTCACGTGGTACTTGATTAGAGCAGGGATAAGACGCGGTGGCTTCAGGAAAGGTCTCTTCCCATGCTCGACACGCATCCAACCGGTCACGAGCGCAACAGGTGCGTGCTGGATGAGACGTGGGCTGAACTGGTACCACAACTCGTCGTACTGCTCCGAGAAGCAGTGTTCGGTGAGAATGCTCATGGCGCTCTCGTACTCACCATGGGTCACGTGCTGCGCAATTACCCTGCGATAGTCCTTCAGCAACTCCACGAAATACAACAGCTCCTCCGGATTTGCTAAACTCGCAAGAAGATCGCAGATGGTAGACTTATCCAAAAAGTTCAGATCCAAATAGTACTCGATAAAGGTGTGGAACTCGTACTGCACCTCCTCGTACTTCTCCTCATCGCCCATTGCATCGTTTAGCTGCACAAGGTACAATTGCGTAACCCACGTGCACAGGCAGCACAGCTGCGATCTCTCTTGCAGCCTTGTCTGTATTCTGGACTCCATGAACTTCAGGCGGTACAACAGGAAGCCGAGGAGCTCATCCATCTTGTTGTTCTTTATAAACTTGATCACAATCTCCTCGAAACTCTTCGTTGTAGTGCTGTACACCCTTGCAGCCTGGCCGTACTCTTCAACTTCGAAGTAAAAGTCACCAAGCGCCGAGTTAACGCACGCAGTCTTCTCCGGCTCTCCTTTGCAGAGATCAGCTGCGATCTGGAAATAGGTCTCCCTGTCGCGCTCCTTCGGATCCATCGCGCGCTCCAAGAAGCTGCGGAGGTGGTTGGGCAAGCTGGGCATACCTTTTCCACGTCACGTTGTTGTTAGAATTCGTGTCATAGAGCTCGTGAACAGATTTCTGCGAATGTCAGTGTCGCGTGTCCTGCCATACCGTTGAATAGATGTACGTCTTTCCTGTGATGACATCTTGCACGATGTTCCGCCCTTCATTGTGAAACCCTGCACTGAACGGCTTGCTC
This sequence comes from Diplonema japonicum, assembly GCA_964019335.1. Lineage (NCBI taxonomy): Eukaryota > Euglenozoa > Diplonemea > Diplonemida > Diplonemidae > Diplonema > Diplonema japonicum. The sequence continues at coordinate 25,186 of OZ025648.1, forward strand.
CACACTGTCCGCTGCTTGATCTCGTGTGGCTGCAGCTTCTCCCGAGAGTTTGAAGCCACCCAACTAAGACCAGGCGGCTGTGCGATCACCTGGATGCGGTCTGCGTAAAGCAGGAAGAAGTGGTGCTCAGATATCGTAAGTCCCTTCAACGGTGACTCGCTCTAGTGATGGAGATGGGCAGATCAGAAGACATACCATCGTTGTGTCGAAAGACAGCACCGTCTCGGAGGTCAGGACTGTGTCTTGGCGCTTGGAGAAATTCATCTTTCCGTGCATAATGCCCGCCTTGGTGCTCCAGGCGAAAACAATGGGCGGCTCGTTAATGGACTTCCGGTACATGCGCAGGTCAGAGTGCGTCCCAGGCATCTCCCGCTACGTGGTGTTGCTTACAGTGTGTTTGCATACCAGCGAGGGGGTGTCGTTCGCAAAGACGGCATCGAGGGTAGGTCCGCCTACGTACTGGAAGAGACGCGAGGAGGCAGTGGCGATGACTAGCAGATGGCCGCCAGCCTCAAACTTCTCGATGTGGAGGCTCGTCACAGGAGAGTCAACATTCAAGGCGGTCATCTGCTTCTTGGGCTTCCAACCTGTCTTGGCATCGTGCTTCACCTGTGGAGAATGATTTAATTTGCAACATAACTGGTACCTCATAAATGCACCCGTTTACGTCACCCAGCAGGATACTCCCACCGCACACTTGGTTGTCAGAGTTGTCCCAGCCGACAGACTCTATCACGATGCCACTGATCTGGCTGCACTTCGAAGCCTTCTCATCCTTGTGCAGGTTAACGTAGTAGTTATCTCCACTGTTCAAAGAGATGATGAGATGCACGCCCCTTGCGTCCATGAAGATCTAGAAGAACATGAAGCGAAGTAGAGCAGCGCATACCTTGTGCACGTTGTCATCCATCGTTTTCGACAGCGGCTTCTTCAGCGTCGTCAGGTTGTACACAATGACACGCCATTTCTTCTTATTAGGCTCGTCCACGATGAGAGCTAGTGTGTCATTGCACACTGTCAGCTGCCTAATCGTTCCCTCAAAGGGGATCTCAATCTCCTCAAGCTGGAACATCTCTCCTTCACTAACTCCATACTGCATATGGTCCTCTTCATAATCCCAATCTGCCATTGTGTATCCTGTGCAAGCATTGAGAAACAACTACGCGATTTAAACAAATAAAAAATGGATAGCAACAGATAACTCTGTATGAGGGTAATCTAAAGCCTCGATGCATCTCCGCACAGCTGTGCAGCTGCAGAAGCTTTAGGAATTAACATAAGAAAGGAATACTAAAGTAGGCGCAAGAACGACGGTCTGGCTAGTAACATTGCCAACTCGAAACCTACGAAAACAAAAACAAACTCCGTACGACGGAGTCTGGCAGTAGTTAGGAATGGAAATGAATTAATTAATTACAAAAGGTCATATGCCACGCTGTGCTGCGCTATGGCTTCGCCAAGAGTCGCAGCAAAGGCTCTCGTGACATTCCTATCCTTGCGCTGGAAGGAACCTGTTTCAACTTGCATGACAGAAGCTTTATTAGTGTAAGGGGTAGTGACAACAATGTCAGTGTGCTCCACACGGGAGTAGCGCACAGTGCAGTAGCCGCCTTCGAAAGTCTTCATCTCTTGGGGGAAGGATGAGAGAGGCACGTGAAGGGGAGGGTCGATGTCGACGCCCTGATCTTCAAGGCACCCGAGGAGGGACTTCTCGCCGATCAGGAACTCTTCCCCGTGCTTTTCCACGTGGTGTTCACACGAGAGGCCGTTCTTCGTACCACGAATAGTACACAGCAACATGTACCCTTGTCCGTGCAGGTCGAACATCATGGGCACCTTGTTGTACTTGGTAGTCATCTCGTCGATGAACATCTCAACCGTGTTGTGGTATTCCCTGTAGTACTTAGCCATCTCTTCTCCTTCGTAGCTCTCAGCAGGAGGTCTGTTCAAGTCGCAGTACTTCCTGATGATCATAGCCCTGACCCAGTACACGTGAATTCCCTGCTTAGCAAGGTACGCTACTGTGTCATCCAAAAGTTCCTGAGTCATGGCGTCCGGAGTCACGATAGTAGACGGGAGCTCAACCTTCCTGCTGTCCACGTCGTGGAAGCCGAAGTACCCACCGTGCGGGGCCGTCAGGATCACAGGACATGTGCCTCTGCCATATTCGATGTAGCTGCGCTCGCTGTCGTAGTAGAGCATTTCTTCTTTGTGTGTGTTCACTGTCACCATCTTAATATACAAACGTTAGAAGAACTGTTGTGGTGTTGAAAGCGTGTGGCGAAACAAAAATAAACAGTGATTCGAAAAGACTATTCACTTCGAAAGCTCGGAAGGGTAATGTGAAAAACAAACAGTGACTTGCAGCAACAGCGATCAAAGAGCAAAACGTTTCTTTATTGTTTCGTTAATAAATCATAATTCTCTACTACAACACACAGACACAAGCATAGGTAATTTTTCTCAGCGTATCACCGGCACTGCTGTCAGTTTAATACCTCACGCCTTCGTGGCAACGACCACCTTAGTGAGACCACCGATCATCTCAAATGACGAGTCAACCGATTCAAACCCAGCGTCCTTCATGTGCGAGGTAACATTGGCGGGGCACAAGCCTAGACCCTCCGCATTGACAGCCACGTGCTGAAGTGCCCACAAAGCGGCGATAGGGGGACCGTCCAACGTATCGTCAACCATGAAGTCGTGCACGATGAGGCGCCCGCCAGGTACGAGTGCCTTGTACGCCTGCTCATACAGAGGGCGGATGAGACTGGCGGGGACAGACCCCGACAGGTATGACATCAGCACTACATCATGCTTTCCATCGTCAACTGGCCACTCAACAAGCGCTGTCCCCGACCTGTACTCAATGCGGCTTGCAACCTGTCATATGTCGTCGATATTTCTTATTCACACCTCTGGCTTCTCTTCAGCAACAATGGACCTCCCCGTCTCTGCAACCTCTGGCAACTCCAGGACGGTCGCGTTCAAATTCGGGTTGCTGCAGTGCTTTGAACATGCAATTGAACTACATACTTACGGGCCATCACAATACTGAAGGCACCCGAACCACCACCGACATCGAGGAACTTGCCGACGTTGGACAAATCCAGCTTCTTGCTCTGCAAGTAGGGTTGATTGGAGGGAAACAAACAATAGCTGCATACCAGCATCTTCGCCGTTGCAAGAGAACCGTTGTGCTGTGCCATAGTGTACATCCTGGCCTCTGCAGGATCCTCGAACCAGCTGCTGTACGTGGGTGCCTCCCCAGATGTCATGATCTTGCCGAGGTCCGTGAGGCGCTTGTAGAACTGCCTCCCGATCTGGTACTTGATGTAATCGCCGTAGTAGTGTCTCGAACCCTCCACGAGGTACCTCTCCACAGGAGGTGTAAGAGTGTAAACCCCCTCGCTTGATCTATCCAGCATCCCGTGCGCCGTGAGTGCTGTAAGAAGTGTCTGCAGCCTCGGCTCTGCAATATTCAGCGTCTTCTGCATGTCAGCAATCCTAGCATTCTCACTCTTCTGTATCACGTCAAAAAGCCCTAATTCCAAACCAGCAAAGAGTCCCTGTGGTCATGTGTGTCGCTACAAACGTGCATACCTGCGATGCCATGTATCCATAGGCAATAGCATCGATATCTACTTCCTTCCTGCCACTGCACTGCCTCACCTGTCTAGGGGCTGCCCGCACACCATTTCTAATGATTTTTGAAAACATCTGGGTTCACCTGTGGGTGCCTTTTTGGTGGCTTAAAATAAGAAACTCAAACCCGTACCCAGTGAACACAATAACGGAGAGGTACAACCACCAAATAAATTCATTATGATGGGGAGAAGTGTTAGCAACGGCTCATCATAAAAAATAAAATAAAGAGAAGAAAAAAAAACCAGGAACAACGGATAACGCGGCCTTTTAAAGCCTTTCGTTCGGAACACACCTGCCTTCATGAAAACTTGAGCGCTTCTAGAGGTTGTGGGGGAAGTTCGTCTTTTCAGCGAGGCGACGGAGACGGAGCAGGATAGCTTGGTCCTCGGAAGGCAGTTTGCAGGAACCGGCACCGCTGTGACAGAACTAAATATGTGTTTTATGCATACCCGCAAGACAAGGTGTTCGAGTCCTTGTCGTACGACAGGTTGCCAGAGGGGGCCACAGCACCGCCCCTCATCTCCACAATAAGCTGGCCCGACGCACCGTTGAACTTCACCCTGTCGCCTTCCGCGTCAGTGAACTCAACGAAGTTCTGTTGTGTCTTTGTTTAAGTCTTTGGCATGCATACCCCGACAAGGTTGTGCGAGAGGCCGGTGTTGTCAGCAAGAGTGGCAAGCTGCCCGACAAGAATCTCCCTCCTGTTTTCGGGGAACTCGATCTTCGACGAGCTATAATGTAGGTAACCAGACCGCATTCGAAGCATACCTGACCGTGACAGAGCCAGTGGGCTCATCGTAAGTGATGCTCTTGCTGAGGGAACCGACGGCCTTACCACCAACAGTCACATCGATCTCGCCCTCGCCAGTTCGCCTGAACGACACAAGGTCGCCCTTATCGGTGACGAAGCCCACTGAGGTAGACTTTCCGGTCTGGATCTTCGCGTTGATCTGTTTTGTTTGGGTCGAAGGACGAGCAGCATACCCTGTCGGTCAGGCTGTTGATGTAGGTCTCGTTGTCCTTCGTCAGGTCGTCCATCTTCTGACGCGCAGTGAGGAGCTCGTTCTGGGTGGCCTTCAACCTGCTGGCCATGTTTTCCATCTCGCCCGTAAGCTGCTCAGACCCCTTAGTGCACTGCAGGAAGTCATCACTCAAGAGCCTCAGCTCGGCGGTTTTGCCCTGTGTGGATGTTAGAACACCATAATGGAGTTGCATACCATGTCCTGTTCTTGCTCCTTGGCCTTTGTCTCCAAAGCAGCGATGTTCCTCCTCAGCTCGGACAACTGTTTGTCTTTGCTGTTGTCATTCTGCGACCCATAGGTGAGCGCGAAGAGACCACCCCCGAAAGCAGTTCCAACAGCGAACATCTTGATTGCGCTGTTGTCACCACCGGCGGCCGTCGTCGTGCTCGCCCATCGCCCTTGCCTGCCGACACACCTCACCGCACGACGCATGTTTATTTGATGCTCTGTCATGAATGGGTAACAGCAGGTCAGAGAAGTACTAATAGAAATCTGCCCATCCAATGAACAGTAAAAAAAGAATGTAGCACACATAAACAAAGACAGGCGTGCTAGTATTCCGCCATCTGTCATATACGGTCTTCAAAAGAGAAGGACCCTCATCTAATTTATCCAACCATGAGCCTTCCTGTGCTTTGGATTGCAGCCCTTGCTGTGTGATGTCTTTCAATTTCAAGGACATTATCCACCTCGGTACCGAATATACCACCTCGCGAGGCAAAGAAGGACCGCAGTGCACCATGACACCTGCACCCATCCTGAATCCGAAAAAGTCAGAAATGAGACTACCGACCGAAGAAGATAAAGGAAGCTCAGGGCAGGTGCCCCACAGGAGAAACAAGCGTAGTTTTTTGTCCGTCTCCAATGACATGTTGTTGCTGTTTGTCACTTGTCCGGCTTTGCACGCAAAGTCAAGAACCTTGCCCACAGTCCACCTTTTGTTCACGACCACATAGCGGGGGCGTGCCAGCAAGCCTACCGTGTAATGTACTCTCAACCCCACTCGTGACTCGATGCTGATGTTGTTTGTATCGAGTTTGGTCAGGTCGTTGGCGTAGCGCCATGTGTAAAAGGGCTGCACTGCCTCCGTTGGTGACAATTCGTTAGACTCACTACTCTTGGTATTCCCAGATACGTCGATATTCACACAAGGATGATCCTGCGGGTGTCTGTGGCTTACACAATGTTTCCTCCCGCAGTCCTCACATAGGACAGACACTGCATCATGCGCAGTGCAACCCTCTACCATGCATTGCGTGGTTTCTACTATTGTCACTTCTTTGCATTCATGAAATTCGGAGAGCGAAAATCTCTCCCTGCACTTTGCACACGTGCCCGTATCCTTCAAACCCCTGCATCGGTGCGCTTCAGGCGCCATATGACTGCTGCATGTCACAGCGCTGCAGTACTTGCACTGCGACGCAAGAAGGTCGTACTCGCCGCACCCTGGTGCCAAACAGACTTCCCCCAAGTCAGGGTACAGCAAGGACATCTATCTGTGAACTTTGTGTGAAACATTAAAACAATATAAGTTACGCATCTCTAATGGAGCTCCGCTCCTGAAGGAACAACCTTACCTTTGATAGCCAATTGGAAACCTCAACGTTGCTCGAGTACCTTTTGTCGACCATAACCCCTGCAAGCCACATCACATATCTAATGTCGAGACCTCCTAAGCACTCTGTTGGAACTGCCTTGACAATCAAGTCCTTGGGTGTTCTGTTGAAGTGCATGGCGCTCTTCACCACATCCTGTTGTGCTTTGAAGAAAAGAGGAATGCTGGCATACCATAACCTGCTTTTGATTTTTAAAAGGAACCTTCTTGTGAAGTGCAGCTGTCAGCTGGCACCACCTGTCCGATACAGGTCCATAGTCATTGTCCTCAAGGGGCACGTGCAGGCACGACTCACAGAGATCAACACGGAACTTGTCAACTCCTATTTTCTGGATGAATACTGCTACAAACATCTTTTGTATTGCGGGGGGGTAGCTGCCCAGTCGCTTGTGCAGAGCAAGATGCAACGGAGCTACTACATGAGAGATGAGAAGTGGGTACACAGCGTGGTTGTAAGGCACTCGCAAGTGTTGTGCGTGCAAGAGAGCAGTCGGAATGATCTCAGAGTTGTTAGGTGCCTTGTCCATCACGATATCTACCACAGTGTTAACAAGCTTAGATGCAGACAGATACTGCATGCCGTACTGGTACACTGCCACCAACATGTACAACGCATGCCGGGAGATAGCAGTTCTGCAGTACTCCGCAAGTCTAGTCATGAAATTCAAGCACCCTTGTAGGTGTCGCTTGTCTAAAGACACAAACAAAGTGGACGCTTCCTTTACAGTGAACAGTATGTAGTTCTGCTTGTCCATCAATGCAGCCGCCCTGTTAATAATCAACTGGTGACGTTTTGGTGTCACCTTCACGAAACCCACAGCACGGTGACCTCTAATTAGCCGAACCAGCGCATCACCCGCCATGTATGGGTACCGCTCCGCCAAACTGCCCACTTCGAATACCAAAGACGTTGCCATCGCGTGTTTGCCATGCAGCAGCAGCAGGCCGACCATCCACTGCAGCAAATATGCATACCCGTCGAAAATACGTTGCGAAGTTCTCGTCCACCTTCTGGCCAATACCCTGCGAGTATACAATATTGCAAAGTCCTTCCCCAACCCCCACTCCACAGGACACCGTGCGAAGACCTGTGCAACAGCTTCTGCCTGTTTTGGGTGGAACCCATTAGCATTCCTTGCACTCCATTTCGATACCTCGTCCAGCAACTTCCTTCTACCCAATAAGTTCTTTCTCTGCACCGTTCGCATGAGCAGCTCTACGTTGTTGTGGGTTAAGGTGGTCCGCGACACAGAATTAAGCATCGTTGATTTTACTGGTAAGTACCCTGTGGTACGATGAGGGCAGTTCGACGCGTAATTTACGAAACGACTTGAGGTATACACTCGCACCTGCTGAGGCCAAGGCTCCAGCAAAACGACTGTCGTTGAGGCGAGATAAAAGGGAGCTCAGGATATGGCTGGAAACATGCCGCAACTCTGTCAAAGCATGTAACAAGTTATAGGCATCAACGTTTCCTATGCTGTGAATGTGCTTCATATCATTCAGCGCATTGCTGAGCCAAGCACGGTCAATGGGGACTGACAGCTCAGTGCATGACCAGAGCACAGACGGCAGGTTTTGGGGGTCAGCATGTTGCAGCAGCACAGCACACGCCTTAGGAGCATTATAACTAACTCGTGCTAGTGACCACATCACGGAAGCGAGGCTTGAGGACGACATGCTCTTTACGAAGCCATGGCTCTCGTACATTTCACATATTTGGCACATTAGACCTGGCCTGATACACCTGATGGCAGCAACACCCCACAACACTCTTGATAAACTCTCCGCATTAAATGAAAGCAGCAGCTCAGCATCGAGCATCAGAGTACCACACATGTTCGACACTACACGGTGTACCTTTGCACACACCGTGTCAGAAACCAAAGGAGCAGCACTGCTGCTGATAAGGTTTGACACAAGGGGTCGGAAACCATTTGGTTTTTGAGTCTTGCCACGGCTCTCCAAATCGCGAGTTAGATACGCGTTAAGGCATTTATTTATCCTCCTACTAACAACCCTTTTGACTACATTACTTTGCTTGCCTGCCGGCCGATGTTCTACAACAGTGTGCACCACCTGCACTTCATCAGGGCTCGCTCTCTGGTACACCTTCCCTAGTGAGTCAAACAACAGACAGTAGTTGAGATGGTGTTTTAGTGAGATGTCAGACATTGCAACGAGTCTGTCCATCATGCTGTGTACCAGAGTGTCACAATTTGATTCTAGCGCAACTGCGGCGTTGAAGACAGTAGTGAAAGTCCGTATGTCCATACTAGCTAGGTCGCCTGCTGCGGAAGCTGAGAGTTGCATGACGAATGTAGGCATCTTGTGGCTGAGCCGCGCAAGCGACGAGAGAATTGTGGACAGCTGCTCGGGGCTGTGGTTTGTGTCGCGTATGACCTGCACGATGCTGCCGGCCATGTCACGTGTGCCCCTCACCTGCGATAAGGACCACAGGACATTGACTGCTTGGCGCTGGTCGACGCTGGGGCTCGCAACAAAGCACTTCAACAGCGTGTCGAAAAGCTGCTCACTGTAATAAGCATGCCGTGCGTAGCCCCACATGGTGTTGGCACACGCTTGGGGTGTAAACCTTCCTTGCATGTCTTGCTTCAGAGACCTTACAGAAAGATTGTGCATAACCTCTGTATCTTTGTAGCTTGTCACTCCTAAGGCCCACATGATGTTAGACACGTCCTGGGGAGACCACTTGAAAGCTGAAAGCACTTCATTAGCATTGAGCCTGCCGCTGAGCACACGAAGTGTTGTTGTTGCGTCCTTCGTTATATCCTTGCCCCGTGTCACCTTCGCTATGCTCCACATCGTCACGGCTATATGATAAGGGACCGTCAGCTCATCGGCTTTCATCCACAAAACGTTGTACATTCTGTTGTAGAAAACATCACAATTGACTGACATTGCCCCTAAGGCCTGAAGCGTCATTGCTACCTCACGCACTCCATACCTTTCAGCAACTACGCTCTTTAGCGACTCTTTCACGAACAGTGCGGCCTGCTTCCGTACCTCATCCTTCTGTACTCTACTACCCTTCTTGTGCAGCGCAGCAAGCTGCTTTACCTCATCAAGGACATCGACTGGGAATCGAAACGACCGATTCATGCATGCTGAACCCTGCTGCAAACTAGAGCCGACAAAAAAGGGGAGTGAAAAAATACATAGCATCTATATTTACTTCTAACTGTTTTTCATTGACACAAATTATACAGCTACTTGGAGGTTATTCCATATTGCTCCTCCATCTGGCGGATCTCTTCGAAGAGTGCTTCGATGCCATCTTGTGGGGTGTTCGGCTGTGCGAGGGACTCTATAAAATCGTGGGTGTAAGTCTCGCGAGGGGAGTGCGAGAACGAGAGGTCAGGACCAAGGGAGACCTTCAGGTCATCTCCAAGGACTGCTTTGAGGTCTGCATTGTCGTCGTCGTCGCTCCATTGTTGCATGTCCCTCAGGTCCTCGCCATTCAGCTCTAGCCCAGCATCCTCAGCGTACGTAAGACTGTCCTCCCCGTGTCCTTCGTCAGCGTACTTCTCTATTTTAGCAGCGCTTTCGGCAAACTGTGCGGACAGTTTTGCCCCTTCGTCGATACTCTCTCGCTTCCTCCCACTCTGCCTTCGCTCTACCAACTTCGGTACTAGCGTCTCTATATGATGTTCCAGCACCTTCAGCAGTTTCGTCTCCATTCCACCGTCCAGCTGGTATGTCGAAGCAAAGCTCTTCGCCAGCCCCACGGCAGTGTCGTTCTGGTGGATCCCTATCCTGCCCTTCTTCCCCTTCGGCAGCTGGATGTCAAGATACATCAGAGGTTTCTCCCTGCCTTGCTTCCTTTCGAGTTTGAAGTTGAATGGCTTCACTGTCGTTGTCTTCATCACATGTTTTTGCGAGTAGCCCCCCATGCTCGCGGGTTCGCGAAGTTTATCCTCGAATGTCCTGTTGTCGGATCTGCTCTCTCTGAGCCTCTTGATGGACTCGAAGTACCCATTAGGCAGCGGCTGGTCGCGTATCCTGCAATACAGATGAACGAATGAAAAAGCATACCTCCTGTAAGGGTTCACCTTAGGCTCGAAAGTACACTCCTGAAGTGCTATCTCCTCCTTGCTTGCTGGAGGCTCCACTTCACGTTGTCTTCGGTGTGTAGGGTTCATGAACGACTGCTCGTCGCGTACACGCCCTGGCTGCATCTGTTGCGGTGTCATAGTGTTCACGTGCATACCCTATTGATGGTTGGTTGGAAAGTGCATTCTTTTTGCTCGTACTGCAGCTTCTCCTTTCGTGATTTTTCAAGTTTCCGTTCCCTTCGCGTTGTTGAGTTACTACTTAGCCGCACGTACCCTGGGCCGTTGCTCCTTGTACGCAGCAGTCTGTGGTTGTATTATGTTGGCGGGTGGCGGAATACCTCCGCGAGTTGTCATTGATCGCTGGGTTAAATGTGCACCGATCTTCGTCAGGATTTCCATACTGCCGCTTCACCGTGCTGGGTTCAGCTAGCTGTCTGGATATGGCGTTCTGCCGTTTGTTGCCTTGCAGCTGCACGGCATCGCTGGCCGCTGGTGACACAGATCGGGGACGCCTTGCCGCCTCTGAGCTTTGTGCGCGTCTCCTGTAGTTTATCTTTCGCAATGTCAAGAGCATACCCAGAGCCGACAGAAGGAGAACGCGACCGTGAGTCAGACTTATCAAGCATTCCAAAAACCACCTTTGCGAACCCAGGGAAATGGATATAAACAGAGGGCGGTGAGTAAGGCGCCTGTACTTGGTGCATAGCGCACCAAGCATTATCTGTGAGCTTCTCATCATCTTCAGTACCTTTCGAAGACACAAACCCAAGGTCGAAGAGGGCAGACTTCAAGGCTGCATAGCTCATCTTTCCACACTGCCTGTCTTCGTACAGCACTGATGTGTCCGTCGATCGCGTCGAATATCTTGCAAACAGCTCCTTCAGCTCACGCACCTTCCGCCTCTTGGCCATCACTTTACTAGCAGGTGCTGTGATAACGCGCCTGCTCTGTTCCTCTGCTTGCTTCTCTTGTTCTAGTATCTTTTCCTGCAGGACCCTCCTCCTGCACTCAGCATCTATGTACAAATCTCTTCTTTTGTCCTTCACATTAAGATCCCACTCAGTGGGCTTCCTCTTGACCTTCTGAGGCATTGGTTTCTCTTCCACAGGCTTCGGTGTCGGTTTCTTTTTGGACATGTTATAAAGCCTGTCATAGATGTTCTCCTCCTCGAGGTCTTGAATGAGCATCTGTAGGGCTTGTTACAGCACGGTGAACATACCATCGGAGCTTGCTTAACAATACTGCTGTCACGTGAAACTGGCAGCTTTGCAGGCTCGGGATCACGACCTCGCAAAGGGCTACCGGTCGTCTCGACAACAGGACTGAACGCGTTCAGTTTCACAGACGGCATGGCGCGAGTGTCGGTGAAGATGCTTTTTTCCAGAGACTGCGCCAGCTGGCGGAGCTTCTGCATTTGCTCTTCATCTGAAGCAAAATCATCCATTTCCTGTAATGCGAAGTAACAACATGAAGGACAACACTATCATACAATACATTTCTATACTAGTAAAATGAAGAACCTGAGGAAGAAGATGGCGGGTACAGAGGTGCGTACTGCATTGGGGGCTCGTCGCTGTATGAAGGCTGCCACTGTGGGGAGAATTCCGACTCCCTATCACCAGCCGGTAATGACTCAGACTCAACCTCGGCTTCCTTCCTCGAAAGCTCTTCCTGCAGCATTTCTATCTGAGACTGCAACTGCTGCTTTGTAAACCGTTCCTTCAACATACTGCTTCTACATTCACCAACCACGTTATGGAGTAGCTTTGTGTTCTTCGCTGCCCACATGAGCTCCATCCATCTGAAGTAGTAGCAATGCAACAAGCCATTACTGATGCCCGACAGCATGGACCGTAGCACCTGTCTCTGGTGACACCTCCTCAGCCGCAGTGCTTCCTTAGACAGCATATGCATAGCACGTGATGGCTGTCGCCTGTGCTGCACAACGTTCGCACCCCCCACAGGCTCAGGGCCGTACTTAGAAACTAAAGCTATCATGAGCTGCTCCTGCCGGTGCCTGTAACGCACTGCAAGAGCATCTAAATCTTGATTGTGGCTTGGATTGTGGTAGTAGTAAAACCGCTTCAGACGCTGCACAAATGTGAGGTTCACTTGCTCCCTCTCCCCATGCTCTAGCTGCAGCTTGGGCTCCGGGCCGTACAAGTTGACCAATGCTGCAAACATGTCCTCCTCGTTCCCTTTAGCCGCGCCCAGCATGTCATCCACCATAATGAGCTGCGAAGGATTGTATTTCTGGTAGAAGCGCCGTAGCCTCTCGCGATATTCGTGTGTCTTGTCGTATGTATCTTCCTGCACCTCTTCGACTTCCTCAGCGTCGGTCACACCCCAGTGCCGAGCCCATGCTTTCAGGTCGCTCTCTCGTTGGGCTAGTCGGTGCTCATCCGCCTTCAATAACTTTTCACGCAACTCAAGCTCCTTCATCATAACGTCGCGTTCGTCATCAGCGGTGAGCTTCGGGTGTGACATAGCGTCTGTTGGCTCGAGCAAGGCACTGTCAATGCCGTGTGTCGTGTTGCCGTCCGTCCAACGCACATTGCACGAGTGATTGGAATTGATTCCAATGACCTCACCTCTGCGTTCTGGGCCTGTAACAGGCGGGAGCCTAGTGGACACACGGTCACCAGGGTGCCATCGCGAATTGCGTAGCAGGGAAGAACCCGCAGAAGCAATCGACGTAGCAGACGAGACAGAAGAGACGGAACGGGCACGCGGTGCAGTACTCTCTGTGGCAGGCGGCATCTCACCATTATACGTCAATGTAGGGCTCTGCTGGTTGTTAATCTTCAACATTAAGTACCATTCTTCCTCCTTTCCTTTGTTCGTGACAAGATCTGTCTCCAGTGTTTTAAGCTGCTCTACATCATGCCTCGCAAGAAATGCCTTTATCCTCTTGCGGTACTGCACCGTAGGTCGCGGGGGCTCTGGACCATACGTCTTTTCCATCCTCTTGATAAGACCCTCAAGATCGTCGCTCCAGCTCCCCAGCAGCTCGTCCAACATCTTCAGCTTGTCGCCCAGCTGTTTCTTGTCCAACTTGCTCGAGCTGTACCATCGAGCCACCCTGTTCCGCATATTGGTGGTGTCCATTTCCTGGGTGTATTGGGTTAGTTGTTAGGTGCAATTTAAAATTACAATGGCAGAGACAAAAAGAAAGAGCAAAGGGGCTTCCTTTTCTCTCCCTCGCTTATCTCGATGGCCGACCTGCCTGAGGCCTCAGCTTTCTGCCACCTGCTGAGGGCCCTGGGCCATGCCTGACCGTAACGATGCTTCCGGAAGGAAGGATCGTGTGCTTCTAGGATCCATTCAGGTGTATCGGGTGCAGCGGTACAGCCAGAGGCTGTGAATTGCTTCATTTCAGCCCGTCTAAGGTCGATGGAGTACATCATGGGGCAGAGAATCTCCTTCATAGCAAGAGTCAGCACGCGGTACATCTGCTCGGCCTCCAGAACAAGGAAGTGCCGTGCTAAGGTCTCCGCATCCTTGATTGCTGAAAGGCTGTTGAGCTGCTTTGTTGTTTGGAAGACTCGTGCTACGGATCTTCTCTCTAGGCCCTCAGAATATCTTAGTGTTCTTCTGTTCTGCCACTCGGCTAAACATACACCCCTTGCAACATCCCATTCTAACCTTTCTGCTCTAACACTTCTCCTCTCTTTCACCAGGAGTGCCTCCAGACTCTTCATAGTTTCATCATACATGTCATCGCTCAGCATAAGTCCCCTTTTCCCGCCACGCAGCTCCCAGACCTGAAGTCTGGCATCACCCGGCAACGGGCATATTGCCATGTTACCTATGTGCGTTGCAAGTGCTCACAGCGTGCAAGCAGATACTTCTAAAGTACAAACTACTCTCATACAGAGGCGTTGTATGCACAGCGACACCTACAGGTAAGTTGCCGTGCAGGGATCAGAATCTAGTTCTTAACCAGCTCTTTTCTATTGTTTTTTATTCAAAAAGAATTCAAAAGGGAAAAAAAACGTTCGGGCTGACGCCCCTCTACTTAGTCAGAGAGCCCCCCGCCTTGGCCAGAACGCGGAGGCCTCTCATGAGCACAGAACATAACGAATACTGAATATATTACACCAACCCCATCATTTCTTTTTCTTCGCCTGCTTTAGTGTAAACTGTTTCGCCTTCTTATCCTTTCTATGTGCGAGCACCTTCCTCACTGTGATGCGTGACCACACACTGCCTTTGGCTTCTTCAGGAAGCTCAGAGAACTGCAAGCACAGCCCGCCGCCTGATATGAGGTTCTCGGAGGGCTGTGACATGACAGTGGATATGATGGCTGACAGGCGTGAGAACTGATTGGAGACTGCTTCACGTGACATGCCTTTCGACGTGAAGTACCGCTTGACACGAGCTAGCTCTTCCTCCAGAGAACTGGACTGCTCTGGGTAGTACCACCTTGTAGGACCTCCAGACAAGAACAGCCCATTGCACCTAACGCACACTTCCCGCAGCAACACGTTGTAGACCTGATGCAACAACTCAGGTTTGTCAACTGGTGAAGCATTGAGCTTTGTCCTGTTTGTAGTGTTGTACAACAGACCTGCCACATACTCTAATGCTTCGACGATAGTCTTCATGGTGGTTGTGGCTGCTTGCTTGAGATGTTTGTTATGCTGTGTGGTGGCTGTAGGTTACCCTCTTCCATACCTTGCTGTACGAATCTTTGTGCTTGTACTTCTTGTAGTGAGCCATGTCTATAGTATATATCTCATCGAAGTACTTCTGCACCGATACAATGCACTGTTGTGCAATGGTATTACACAGCTCATTGGAGGCCGCTTGGAACGCACTTGAAGCAGACCGTTGGAGAGATGCAGCATTGAGAGAAGGCGAATCTCGCAGGTGCGAGGGCCGCGCAGCCCATGCTTGGGAAAGAGTTACGAGAAGCTTCTCGTACTCGGAGTACAGGTGCGAGATGGTGTTGAGCCTGAAGGTCAGGGAGGGCAGAGTTTTCGCTGTTGTAGAGGCAGAAGCCACGCACTGTAAAAGTGCATCTGTCGCAAGAGTGCAATATGTATTCCATTCGTGGTAACTTGGGAAGCATAACAGCGTAAAGAACTCTGAAGTAGAGGCGACCTTTGGCATCAGCAAGGATAGGTTTCTGCTGCGAGTCTCTGCCTGTGTAGCAGACCATGTTTCCTTTTTGAGGAGCACTTCGGTGTACATATTTATCTCGTCCTTGATGTGCTTCATCCACCTGCCGATTTGCTCCTGCATGTCAACATGGGCTTGCTCCAAGATGCCGCGAACCTCTTGTTCGCCCTCCTCTCCGATCATTTCGATGGCGTCAGCCGCCACCTCCACCACGTAGTTGCTGAGGTGTGCTACCTTGTCCAGGTCGACCGTGTCGATCGCCTTGAGATCGTCAACAGCCTTCGTGACGGATTTTAGCTTTACATGCTGCAAGCTTTCGAGCTTTTTTAGAGACTCCTTTAATAAGTTCTCATTTTGCCGTTCTGTCTCCTCCAACTCGGTGTTCTGCAGGGTTCATGTACATTAAGCACAATGCATACCTTCTGCAAGATAGTCTCTTGCGCACCTCGCAAGTCATGACCAGTGCTTTCGAGATTCTTTGTCAACCTATATTTGATAAGTTAAAATGTACCGACATACTCATCTCTCTCACGCTGCAGTCGCTTGCACTTCTCTTCGGACTTCTCCAACAGCCGCTTTGTCTCTGAAAGGTCATCGTCATACTTACAAATCACACGCTGCTGCGACCTGCGGAAGTCATCAAGGTCCACTTGCAGTACCTCAATCTGTGCACGTGTACAGTGCGAGGGGATACCATACCTGCGCTTCAAGACTCTTCACTCGAGGCGCACTCCCCTTACCATTATTCTTTGCGCCAAGGTCATGATTCAGGAGCTCGTTCTCCTCGACAAGCTTAGCATTTTCATGCTTAAACTGCTTCAGTTCTGCGCTCACCGCTGAGACTGTGGTTTGGTAAAGCGAACACAGGCTCGGACATACACTCTTTCTGAAGTATACTGTGCTCTTCAAAGATGCCTTCAAATGGGCGTACCTGACAGCCGTTCCTCCTCGCAACTCGTGAATGGTACAGCTCTGACCATTCCATTTAATCCTAAAAAACAGTAATTCGGGGCGAGTGTAAAAATATCTAAAGGACAAACAGCTACATTAACAACAAGGAACAAATGTACAAAAATTCAAGGTTTTGATTTCGCAGCTACTGAGCGCAGCCGTTCCCTTTCGTCTAAGAAGTACTGTGCATCAGCGGAATCCATCTGGAAGCCTTCCATTAGTTCTTTAAGGTCAAGGCGAAGCAGCTTGCCCCCGCTTACCTTGGCACTAATAAACTGGGTTTTATAGTCCGTGAAGCCAATCATATCTAACCACTTCACAACGCCCTGTGATGGTGTGGTGCGTGTACAACTCTCGCATACCTCATTCGACATTTTCACGACCTTCATGTCGCCCACACGCGTCTTCCTACCACCACCTGGAGACGGCGACACTGCGGATCCGCTTTCCTTGTTTCCCAGTTTAATGGGGCGGCTTTCTGAAGGCGGGGGTATCTCGACAGAAATAGGTGCAGGCTTTAGTGCAATAGGATCGGGAAGAACGGGAGTATGTATAGGAACTGGGTCTGCATGCACAACACGCTGCACTGGCTGCTCAGCAGTTGTGTGAGACGGCTTATTGTAGATATCAGTCCTTTGCGTAGGTTGCCGCACAGCAGATTCGTAAATAGGACTGTTCTCAGGGAACAGCTGCTGCCGTATGCTGGGTTCAGGTGAATATGACACAAAAACAGCCCCTTCATCTTTCAGGATAGGCCCTGTATCACTTGCCTTCACCGGCCCTGTAGCCGGTGTCTTGGAAGCAGGCGTACTTACCATATAGCACCTTGCCAAAGCTCTCCGCCGCATGAGTTCTTCCAACCGACCTTCATCTATGTCCTTCTTAGGTCTTGCTGCGGGCTTCTTCTTAACCGTACTTGCGGTGGTAGGTGTTGCAGTAGCAGCAGTAGGCCTTTTCCTTGGTGTGTGAGCTCGTGGCGTGGTCGGCTTCTTCTCACCTAGCACACCTGAAACAACGCTGGCCCTTATGACAGCATGTTCAGCGCTTCTAGCAATGGCTCCCACAACAGGGTCGTCCAGGTCGGCGTTGCTGAATCTAAAAAAGCGCCTGCAGCTGTTGCAAAAGCCTCTCCCCTGGTTCAAGCTCACCCCCTTACCATCGCAGTGTGGGCAGACCTCACCAATGGCGTCGTGTATCCTTGGGCGCTTGCCTGCCCCAGCACTGTTACTTCTGATACGAGGCGACTTCGCCCGCCTCAACGCAGACGGGGACGTCCTGCCTGCTGTGGGTGCAGGTGACTGGTGCGTGCGTGCTGTGTGGGGTTGCGGCGCTCCTATGTTGTACAGTTGCGGTACTTCAACAACATCAGTTCCTTCTTCTGTTCCAGCTTCAGCTGTGTGCAATCTTTTATATAACTGCAAATGTGGTGGAGTATTCTGAAGGGCAACGTCTACTCTGAGGTCCTGTTCCTCCTCCTGCACTTCTTCTTGTTGTTGGACCAAGGGTCCATCGTCATTGCTGTAGATGACTTTCATTTTACGCAGCTTATCCTTCTCTTTCCTCTCTGCTATCTCATCAAAGGTCAAGGATGGCATTTTGGTCGTGTCGTACCATCGTGGCTTCGATATATTCGCCTGTCGGGCTCTTGTAGGTGTTCTCGCAGTCCTGGTAACTAGTTTAGGCTGCGGTGGTACAACCTCCTGGGTCTGGTCGCCCGCAAGGTTCAGCGCATCGGTTTCACCGAACAGCCTGATGGCGTCAACGATAGTGTCAGTCGACAATGCTTTGTAGGCGGTCCCGTGGATGACACGCTGGGGGGGCATCTAAAGGTGTTGTGGCACTTAATTACAGCATACTTGTAACCGGGCTGCAAGTGCACGTGCATATGGTTCAGATGAATAAGTGTCAGATGGTGCTAGTAGTGGCTCTATTGTGGGCACTTCGGACCTCGTCTCTTGCAATGGACGTGGGTCAGGGGAAAAGACCTGCGAGCGAGGCGACTGAGAAGGGGATCTCGAGAATCCATAGCCTGTCGTGGCCCCTTTTGCCAAGCGGACAAAGTCTCGGAGCGCTGCTGTTGCAGATGCACCGCCCTGTTGGTGTTCGTTGGTCTACGAGATCATACCTGACGCTCCCAACGCGTTTTCTTTCTTGTCATCTTTAAGATACCCTTGTACCACAATAAATAGTACCTGCAGGTGATGTGTCCGTGTCATTCACATACCGATACAGCAAGGCTGTGTTAACAGCTGCCTTGATCTTTTCGAGGTTTCCCATTTTACGGATTAAGTCTTCTTTCTTCCGCGACACTTCTTCACCGCTGATCATGGTAGCTCTTATGTTTGCCTTTTGCTGTTTGTACATGAAGGTTCGCAGCTTGTTGTAGTAAGCCTGTGGATGGTGCATGGTGTAAGCAGACACACCTTCAGGAGGTACGTCTTGGATATGTCGAGCATGATGAGGTCCAGCGACTCGTAGACGGCTGACACCATCTCGGGCGGGAATGTGGGCGGTGTGGGATCTTCTTCTGTGTATGTCAGGTACCGTTTCCGCAGCTCGTAGGCAAGCAGGTCCTCCCTCCCTAGCCATGACTGGAGCAGCTTTTCGATATCTTCATTCACAGGGCACACTTCGATGAGTGCATACACCTCCCTCCTATCAGCGTCCACCACATGTGGGGCGTATTTCTGTCTTGCCATGGCCAGGAGCACTGCTTCATCATTTTCAAAGTCTTGTATCATTACAGGCACGTAAGACAACAGTGTGGGGTTGTATCGCCTATATGTCACCTCTAGCTGCTTTATGACCTCAAGCCCTGCAGCCGATGGCATGTATGGCAGTGCTTTGGAGTCTGCCGGGAGCCCTTCTTCAATAGCCTGCTCTTCATAGTACTGCGAAAGAGATTTCAGTCATCACTGCTACATACCTGTATCGTTTTGTCGTTATGTCTGAGGCGCTGCCCTATCGTATACTCAAGAGACTGCAGCTGCGGGGCAAGACGGGAGCTAGACGCTGTAGGGTCGCTTAGACTGGCGATCGCAGACTCGCTCTCGAACCGCTGCTTCATCTCATGCAACAGTGCCTCCTCAGAGAGCCCTCGTCTCACTAAGATAAGGTCGATGTTTGCAGCGTCCTCGGGTTGATACTTCAAAAACATGTTAAGGAGGTCCTGCCTCTTCGCGTTGTACGCCATGCTTTGGCCTAGAGATGTGTCGGCCTCATCTTGTATCCTCACGTCAAACTCCTCACTAGGGCAGGACACCCTCTCGTCACTGGGGCATGACACACACAATTTTACCTCGGGTGCAATCTGCTCGTGCTCCCTAGGGGAAATGGTTCCATGGCTGGAAACAATAGACACCTTGCTCATGAGGGGGCCCAGCTGTACCTCCTCTTCAGGTGCCATGTGGGGCACCATGGACGGCTCAGTCGACGAAGACGACTCAGACGTGCCCATGGAGGGGATGCTGCGCATGTAGGCGTCTATGGGAGGTATCTTCTCCCTCTCACGTACCACACGTTTGATGTCTCTGTTCTTCACAGAGGCTGTGAAGTCCACGGACGGCTTCCTCTCGCTGGGTGACGCAGGCCGTGAGCCCATTAGACTGCTTGCCTTCGGATTTCCATCAATAAGCCTAGCCCTGAGGTTCCAACACGTCTCCTTAGTCTTTGTATTCCAGTAGTACTGCTTTCCTGAGCGGGGGTCTGTCTTTGCTTTCCAAGCACCCGATGCCAGAGCCTGCTCTACCACATCTTGTGGCTTTTTTAGTATGTCTATCGCCTCCTGTAAGCGCTTCCTCTCTCCCTCTTCTTCCAAGTACTCGGCAGTCCTGTTTGCTATACGGTACTCGCCGTCCTCGTCCTCACTCCGCAGTGTCATATCACTCTTCTCCCGCCTGATGCCGAGCGAGCCTCGCCGTTCGAGCAGCGCCGCCTCACTAAGGATCGGCTTCCGAGGTGAACGTTGCTGGGTGTCAAGGTACCGCCCTTCTTCCAAAATGGGCCTTTGGCGTTCTTTTCCATTAGGGCCTTCGTTCTCTTTCTTCTGCTCTTCTTTTGCCATTACTGCCTTGTGTGCTTCTTCATCAGCCTTGGCTTTCTCGGTTCTTTTTCTCTCCTCTTCTGCTCTTTCAATTTCCATCCTACTTTCTTCCTTGGCAAGTGCCTCTTCAGTCTTCTTTGCTTCTCTCTCAGCTTTCTCTTTCTCCTCCTCCGCTTTTATCCGCTCCTGCTCGGCCCTTACCTCTTCCGCTTTCTTTTCTTCTTCTGCCTCCCTTTCTCTTCTTGCTTCTTCTACAGCAGCTTCTTTCCTTGCTTCCTCTGCCAGTTTTGCAGCTTCTTCTTCTGCTTTTTCCTCCGCTATTTTAGCTTCCCCAGCCAATCTTGCTTCTTCTGCTATTTTAGCTTCTTCCGCTTCTTTAGCTTCTTGTGCTATTTTGGCTTCTTGTGCCATCTTAGCTTCTTCCGCTTCTTTGGCTTCTTGAGCTTTTTTAGCTTCCTGTGCTTTTTTGGCTTCTTCTTCCCTTTTGGCTTCTAGCCTAGCCTCCTCAGCTTGTGCTTGTCTAGCCTCTTCCGCTTTACGTGTCTCTTCTCGCTTTCGTTCTTCTTCTTTGCGCTCGTTCTCACGCTGCTCTTCCTGCCTCTTTTGTTCTTCTTCTTGCTGTTTCCTTTCCTTCTCTTCTGCCCTTCGCTCTTCCTCTTTTTCTTTCTCTTCTTCACGTTTCTTATCTTGGTCAGGCTCCCGAGCCTCTTGTACCAGAGGCTGATATGTACTTTGGATATTGTGCTTCGTCTCAAGCTTGCTCAGGAAGTCAGAAAGCTGCTTCATGGCATCGGGTTTAGGGGCTAGCTTCTTCAGGATGGCCTCAAAGGACGCTATTTTCTTCGGAGTTTCGTGCTCCTGCAAGATGCTTTTGATATGGTTTATAAGGTGCTCTTTCTCGTTCAGTTCGCCAGTGCTGGTGTCCCTGGGTGTCGTAGGGGCACTACTGGCAGCTCCCACGCTCAACGTCTCCTGCTTGTTCCCGTCATCTAACTTCGCAGCCTTCTTCCGAAGCCCCGCGAGCAGCTCATCCTCCTTTCCCTTTTCGCGTGATTTCTTCAGCAAGGTGTCGCACTGCCCTACGGCAGACGGCTTCACCTTCTTCAGAAGTTCATACAACTCATCGCGCACCGGGTCCGCCATGCCATGCTACCTGTGTGTGCTTTACTGGGCATTGTCAAAACAAGAGACACTACACTCGAAAGACAGTATTATTGCTACAGTTAACCTAGGCAAGCCCTAGCTCAGATGACACCAAACGAAGCACTGTTCGCAGTGCCTCCGTCAGCTCTTCATCGTGGCATGTCACAAACTCGGTAAGAACGGGGAAAAGGCGTACGGAAAGGCCACGAGGGCCGTATGCTGCAGGGCACGTAGTGCGGAGGGAGGGGGGGTCTCGCATAGTGTCGAACAGCACAGGGGGAAACTCGCTTCTGGCAAGCCTTCCAAACACTGACAGAACCTCATCATGTCTGTGCTGGGGAAGAGGACACCTGCCTTGTGACTTGTAGTCAGTCAGGTACAGCTTGAGGATTTCTTTGCACCTGAGTGCGACGACAGGCATGGCAGCACGTCCTATTTGGATCCCAACATCTCCGTCAGCTTCGCACATGCCGAACATGATCTGCATCGCCGTTTCTAGAGACAGTGAAGTGAAGTACGCATATAACATACCTGACAAAAGCCTCTTTGTCTGTTGTCTGCTGCACCAGCAGATGCTCTCGATGATCTCTTGCTGCACATTAGCCACCTTGTGGCGCACAGTACATGGCAGCAACACTGTGTTCACGAAGGACAACACTTCCATGTCGCAGCCCTCAGCATGGTCTTGCTGAGGATGCTCCGCATACGCTTGCGAAGGTGGCGCGGCTTGTACGGCTTTTGAATGGGTAACTTGATATCGTGAAGCATACCATCAATTAAGAGATACCCCTTCAACATCGCGACTATCTTCTGCCACATGGCTTCCGTAGCTGCAAGATATGCTGCTATGTTTTGGGCATACCAAGGTCCTCCGTTTTGAAAGTATCAAGTGCCGCCTGGAAAATGCTTGGCATGACTTCAACTGCTATTTTCCACATCTCATATTTCCGAGGCATGAAGTGCCTTGTAAGCAGAATGGATCCAACCGCCTTTAGAAATGTATATGAAAACCCCTTGAGCATACCCGCACAATGGTGTCGAACGTATTCCTTTTCACATCGTCCTGCAGATCAGTGCTGCAGAACACATCCCTTAAGATACCAAGCACCCGCTCACACATCTGTGCTTCACCGTGCACCAACAGCTTAGGGATAGACTCAGGGTCTGCTGAACAACTCCTGAGAAGGTCAGATGAGGGAAGGAAGGAGCACAACAGTGCAACAAGCCTTGTCTTGAGTATGATGTCATTCGTGGGTACAGGCTGGACCTTGATGCACTTCAAAACACTCTGCTGCAGTTTCGAAGGAAATGCCACTGTATCATAGGCAGCTTTTGACTTCATCAGCTTTTCAAGGAGGGCCAGAACCTTATCTCCTTGCTTTTCCATGTACTCTCGCAATCTGATGTTGTTCTGCTGGTATGCCATTCCGCACAAGTCGGCCAAGCCTTCGGCCAAGGTGCTCATAACAACTGTGATCAGAGGGGACCCATCACCACTTGTGTCTGCAATCCTCTCCCAAGTGCTCCATGCCACCTCCCACAGCATAACGGCGTGCTCCTCCTTCGCAGTGTTTGAAATGTCTACCAAAAGGAACTGAAGGGACTTCAGTCCAACAGTTGCCACTTCCTCCGTGGAGTGAAGGCTGGCGTTGGCAAGGTGAACTGCCATCCTGTTCAACACCTCACTAAACCTCGTGACGCACGTCGATATCACAGGATAGAAGACTCTTATCAGTCGCGACACGCCGTCTAGCACAGTGCAGCGTGTCTCGTACCTGTGTGCGGTGGTTATAACCTGCTTTTTGACATACCATTGCTTTGCTGCAGTGTTCCTGGAATGGTGCATGATCAGTCCTTTTTGCGACTGGAGCTCTTGGTTTAATCCCTGTAAGGTATACTATGAAGGATGATGAAAGCACACCTGCTGTTCTGCGGCCAACGCCGCAGAGTGAACGTTGTCTAGCACCTTGAGCAGCACGTCCCAGAATAAAGTGTTCCAGCAAGGTGAAGGAAGACCATTGCCGTGAGTGACAAGGGCTGTGAATAGCGTCTTCATAGCACTGTGGCGCACCTCCGGCCGTGCATCAGAGGCTGCGTCACGCAGCTGGACAAAGAGCGAGTTCCAGTGAGTGGGAGATGCATGTGAGGGGTGAGAGGAACAGAAGTCAGCAATGGACAGGGTCTGCTGTATTGCCGACAGGTTGGTGTTGGTCTTATCGGGAATAGCAGTCTGCTGCGAGAACTGCCCGACACACGCAATCAACGCCTGCAGGCCGTCGTGGTCAAGGATGGGCATGAAGTCAGAGCACACCAAGACTACCGACTTGAACCCGATGGGCACCTCGGCACCTGTCTGGCTGCTTGAAGACAGGATCGATAGAATCAACCTCCAGCTGGCAGGTACGAGCTCTTGCCCTGCCCGCTGCATGACCGTGAAGATCAAGTTAAGGCACCCAACAGCTACATCAGGCTTCCCGCTGCTGCGCATAGCACGCAACACGGCAATGACCTTCGGTTGCATTTCCCAGAACTGATCAGAAGGCGACTCGTCCAGCCAGGATGGTCTTTCCAGAGTAGATGTCGATCTTTGCCTGTTACCATTGGGCGCTAAAGGTACTGCTGGTGATAAAGGAGGTGACACAACAGGCTGGCGGTACTTCTGCAAGTAGGATAAGATGGTCTGCGAGGCTGCATCGACACTTGCCTTCCGTATAGCTTCATTGTCAGATTCCTTCACAAGCCACTCAAAGTGCTCTTGCAATAAGTCCCAGAACACCTGCAACCTCAGCACGTTCACAACAGCAATGTCGGCAAGCCTCTGGATGGCAAATGATGAAAACACCCCACGCGAACTAGGCGACACAGATTGAGAAGACGTTACCATTTCCGACGACAGCCTGCAGAGCGCATGCACCATCGTCAGGAGGGCGTTGTCGTCAAAGTACTTCGTGCCTTCGAAGATCTTCGACAGCAAGCTGCGGATAAGTGCTACCTCTGCCTGTTGTTTGATTTATTGCAAGTACTGGGTAGTACCTGTTCGTTGCTGCTGCTTGATAGCAGGATATCAAGCTGCTGGAAGTTCGTCAACAGCAAGTACCAGCTTGAGTCCAGAACGCCCCCCAGCCCGTTAGCGACGTCGAACAGTACGCGGAGCACCTATCAAGCTCAGTAGAAAAGCAAGACATACCTGCATGTTCTTCGGCGTTAAGACTCCCTGCTGCGGAAGCGTGTACTTATTCATTGCAGCAATGAAGGAGTCGCGTGCCTTCGCTAGGCCTGCCTTACCGCATGCATGCGTGAACTGCTTGAAACAGCGCAGCGTCTCTTCAATAGTCTCTTCGTCTTGACTATTCTCCAGCAGCAAAGTGCATGCAGCGAGCATCTGCTGCCATATCGAACTCAGCATGTGCTTAGCAATGTCTTGTTCCCCGATCTCTTCTTCTACATTGTTGTCCACCTCTGCAACGGTAAGGGGCCTGCCCTCCAGTTCTACTAGCTTGCTAAGAGACTTGCACACGGCAACGATGGTGTCGACCGCCCACACGATGGGCTCACCAGGCTTGATAAGTATCTCTTCATCACTCTTAATGGCAAGAAGCTTGTGCAGCGTTATCCTCTCACCATTCATGCTAATACTTGCAAAGAGAGCAGGCGGCGCCTTCTTGAAGACGTTGCACACTGCGGTGATGAGCTGCTGGAAAAGGTTCAGCTGCTTACTGTTGTTGTCAAACCGCATAAACAGCTTTTTCAAGTAATAATAATTCTCTCCGAACTCCCGCCAGCACGTCAGAATAACCACTCTGTGCCAAGCAGGGACATCGGGGAACTCCACCGCCTTGATCATCAGGTTGATGAACAGCTCCTGTTGCTTCACAAGGTCGAAAGGGAAGTGCTGCAACATCACTGTGACTATGCGGTAAATCCTCACTAGCTGCGGGAGGTCGTTAGCCGATTGCATCAACTGTGCCAAGACGAGCGAAAGATCCTCCTTAATGAACGTGACGAAGCATGGGATTCCAGCTATGACCTTTGAGTGGTCTTTTACGACACTATAGAGAAGCTCCAGTATGAAGATGCGGGGTACCTCGCCCTGCAGCTTAATGTAAGATCCCGTCTCGCCTGAGAGCACAGTGCACAGGTCTTTACATAGCAGATTTGCACCCTTGCATGACTTCTCGATATCGTCCTTTTCCTTTTTAGAAGCCAGCTTGTCAAACAATGCAGTGGTGACCTGACTCAGGGTTGCTGCTGCTGTTGATTGCACGGTGTAATTGCGTTGCTGGTGTAACGAGAAGCACAAGTTGAAGACAACGGGCATCTGGGCAAGGGATAGCTCGTAGCCACCACTGCTGCTGAACAGGGCCATGATGCACTGCAGGACCTTGAGGTGGATCGACTCGTCTGCCGCATCACGTAGTTTGGAGAGAGATGTCACGATGTTGGGGATGGCACTTAAAAGCACCAACTCATGTGATGCAAGCTTTTGCAGTGCCCCTAGAGCCAACGTTACCAACCCTTTGCTCTTGCAGTCGCATGCGATCAAGAGCGGCCGCCACACCTCCTCCAGCGCTTTAAGCAAGTCTAACTCCGACTCTTTTACATCATCCAAATTACCTAACTTCGACACTGCCCTCTCACAGGCTTCTTTCAATGGGGGGTGCTTCTTCCTCGCCTCTGTCCCGAGCAGCTTCAGCTCTGGCACCAACAAGGCCTGAAAAAGGCCGATCACAACCTCAGCATTTCGTGGAGAGGCACTCATCTTATTAACATTTCATAAGTGCCTGTGAAAGGTAAGCATCAGAACCCTAATAACGGTCTATTTCATCATGGTGTAATTTTAATATCAGGGCTCAGACTCTTCGCTGCGGCGGTGGCGTCGGAAGCTGAGGCCTCTGCGGGTAGTGTTGTGTTCTTTGCAGGGATATCTGTATTCGTTAAATGGGGACTACTGTGGACATTAGAGCCGATGTTTCCAGACAGGCTGCCGTATCTGGACAGGCCGAGGTGGTGGTTGGGGTTCCCAGTGAGCCCTACCGCTGCGGAAGCAGGATCCCAGACGCCCATGTCGTAGTGTAACCTTGAAATGCTTGAACAAAGTTGATGGAAAGAAGAAAGAAAAAGTGTCATGGAAACCCCTCCCACATCTCCTCAACGAGCTTCTTCTGCTTTTGCTTAGGCACCGACCACTTCGAGGCGGCGATAGCAGGAGGGAGGAACGAAGACTTCACAGCTGCTTCCCCGGCGAGCACCGGGAACAACGATATGTCATCAGCAGAGCCTGCAGGGTGCCGTATGGTGACAGGAACATGTGATGGTGCATCTTGCCTCAAGGTCTTCAGCACTCTCTCTTTCAAACCTGGGAACTGGATCGATGCTCCAGACAAAATGACATTCCCCCATAACGCCGGTTGTGCCACCTCAGGGCAGGCCTTGATGCTTGCCATGACCGCTTCACATATGCCACCTTGCCCCGCCTTGCCTCCTGCGCTGCCGATGTTTGGTGTCAGAAATAGCTCTGGTGAGGTGAATGCTTCGTTCATTACCCTGATACACTGCCCGGTGTTCTGCTTAAGCATTTCTTTTAGTTTTTCTTCGGGCACCACGGAGCCTCGGGCATCGTAGGCATCATAGTCTGGCATGCAGTAAACGGTCTTTCTTCTTTTCTTTGCCGCGTGCAACTCCGTCGCGAAGTCCTCCGAGACATACCCCAGCCTCTCCTTCAGCGCATCGATGACGTAGAACTCAGTCTCCAGGTAGGGGCAACGCTTGGCGATGGCCAGCTGGATGTTGGCTGTGATGGTGTGCCCGCCAACATCGACCCTACGGTATCCGTTCTTACAGACGGAACCTCCCACGAACGGGACAATGTGTGTTGCAGCTGCACCGATGTCAACGACGACACCAGTCATAGGAGGTGACTGCTCTAGGGGGTACTCTCCCTTTTCCGTCACAACAGCCATGTTCTTTCCTTTGGAAAGATACTGATTGAGTAGCGTCAGCAACTGCGGGATGACAACGGTTACCTCGCTGAACTTGAAGTACTCCAAAGCCAACGATACCAACCCATGCAACGCCTCCGACGTCGCCAGGGGTGGTGCTGTGACCACCAGCTTTCCGCCTTTGTCGCTGTCTGTGATAATGCGCTCCCAAATCTCAGCCTGCAACGGAATATCCACACAAAACCCCTTCAACAGCGGTCTGTACCACACTGTCTTCGCGTACCCTCCCTTTCGAAAGTTCTCGTCTATCTCGTAATGTCTGAGCCGCGTATCTTCGTTCTTTTTCTTTTTTACAACAATGGCATTCTCACCAAGCCTGCTCCGACCGCCGCTTTTATGGATCTTCAACTTGAATCCATTGTCGATGATCACCCACTTCGGTGTCATGCCCTGCGATAGTTAACGAGGGATAAGGGGAAGCTAACATTCATTCTATTTTCTACTTAGAGAAAAATGTATGGAAAAAAAAGAAATACCCCGAAACGTGGCCAGGAATTTAGAATGAAAAATGCCTGGGACATCTCTTTGATCTCACTTGATCATCTTCTGTGCTGCTTTTGCAATATCAAGGTCGCCGACCTTTGTGCAAACATCTGATATGTTCTGGAGTGACTGGGCAGTTGCGAGCCGAACATTAGCTTTCTGGAATTTTTTATTTAAATCTATTCTTCTTTTCCCTGAAATTCAAAATTATTTCACAAACCATGTTGTCAAAAAGTGCAGTGGCAAATAAGTGCCATTTG
The DNA here is from genome assembly GCA_964019335.1 of Diplonema japonicum. Taxonomy (NCBI): domain Eukaryota; phylum Euglenozoa; class Diplonemea; order Diplonemida; family Diplonemidae; genus Diplonema; species Diplonema japonicum. The sequence goes on from OZ025648.1 coordinate 53,549, forward strand.
TCGGAGGCAGTTTGAACTTTGAATGTACAGAGCTCAGTTAGGTGCTGTGCAATAAAATATGAATTTAAATCACTGCATACTATATAAGTATCGCTGTTAGCGTTGATGTTCTCCTCGCTCATGGTCGAGTAGACGTTGAGGGCGGCGGAGCTGTCCTTGAGGAGTAGATGCATTTTCATTAAAATGTTGCAACAATTAACGTCGGGGAGGAGGTCTTTTGATGCCATGTCGTTGATGACGAGAGATGAAGCTGCCACGTCGCCTGTGTGCATGCACACCTCAAGAAGCGACAACAAGGTGAACTTATCGGCTACCAAACCCGCTTCGCGAGCTTCTCGGTACAACACCATCGCCGACTCCACGCTGTTGTAAGACTTGATACAAAAGTAAATGCACACCTTTTCGCACTTTTGATCGCTGTGTTGTAGGTCACGAGGTCGGGCTTCACCTTGTCCTCGACCATGATCTGCAGCAGGTTGCGCGCCCCCTCCTCGTTCTTCATCGTCGCGAAGCAGTTCATCACCACATTGTAGTTGATCACGTTCCCCTTCAACCCATTCTGGCGCATCTTCGCCCACACCTCCTGCATATTCTTGAAGTCACCCTTCTTTGCAAACCCCGACATTGCCATCGTGTACGCCTTCGTGTTGGGGCTTTCTAAAGATTCAAGCAGCTGCAGACCGAAGTCCGGCCTGTTCACTCTGGCTGCAAGGCCAATAGCCTGTGATGCATTGCACGTGGCAGTTGGACACATACCTCAACTTTCTCCGTAAAGCCCATAGAGGGTAGGCAGTCTTTTATACCAGCGACAATAACCGCCCCGAGGTCCTTGTACAACGACATACTACCGCTTTTGAAACGTGACGCGAGCTTGTGATACTCTGTCACTGCTACTGGCGGTTTGTTGAAGGCTTTTTCATTAGACTTGGTGGCCACCTGTAAGTAGTAAGGTGCATTGAAGCACATACCCGCGGGGTGATTCCTTGGTAACGCACATCTCCCTTTCTTGTGGAGTCCTCATCTTTCTTGTCTGCGGACGCTTGCACGGGTGGCGTCTGCTGGGACTGGGACTGAGATTTAGGTTGGGGCTGCGGCTGAGACCGGGGCTGGCGAGACTGGGGCTTCGGTTGGGACTGGGGCTGCGGCTGAGACTGGGGCTGGCGAGATTGGGCTGATTGTCCCATCGGTGGCCCATTATACCTCGGTGCCTTCGTTTCGTTCACGTAATCGTCTTCAGCAAACCAATTCCGCGGCAGTTGTGAGTTGTGTTTGTTCTTCTTATGATGCGGGTTCCTGTGTGATATGTTTCCCCATCCTGCGTTTGCGCTTGTTGCCATGGGCTGCGCCATCTCATCATTCTTCTCCCGGTACGCAGGAGGCATGGGCTGGTCACTCAGTAGTGACATAGTACATAATCTTAGTTGAGCCGCAGGGGCGGCCTGCTTCAAGCCTCGCACAATCATCTTGCCAACCCTGTGGTACGGTGCGTGGAGAACTACGGGAAAAACTATCAACAGTATTACAGATCTACAGGTCTGTGCCATTGCTTGCGATCTTCGTTGGCGTACCACAAATCGCCTTGCTCGGATTCGATCTCCGTCCACCCAGCGGGAAGGGGAGTGGAGAAAACTGTGTTTCTTGTGGGTGGGAGATAGGAAATACCTGGAGGCGGTTCTGGCCCATAACTGGCAACAAGACGTTCTATCATCGGTTCTTCCTGGTTTACGAAGAGTTTCAATGTGGGGACCACGCTTGGGAGCTTAGAAGGGTTGTAGTGGCAATAGAACGAATGAAGGCGGTCGCGGTAGTAGGTGAATGCAGCAGGCTCTGACAGGGAAGATATGCACGTCGGTGGTGGTGATGTAGATGCCGATGTACTTCGCGAAGGGCACTCTGTAGATACTGACATACTACGTGAGGGGCACCTGATGGGGGGCATTGCCCTGCGCCGCATCCATGCCTTCATCATCTCCCTTTGCTTCGACTGCGCTGCCCACGCCTGCCACCGATGCATCGCGTTGCTCCGTATCAATACACACGATCTCCCAAGAAGCTCCTTCACCTTCTGGTTTATCACAACCCATTTCATCCACTTCACAACATGCCTGTAACTCACGCCTCGATCGCTCTCTTTTTGCATCTTCGCCACCTTTTTACGGCACTGCCTTGTGAACCTAAATATTTCCTGTGCCTCCTTCATGGAGTGCCCTATGGGCGTGCACCCCTGGCACACAGACATTTTACCTCATTCTGATTGTTTAACGAGAAATAGCAACTAACCGAAGAAAGCAATTGTTGTACGGACAATCTTTGGTCTAACAAAAGGCGTCAAATGCCGTGTTTTCTAACAACATGAAAGGAATACAGTACTCTATGAAACGCTCCAGCAGAAGATGCAGCGGTCGATGTTGCCGATGGAGAGAAGGGTGCTGCTGCTGGGGGTCAACACGATCTTCGAGACAGCAGCAGAGTGCCCGCGGAAGACACGCTTTGACTTGGATGCCGCTGGCAGGGGGAAGGTGGAGTAAATAAGTTTGCCGTGCACGTCGGAGGCAATCATGATGCTCTTCGTGGCACTGGCAGCAAGGGAAGACACCTCAGAGGCGTTCGTGTAGGCTGCAGGGTCCCACAGCCCCATAGTACACCACCCCAGAGGACTGGTCCAGTTGCTGTACAGCATGTCTCTGAACTGATGTGGGTGTACGATGTGCGCTCCGCTGCTTGTAAAGTGCAGCAGCTCATTTGAAGTAGTGGACACCTGAAGCACTGATGAGTCTACAGACCAATCGATTGACTTCACAGCACCATGATGCGCCCTGCACACACCCACCTTGCAAAACCCTTCAGACACCTTAAAAAGGTCTACGCATGACGACCTAAACCCCACAGCCAACATGTCCCCGCAAGGGCTATACTCGAGTACCTGTTAATTTCATAAGGCATTCTTTGGACATACCGTCACATCGGCAGCCTCTGGCTTTTCTTGTTTCTTGTCAACAGGACAGTCTTCGACCACCTCCAAGGGGTCGATGCTGTCCTCGTCTATCTCTATTTTTTGTTGGATGGTGCTGTGGATGCTGTCTTCCGTAAGGGACGAACAAAACACCTCAAAACAGCCACTGGAGTAGCCCACCGCGATGTACTTCCCATCAGGAGAGTAACTCAGTGTGCGGACGCGGCCTCTCACCGACACCTCTTTCACAAACTGCTTTGTGTCGTACCGCCAGACGCGAACAGTTCTGTCGTCCGAGCCAGTCACGAAGAACGGATCCCTGCAAAAAATGAACATTTGACTAACTACACTACATACGTCGGATGTGCTGCTAGCGCCCGGAACTCACCCACCTTGTTATGACTGGAGCTTAAGACCTTCGTAATGGGTGTCCTAGTCGTGCTTACCTGAATGTGTAAGTAGTAATGTGTCATGTGATGAGTATACCTCAATAAGCTTATTCGTGGTTGTGCCTAAGAAGAGCGTGTCAGCTGTGCCGGTTACCATAGAAGCAACGCCACCGATGCTCTCCAGGTCACGCCCCTGAGCCTCGTCACTATTGAGACACACTTCAGTGCCGATGGGGGAGTCCTTCGCGAGCGGGATGCACTTAGATAGAACGATGCCCACCTCGGTCCTCACCCATATCTTGACAACGCTGTCTCTGCCCGATGTGGCCACCTGGTTCGCGTCGCTGAGACCAGTCGCAGACAGCACAGGCCCTTTGTGCGCTTCCTTCGTGGACGAAGTGAGCTTCAAAATCCCATCGATGCTTGTGCCAAACGTCAACAGGCTCCCTTCAGAGGTACCTACGAGCAGCTTGTCAGCAAAGTAGTGATGGCAGAGTATGCTCTGAGTGTCACCTTTCTTACCGTAAATAGCTAGCTTCCCCCCTAGCGTGGTCGACACATTCCATTTCCTTAAGTGGTTGGCCCCGTAAGTGATGAGCGTCTTGTCCTCGTAGGGGCTGAAGGCGATACCCTTAATCTGCCCACTGTCCTTTCCGGTGGGGGCTGTGCACACTATCTGTTCTTTGAGCCAATCCCAAATGGTGAGCGTGTTCTGCGAGTCGGATGAAACAGTACCCAGAAGGCCCCCTTTGCTGAAGCACATGAGCAGTACTCCCTTGCCTGCGTTGCAGGGGATCGTCCTGTACGGCTTCCTTACATCGTTGGAGTCCCACACCACTAGCTGGGGCTTAGACGCAGACAGCGAAGATGTTGCAAACACATGGCGCCTAGCGGGGTGCTGTGCGAGGCACACAATGTCATCGTTGTGGTGTGCGAAGAACCTCTGTTCTTCCCCGTGCAGCGACTGCAGCACCACAAGGCCAGAAACGCAGTACACGAGGTCCTTCTTCGTCACTGCTAGGTTGTTGCTTACAATAGTTTCCGTCCCTCGTATCCCGCCTTTGTAGCCGTAGATGTGCTTTAGAGAAAGCTTCAGTTGCCTTTCGCACTTTGCAGCTGGGACCTCTGAGGGCTGGTACATCTTGCTTCGCATCCAAGCTGGCTGCTTAATAGGCGCCACAGTGCCTTGAGTGCCTGCTGCAGTCTCCATGTTCTCTTTTTCCCTTTTCCTCTCTGCTACCGCTTTCAGGAGACCCGCAGAACGGCTCCTCTGTATTGGCCGTTCCTTTTCCTCGTGCACCTTGGTAGGGCGGACCCTTGTTGGGCCCACGGATGACCTTGTTTTCTTCAGGCTTGAGGCGAGGTTGGGTACAAGGGGAGACAGGGCCTTGCCTGGTGTCTGGTGGTCCTTACCAACGGTAGACAAGCTGGATGTAAGCTTTTCCGAGAGAGAATCAAGCGCGACAGACAACTTGCTGATGTCACTACCTAGGTTGGCGAGGGTGGGGGCTAAGGCACGCGGGCAGGATGCGGGAAGTGCGTCTGCTACGGTGTTCACGGAGTTGATGAGAGATGAGCAGGCGGAGGCGACGGTGTCGAAGGGGAGGTGCGCCGGATCGTGTTTGGGTGAGGCGAGGGGTGTGTTGGGGACACTGTGCAGCACAGGGAAATTGGTGCTAGTAAGGGACCCCCATTTACCGAAAGGCGTTGCGGGGTCAGCATGGATAGAGGTCTCTGTGGGTGTGCTGTTGGCGGTGGTGGACCTTGAGTTGCACGCTGACGACGCGGAGAAGATAACCTTTGGGTTCCCGATGGTGGGGTGCCGCCCGAGATCCTCACGTATCAAGAGCTCCGTGACCATAGGGCAGCTGGCCATGCTGTCGTGCACCACAGCGTGCACTTCGATAAGCTTCCCGATGCACAGTTCATCATTGTGGAAGGATTCCAAGGCAGTATCACCAAGGGTCATCTTCAGGCACACACTGGTGTCGCTCAGGATCAAGAACACCGACCCCACCGCATCGTAACAATTCGTGTCACTGGACACCTGCAGCACCTGCGCTACATTGGGGCCAGCTTCCTCCTCATCGACATGGCGCCCTTTGTCTGCAAGGCGTTGGAGCCAGCCAGGAACCAGCTCTTCGAGGCCCATGGTCCAGTGATCCTGATGTTGCAATGTTGGAATAAAGTAATGCAAGCATGAAAATAAAGAAAAGAAAAACACGGCTCCTCCTTGATACGACCACGCAGCTCTTAATAGCAAGAAGCCAGACAATCGTGTATTCACAAATGGAGGCCACCAACAGGGAGGGGGGCAAGCATCATTATTGTGTTTTTGTGTAATTCCCATAAGACCAGTGGAAGCATACTGGAATAGGAAACCTTTGAGAAAACGGAGGGCTTATCTGTGACACGCCAATACTGAGTACTAGACGGCAGGAGGGCAAAGCGACCACCCTAGCCAATTCGTCCTAGTAAGGACGTGGCATAAAGGGCGGCCTTTTTCTTCTTTTTTTTTTCGCTCCCACCAAAAAAAGTAAAAAAAAATAAAAAATAATTAAAACCAGCGTACAATAAAAGGGGCACAGGATAACAGTTTTTTTTTAAAGGAATAACCACGACCCCAGCTAAAGGATGGGGTAAGTAAAATAACGAAAGGGGGAAAAAAAACAAGGGAAAAAAAAAAAGAGAACTTGACCGCTGTTTGAGCTCCTTTCCAGTGGTTGTAAACCGACATTGCTGTACTAGTCAGAACCTGTAGGTCAGAAACACGTTGTCAATGTGTCCCCTTTTCCCCTTTTTGTTGTTTAGGCCAATCAGAGACTCGGTCCTTGCAGAGAAGAGAAAAAAAAAAAACAGAAACTTCCTTTATTTTGCCAAAAATTCCACAAAAAAAAAAAGTGAGGAATAACGATTCATAATAGTACTCATTTGATTTTTTTTTTTTTTTTTTTTTTTTTTTTTTTTCCATTTCAGTTCATTCCTTTTTTCTGTTCTTTTTTCTTTCTTTTTTTTTTTCCCTCTTAGAAACAGGACAAAAAAAAAAAATAGAAACAGAAGAGAAAAATGGGAAGAGGGAGAGGGAGAGAGAGAGAGAGAGAGAGAGAGAGAGAGAGAGAGGGAAAGAATAGAAAGTGGGGTTCTTTCTTTCTTCCCCTCTCTCTGTGTTTCTTTTTTTCTTTTTCTGAAATAGGGAGAGGAAAAAAAAAAAACAGTCTCAATAACAAGAGCCTGGCAGAAAAGGTCATCGCAAGGGAAAAAAAAATACGGAGGGAAAAAAAAAAAAGAGAAAAAAAAATCGCATCAGAAAAAAAAAAAAAGCTAGTGTGGCGCTTCATTTGCTTGTGCGCACGAGCGGGATTTTACCTTATAAAATAGCTCATTACGCTGCCATCAACTAGTTTTTAGTCTCGACAATAATATTGTTAAAACAAAAAAATTGATAAAGCTTCAGTGCTGAAGCATAAAGAAAAAAAAAACTCTCATTTCTAAATAGCGGTTTGGTCTGTCTGGGGATTGTGCGGGAGCATCTCAGCGCCTTCGCCCTCTTCATCATCAATGTTGATCTTCATAGAGCGAAGTCGTGGCCGCTCCTCTGGCACCCTTGGGTTATAATCATGCGCTGGGCCATCTTTGGTCTCCGGCGACAACTGTGAAGGGGAGAAATCAGGGAAGTCCGAGACAGCAGGCTTGTCGACAACACCTTCATCGTTGTAAGACCTGCTTGACGCGGGTGACACAACGTCAGGTGTCACCTTGCGTGACCCCAATAAGAATTTGATGCCAGATGCTGCACCACACACTACCATCAGCAGGCCTATCACAAGCACAACAACATGCCACCCTTCGTCCCCAAACTTGCTGTCTGAAGACGTCGGGCACAGCGTCGGGTCCGTAACGTTCCCAGAGGTACACGACCCTGGGGTGCTGTTTGTGACAGATATCGAATCGATACCCGCCACTGGCAGCCCTAAGCTGTCAGATAGTTCGTCTGTTGTAAAGGACTCCAGCCGCGAAGCAAGGTTCTGCAATTCCTTCTCCTGTACATCTGCGTCGTACGTCTGGCTGTCTGTCGACTCGATCTCGAACTTCACCACAATACTCCCACCCTGCACGTCCACGATACGTATCCTGCTCGGGTTGATGCCAAGCAGTTTCGCTATGTTCCCTGCAAAGGTCTCGCTGCTGCCACTGTAAAACGCCTCAATGGTCATGTCCAGCCTCATCGCCACACGCACCACAAGCAGCTGGTGGATCTCGAAGCCTTTCCCGCATTCCAGCACGACATGCACCAGCCTCTTCTCAAGCCCCTCGTAGTAGTTTGTCGAGTGCGGCATCGAGATGTCAACAGGCACCTCCGAAGTGGGTGCCCTCCCCGTCTCGTTGTTGTCCGGGTCGCGCCACACCTGTATCCTCAGAGGCTCCCTGTAGTGCACTGTGAGCAACACCTTCTCCTTCTTCATGCAGTGGTTCAGCTCCCACTGCGTCCTTCTCGGAGGCAAGTCACCAAAATCAATTTTGTAATGCCGGTTGGTTTCCATCACTGCCCAGAACCACGATTCTCTCTTGAAAGATGGCCACTCCGTCTCCATGTATTTGTCGGGCGGCTGGTTGACAAGGTAGAACGGCTGCCCAGACACGTTCATGTACTCCACCCTCAGCGGGTAGATCCTGCGGTCTTTGGCATCGGGGTCCAAGGAGCGCACAAACAGCTCAGCGTGGTTTACGTTAGTGCACTTCATGGCGTTCCAACTCTGTGGTGACGTTATGACAGCAAGCATATCATACCCCCACACGGCTGCACCTGTCCGAGGTGCCTCCAGACACATGCCCGTGGACAATCGACTGGGCTGTTGCTTCCTGCAGAATGTGTGGTGGTGTAATATGCCATACCATTCCAGGGAAAAGCGACCCATCAGGTGACATGATCAGTGTCTGCTGCAAACCTGAGCAGTCCCAGCCATCCCCGCATTGCACACCTGTGCGCCATCCCCGCGATGGGTCGTGGAAGTAGACTAGTGCACCCTCGTCGACGTTTGTCCACTTCGCATTTGTGATGGTGTGTGGCAACACGTGCGTGCGTGCCTGACCAAGAGTGTGCAGAGCCGCGTCACGTCCACAGGAGGCACCTGTGCGGAAGTTCTTGAACTCTACGTTATTAATGACCGCATTCCCATAGTACGACACATGCCCCAACATGTCATATGGCAGGGGGCTATCCACTTTGCGCTTCATCTTAGACTTTTTGTTTTCAGACCTCGACTGCCCCAACAACACTCCCGTTGACGCTGTTTCAAACGTGTCGCCTTCGAAGGCTCTGTCCTTGCACTGCCCCCTGCCGCCGTACTCGAAGGCATGGATCGACACACACCGCACCTCGTCACAAGGCCTACCGAGTTCTGAGGTGCTCCTTCCTGCGATTACACTGTCCTCCAGGTACATCACGAACCGACCGTTACTTGTCTTTACCATGTTGACAGCAATATGGTTGTCATGGAAGACGGAGTCCTTGATGTGCAGGTGCGCGTTCATCATGGCGAATACCCCAAGGTAGCTGTTCTTCCAAGCACGCACGCCCCGTAGCTCAGTGCACCATGACCTCTTCAGCAGGAACCACCCATGAGCGCATGAGTGCGCTTCGTTGTTCAATAGCCCAGCACTGCTTCCGCAAGTCTCTCCTGGGATGCAGTACCCCTCCCCCCATGAACCAGCGACGACATTGTCCTTGGCCACGATGTGTCTGCCGCTGTGGATGGTGCAGGAGCGCTCGTCGAAGTCACCATTCCCTTCGAATTGCGTGTTGCCGACCAGATTCCCATACAACTGTGAAGATGAGCTGTAAGCAAGGAACATACCCAAACGTTCGTCTTCGACCACTTCCAGTAGTCCACCTGGACTGTGCTCTGCCTCGAGCGATAGATAACGCTGTCCTTAACAACTAGCCCGGAAGTGCCTTCCAGTCGCAGCGCCTGTGAATGGTGTGACAGCACAGCTAGCATACCCGTATCCCGTAGACAAGGTTGTTCCACATGCTGACATGACTGAAAGTGATAATCTCCTTGTCCAATGCATTAAGGTAGACTGTGCCCCTGCCGCCGCCGTACTGCCCACAGTGCGCAAATTCTACGTACGAGATATTGGCCTTGGCGTGGAACTGGGGATCCTTGGCAAGGTTACCAAAGACAACATGTGGTCCGTAGGCACCCTCTGCGTAGGTTGTGGAGTCGGGATTTGTAATCTTGATGTTGTGCGACAGGTAGCCCACCTCACCACGGAGCTTGAAGCCATCAGAGGTGGTGCCTACATGTCTGTAGGCTAGTGGCGCATCGATTGTGATGGTGCTGCCCGCAATAGCGGTGATAGTGGCAACCTCAGCATGGTCGGACTCGTAGTCGGTGGATGTAACCCACACCTTTCCACCCACCTCCCAGTTCACTGCGTCTTGCAGCACCAGCTGTGTGGAACCTGCATCTGCTGTGGCTGCGAGCTTCGTCCATATCTTGCCGATGTTTTTGCCGTGTGCGCTGAATGTGCCAAAAACAGCAAGCACGGCAGATCCGAGGAAGTGTGTCTTGCTGATGGCTAAGCTCGGTATGTTGCTCGCGCCGCGCAAGTGGATATTAACTTTGCTCGTCATAGGCTCCTCGGGGGTGCCAATGATCAGCTCGCCAGACTGTGGTACAGTTCCTTGGGCCCTTCAGTATCATACCTGCACAAAGATGTGGTTGGCGTCGATAGTAACATCGAAGCCGTCGACCACAATGAGTACGCCCTGGATGATCAACGTCTTCAGCCTGGGGGTATTTGTCTTCAGCAGGACGGTCCTCCCTTTAGGAATGAACGCCACATCGCCTTCAACTGGCACACCAGTGGGTGTACCCACCCATGCAGCGGGGTCTGTCCATTCCCTGTGAGTATTACGATGCTTATAAAGCTTTGAGCATACCATTCTTCAGACGGGACTCTCTCCTTCAACATAGCGATGCACTGGTCAGAACCCGGTAGGACTGCACAGGGAATGGGTGTCAGCTCTACAAACTGCGACCTTCCAGGGTAAGAGATGTCGTGGCTGATGCTATTGAAGAGCAAGGAGAGGGTCTTGCCGTCGGAGTTGAGGTTCGAGATGGACTGATTGGTCCACCCCTCGATGGGTTGGTCGTCCTTTTGGAACCGCATGTGCAGGACATTAGGCGGGTCGTTGGCATCAAATAGCCTCCTGTTGAGCTTCCCGCCTTGCCGCCTTGTCACCACGTCGAACAGCTCGAAGTTGTCGGTGTAGTTGAAGTCCAGCTGTAGTTGGTTTCTGAAAGAGTTCCATGGCATCTCTGTGACCCACACCCACAGCTGCTCCCAGTCGAGGTTCTGGCTGTAATAGATTTGGAAGGGGATTTCTGCTGTCTCAGTGGTTGCAACCGGAAGAGCCCAGCCGTCGGTCCGGCCTCTGTCCTTCGATTCGTCAAAAAACTGCGAATGTATCCCATGCGCAGAGCTGATCTCGAAATCGTAATACATATAGTTCTCAGGCGTCGGAAGATGGATGACCACCCTATGGAAGGCGTACTTTGGTGGGCACACCATCGAGGGCACGTTCCTCCGACCTGTCCATGCACCATAGCCAAAGGTGGTCGTGTGAGGTGTGCGGCCTACTAAACACTCAGGCATCGCAACGTGAGCCATGTAGGGAAGTATAGTAGTGCCAGGTGTGCCTGTTGCTGTGCCAGTCAAAATGGACTGCTGTCCAATAAGCTCACCAGTGAAGGTTCCGTCTTCGTCAAGGATTATATCGTTGTGCGGCCACCCGAACATCACTCTGTTCGCACAGTCGAACCATTTGGTCTCTGAGAACCTGTATGAGAACACCCCCATCTCGCTACTACAATCATTCCAACACCTGCAGCACGTGTACACACCAGCGTGGTTTGCTGTCCTGCCGTCTGCGTCACGCAGCCCCTCTTTAAACCCTATGAACGTCAGGTTGATGCCTCTGAAGCCTTCTGACTTCGGTGTGATCAGTCCTCTGTAACCAGTGACAGGGCGGAACAGCTTCCACTCATCAGGCCTGTTGGTCTTAGAGTGGGCTATGAAGACACTGTCCCTTATAATTACTCCCTGCTGGCCTGTGACGTCGCCAACTTCGAGGCCTGCGTCGTTGTTGTCAATAGCAATGACATTGTCCACAATGTACGGACCAGTATCTACCAGGCCCATACCCTGCTCGCCGTTCTTCCACGTCCGTAGATGTGATACCTTGCTCACCGCGTACGGGTTGATTTTCTCATCAGGGTGCCCGCACTCTACTTCACGTGCGTAATGGTCTGGGTGCACCCAGAACCCATGTCTTCCGTTGGAGTGTGCTGTGTTCCCCGTCATAGTACCAAGAGGGAGTTGCGAAGGACACTCCAGCACGTTGAAACCTCTCCTTCTCGGATGCTCCGGTGGGGAGACCCAGAACCCCATGTGGCTGCTGCCCGCTGCCGCATTGTCGATGAAGTTATTCAGCGGGTTTGCCATCCAGAAGACCGACGTGAAAACATCATGGCTGAGCTGGCCACCCGTGGGCTTGGCTCCGATTCCGAGGTTCTTCCTGAATGTGTTGTACTTCTCCGTTCCATCTTCAACGAAGAACATGTGTCCCATGGCGTTGTAGGCCACGTTTTCTTCAACAGTGACAAAGGAGGTGTCGTGCAGTGTGATGGCCCTGTTGAAAGAGTGGTGGATAGCGCAACCTTTAACGTACACATCGGTGTCGCGGTTGCCTTCAAGATGGAAGTGGATTGGGTACCTGCCGACTATTTTCGCTTGCCCCACCCTCCTGAACTCCACGTACTCTAAATGAGCTTTCATATCCATGTTAGGTGAGTGGAAAATCATGTGCGCGCCAAACTTCTGCTTCCATGAGTCTTTGTCCCCCTGGATCCTGATAGACCTCGACAGCACACCAACCTCGATTGACATGTCCACAGCTACCCCATGGTGCTCTTCCACTGCCCCGAAATGGTGGAACTTCAGTGGTTTTACAAACGTCACTTGGTTCCCATTCACTGCCGATATCTCTCTCACTTCGCTTTCCAGGAAGTCGTAGCTCCCCGGTGCAATGACAATTTCGTCCCCAACTGCCCAATTCACGGTGTCCCTCAGTGACAGAGTCGTGTCGCCTACATTCGCCGTAGCAGCCAAGCGAGACCAAGTTGGGCGTTTCGGTTGCCCGTACAACTGTACGCTGCCACCTCTGATAGCGATGTTCTTCGTTCCGTACACGGGCAGCGGGATCGTGCTCCTGTTACCGTGCAACGTGATGGTGGCCCTGTGTTGGTAGGGGCTGCTCTTCTTACCAATCTGAAGCTTACCACCTCGAATTAGCATGTACTGCAGGTCAAGGCTGACGTCTTGGTTGTCATCGAAGATTAGCGCACCGTCAACAAGCATGAAGAACAGCTTAGGGGGCGACTCGTCGAGGATTATGTTCCTGCCTTTCACCAAGATCACAGTGTCACCTTCACCTGGCACTATGCCATCACGCCACGTCAGTGGGCTCGACCACGTGTCAGCATAGAGGAAATGGTCAGTCTTTATGGCAGCGTGGCCTGCACCAGGCACTCTCACTATCACACCCACAGCAGACTCTTTAGGTAGCTCAGGCCTTGCACCTGTGACACAGGTGACAACGTTACTCACAGTGACCCCCGACACAGCACACTGCACACCATCAACAGTTACTTCCGGTAACGACCCATCAGCGTTGTACAGACCTGTGCCTGTGATCTGCAATGTCACACCGCCGGCCGCTGTTCCATATTCTGGAGAGAAGCTCACTACAGTGGGAGTTACAAGGGCGTACTGAACACCACTTCTGGGCGACGCTGACGCTGCCTTGGAAACAACCACAGGTTCGCTAGCAGGTCCAGGCCACTCACTGGCCGCCTCCACAGTGACTTCTAAAGGACAGTAGTAGTTATCGACAACAGTCGAGGATAATTTCTGCCCCTTTATCAGGATCTCGGTCATGGCAAGCTTCTTTCCCCGCCGTGGCATGAATCTTATGTACCTCCCCATTTGTATGGTGTTGGGCATCGTGAGCTTCGTCCACCCTGAGTTAGGGACATACGACACGTTGTGCAGGAGGGTCCAGCTGTTGCTGTCATAGTCGCCGATGGAGATCTGGGTGCCCTCTTGCGTATCACGCCGAGCTTTCTCCACATCACTTGGGAAGAACCAGATAGCCTGGGCATCGATAAGGTAGCCTTCGCCAATATCGAAATACAGCGAAGACGATGACGATAGCAGCCCATCGGTCTCAAAGTTCCCGTCGGTCATAGCCGCAGCCTCGTCTTTCTGCCAGTTCTTGTCAGGGAAGACGGTGGGCTTCAAGTCCAACATGGGCCATGCTTTAGGGTGGCGAATGCGCGCTTCCCTTGTTGGCAACTTTGGAAGGCTGCACGTAACTTGCTCGAAGGATGCCGTGCGAACGGAGCACTCGTAGCCGCAGACCATGATCTTGAGGTCTTGCGCAACAGGCGAAAGGCCAGACCCATCAAGTACCAGCACTTCGCCACCAATGAGGCCGCTCGTGATACTTGTGTAGCTGTTGGACACGCTGAGACTGACAGTGAGGAGCGCGGTCTTCGAAGCAGTAGACAGACCTGTGGTGCCATAAACGATAGGCGACGTGCTCATGGCAGGCAGCTTGCCTAGGTCGCAGATTATCTCGTTTGCTTTCTGCGACGTAATTTCGCAAGCCACACCCCCGACAGTTGTAGTATTGACACTGCCCCCCACTGTAAATCTGCTTCCTTTGATGGTGATGGTGCCCCCGGTGTATGGCAAGGTGTCTGGTGTCACACTGCTGACGTAGGGCGTCTGTGCGTTACTGTATTCGTAGCCTTGCGCACGCTTTCCTTCGAAGCCATTAGTGGTGACTGTCACTGTTTGCGCACCATTACCGGCGCTTGTCATGCATACGATCTCCGTTAACGACACGCTGTGCACCTTGCATTCTGATGTGCCGAAGCTCACGGTTGTGGTACCTGTCGAGTGGAAACCTTTCCCAGCAATAGTCACCACCTGACCACCACCCTTGCTACCAATTCTGGGAGTTACGCTGTTCACAACCACAGAGAAGCTGTACCACTGTGATTTCTCTGCTACTCTCGCGAAGCCAATCTCGTCAGTGACCTCTAGCCGCATAGTACCAGCTGGCCCGATTCCCATTGTGCAAGTGACTTCGGTCTCGGTTGATGTACCCTCGATCTGGCACTCAGTGCTGCCAGCACGTACCTCAATAGTGCCGTCAAGACCTGAGCCAGTGATGACAACACTTGCATCGTGACTCGACCCTTGCACGCGGCTCACGGCTGATTGCTCTTCAAGTGACATGTTGTACATGCACGCGTCCTTGAAGATAGACGGCATATCAGGTGTCCTGGGCGGGCACACAGCGTGGATGCCATCATTGTGCGACTCGTTCTCATTAGCATATATACGTACTGTGAGTGGGCCCCATAACTGGCGGGTGTTGCGCTCGATTTGACACTCCAGCTCGGTGTCTGTGACTGTGCGCGTTATGCACTTCAACCCGACTTCCGTTATGGGCCCTATCATAATGAACGTCAGAGGCGTGAAACCGCCACCCTGGAACCTCATGATACCGCCCCCCAGGTGCGACCCTGTAGTGGGCGAAAAGTCGGTCACAGTGAAATCAGAGCTGAGAGTGACGCCTGCCTGACTCCAGCCGATCCCTTTGTGCTGCACACGGAGCTCGTAAGTCCCTTTCAAAGCAGGTGGTGTAATGCACTCTGCTGAAGTTGCTGTTGCTGTCTTCACTTCACACCCACTACAGTCAGCAGTTCCCTGCAAGCATAAAAGGACTTTCAACTTCTCCACAGCCGGGAATGCGGTCCCAGTGGCAACCAATGTTGCTTTACCAGATGAAGGAAGGGCTGTGCCTCCCGACTTAAGGGTAGCACTTGTAACGTGAGGGGTCAACTCTGTGGTATATGTGTAGGTAGAGGTAGCAACCTCGCCCGAGGGAACAGTCACACGTACGACACCGATGCCTGTTCCAGCTGGAGTGACACATGTCACCGAGAAACCCGTAGTCCTCTTCACAGAACAAGGCTGGTTCTGAATCGTGACGACGTTCTCAGTAAGCACTTCAGAGAAGCCCTGCCCGATGAGAGTGATCTCCGCACCACCGTTAACACTGCCAGTGCTCTGCGGTGTGATCGAGCTGATCATGAGGGGATACCTTACCCTAAAAGGACCGCCCGAGGGTGTTCCGTACCTCCCGAGATGCAGGCCAACCTCGTGGTCACCGGCAGGAAGCTTAGGTACCCTGCACTCCAGTACAAACTTACTTGTCGACCTGATGCCACCTTCCCCTTCTTCACCATCTGAGAGACAGGGCACGCCCCCTATTGTGATTACAGCAAGTGTGACATCTGGCTGGAAGTTGCTTGGGCCATTAACATTGATCTGCATCCATTGACCGTAGACAAGTGATGACGACACCGATGACACAGAGGACGCATAGCCTTGCGAGTACGTAAAGGCCAGCCCATCGGTGCTATTGTAAGTGGCAGGTAGATCGTTGGAAGTCACCGTGATCGGGGCGCCCCTCGTGAGGGCTGGGATGCGGAGCATGGAGAGGGGCAAGGGCTCGTAATACCAGTCGGTGCTCCCCGTGCTGAGGACCTGAAGACCATCACCTTCAAAGGCAACACTGCCTTGCGGTCTGAAGACGTGGATGAAGTATCTGCAGCCCGACCCAGCGTGCCGCCCCTCACTCATGACGTGGAAGTCCGAGCCAAGCTTCTTCTCAATGAGCCACCCCACGTTGTAGTTGCAGCCGCTGCGTCGAGGGATGTTGATGCTGACACCGTTGACAACGATGGTACTGCCCGTTGTGGTCACCATAGTGGGAACCGTGTGGTAGGGAGCCACACCACCAGGGTCAGGGTGCGAGACACCTACGTGGAAGAAGTTGTCGCCGGTGTGATCAGCATGCACGACTTCGATGTAGACAGGCACGCCCGCCTGCATGCTGACAGGGGCGCTAATGGGGCCAACAGCCCCTGCTTCGCCTTGGTAGTATCGCCCTGTTCTCTTGTTCTCAGCCTTGATGCTTTGTGCTATTAATGTTAACACACCATCCACATGGGCGTACACCTCAGCGAAGTCATTCCCGCTAGCGTAAAATGTGTACTGTGTCGTGTAGGGGGGAACGAAGAACCCTGAGAGAACGGAGGCGGTGTTGCGCAATTTCACATTCTCGGCGACTCGTGTTTGGTTGCTGCCACTTAGAATGACTGGGCTCTTCTGGAAATGTGTTCCGAACTTTAGGATATCCCAGTCAGTGACGTCCTCTTGCCAAACGCCTGTCTTCTTCGGGGCCGACTTCCTGCGCTTCGTGACCTCATCCGGTGTGATGTATGTCGACGGATCACCCAACGCGGCGTCCCCGTCACCATCGCCATCGCCATCACCGTCCCCATCACCATCACCATCACCATCACCATCACCCGAGCTACTCATGTACCACAAATCATGACGCAGCCCTGCAGTGCCGGGTACGCAACATTCACAAGGGCACGTGCATGTGCAAGGTGTGGTTAAAGTTGCGGTGCCTGCGGCCACTTCACACTCAAGTGTCGTGACCGTGGCATCCATCACTTTGCACTCCACACCACCCACCGTCACAGTGTTCTGCGAATCGTTGGCAGAAAAACCAGACCCTACAAAGGTCAAGACTGTCCCTCCAATATGCGAACCTTCCAACGGGGTCACACTACTGATAGTCGGGTAGTGGGCCACATGGTACACGTCACCCTTTGAGTTCATCTTGAAGATATCAGGAAGGTATTGCTGGTCGGGGATGGCGATCCCGATGCTGCCCGCCAACCTTCCATCGCTGTCACCTGTATCCTCTGACGTTGTCATGAGGTCGGGCTCCACTGCGATCGTCACGTTATACCACCCACCCTCGTTCTCCTGCGGGGAGCAGAAGAAGTGTCTCTCGCTGCCAGGCTCCTCAGCGAAGGCCTCGATGTTTCCCTCTTCGAGCGTCTCGAGTGTAGAGCAACGTATCTCATCACCGATCTCCACTCTGTACTGTGCGGGGAACCTCGATATTAAATTCCCTCGGAATGGCAATCTGGAACCCAGAATGCTCACGTGCCCAATGCCCCGCAGCAGTGGGGTGAGGTTCTCCTTGTACTCGAGGCTCACAGTTCGTGTCACCCACCTTCCGTCTACATTCACATGTACCTGGTGTGCCTTGTCACTCGGCGAAAAGGTTACGCCCTTTGGGGTGGCGTCCAAGATTTCGTTGTTGACGGGCCCTGCTCGTTTGCAGACGATGCGGCGTTCTGCAGTGAACTCTGCCATCACCTCGCACTGGATGCCCCCAATAAAAGCCTTATTGGCGCCCATGAATTCGTCGCCGCTGAAGCCCTGCCCTATAATTGTGAGCTCCAGACCACCCCCTAGCCCCATCGCACTGGGTTCAAGACTCTCGACTGATAACGCAGAGCATCCTCCGAGCAGGGATGCTAGCAAAGCACACCTACCTACAAACATTGCTACCTGTGATAGCTGAAGAAGATACGATAAAAAACTTTTAAAGGATAGCATTAGTTAAGTTTAGAAAGCAAAGCTAATCAGAACCCGAGCAGTCAATGCAGGGCAAAGAGGGGGCGGTAGGGGAGCAGCGAACGTGGCAGATATGGAGGCAGGTGAAGACCTGAACATCGCCGAACAAGATGCTCTCATTGCACACAGAGCACGTGTAATCCTGCTGCTGCAATGCGATCTGGTGGCGTGTTGTCTTGTCCATCTCGTGGCGCCTTTGGTGGGCATCGGCGCACACGACATACTGCGTCAAGGTTCCCAATGAGGCCTTGACAGGGAGGAGTGTGAGGTAGTATCTGTCCGCATTTCTTTCAGTGTGGTGGCTTTTAAAGTGGTGGATCATCTCGCACGGAGAGAGGTGCTTCTTAGTTTTGCACGCAGTACAACGGGCACCGCCTGTAGTCTTTCCATGCACTCTCTCAATATGTGCGATAATGTCATTCATGTTCAGGCGCGATAGCAGCCTATTCAGCTTGTCAGCTTTATAATGTGTGTCCTCAGACCGCCTCAGGTCGACCTCAGGGGGAGTGTCTTTGCTACTGACACGGATGAAGGGATGCTCAGAGTGGTCGAAGGCGTGGAAGCATCTTCTGCACAACTTGTGTTGTGGGCACTCCGCACACACGTACATTTCGTCCTGAAGCTTCCTATAGCAGCCGCCATTCCTCCCCACACACCTCTCACCCGTGCGCGTTTTGATGTCCTCGTACGCATCACGCGCAACTTCCTTCGAGTCTACCACACTCCGTAAGGCCAGCCCTGAAGCAGTGCTCCGGCAAAATGGGCACTGAACATACTGCGAAGGCTTTTCAACTGTCTTGATGGTCCCTTCAGGGGAGTAGCTGCAGTCTACAATGACGCCCTCCCACTCTACTTCCGCCATGTGTAACCTGTGAAGCAAAGTAGCGCACGGCAGGGAAAATAACTATTATTAACCTACGTAGCGTACATGTAACTGTTCGATTTGCAGCTGTTCTTCAGCTCATGAGGCGGTGCGTGCACCTGAAGGGGCAGCTGCCATACTATAGGCCGCTCACAGCTGATTCCACCGTCAGAGAGGTAGTCATCCGCTGCGTTGCGTAATACAAAATAAAACTCAAACGAAAGGTACCACTCAACAGCGACTGTGAAAAGGTGGCGTGTGCATAGCGGCATACCTTTATCGGTGTACATGGTGGGAGGACAATTCGGGGAAATCACAAATTCGTAGCTGCTCTCCACACAATCGATCATCGTCTCGTCAAACTCTTCCACTGTCTTGCTCTGCGCAGTTTTCGTCTTCACAAACTCAGGCCTCCTGCAGGGCATATGTCAATACACGTGGGGACATACTCGTCACTAGTTCTGGGGAACTGTCTTCTGGGCGACGGGACGAACGTACCACTTTTGAAGAGGTTCTCAGGTACTAGCTCTTCGTATTCTAGACGGACGGATACTCTCGCACACCTAGCGGCGTTGGGTTACGAGCAGCACATACCTGCAGACACTATTTTCCACTACCGAAAGCAGACCACTAACAGAATCACCAATACAACAGTGTACGCCCGATGTGATAAGCTTTAGGAAAGGTGTTTCATTGTGCCTGTTGAATGGTGGTGTTTCACGGTTCACAGTTAAGCATACTTCACAAAGGTTTCCTGCTGTTGAGGGAGAGAGAGGAGGTGCTCGATTGTCTGGCAGTTGTTCACGTGGTGAGGCAGGGTGTCTACGTGCTCTGGTTCCGGCACTGTGTTGCTGTTCTGCACGTCTTCGCCAAGAAGCTCGCCCATGACACTAGCAGGGGAGGGGCAGTACACGGGTGCCGACCCGTTTCTGCCGTCAGGAGAAGGCGTCACGTCAGAGAACACACACGGTGAGTCGTCCCATCGTGTTTCACCATAGTCCGCGAAACAGGGCATTGCAGCACGCCTGCTTGCATCACTCTGGTGGTTAGTTGCGATCTCCATGATAAACCACCTGAAGTCGAAGTCTTTGGGAGTGTATGGTGGGCGGATAGGCCGAAGAGACGCTGCAGGGTTCCAGATTGTGAGCGGAAGCTTCAGCACGTGTTGTTTCACCGTTCCATTGTAGGACCACACGATGCAGCACCACACGTGGTAAACGTACCTCATGGAGTACCCTGAGTACGAGGGTGGGAGTTCGGAGGGGAGCTTGACCTTCAGCGCGAAGTTCCGTGAGCTGCCTCGTTTCATCTTTGTGTCGCGAGGAAGGAGCTCCTTGGCTTCTGTTTCCAGCAGCTTTTGGCAATTCCCCTGCCGATGGGTCATGATTGGCACGGGCAGACTGCCCTCCACCCACTTCACAGGGCCGCGTGTCTCCTCTGCCTTCCCGCCAAACCAAGACCACCACGAACTGTCGCCCTCAGGGCTCTTCTCGCGATCCATCCCAAAGGGCGCCGACAGTTGGTCTTCGTACTCGTTGATGTCGTTGATCCATGTGCTGTCCGCAAAGCACATCCCGATAATCTGTGCACAAGCTACCTTCACTGTCAGAGTGTCGCTATCCGATGGTATCGCAATGTGCGACCTGTCGAACAGCGCAGCTAGCTTGTTGTCGGAATACGTGCACGTTGGTGTCTCCTTCCGTTCCTGCCTGATCCCTTCATCGTCGGTGCACAGGATGGTCACCTCAAAATCAACCTGGCTTCCTGGAAAGTAAACAGCCTTGTGCACCTTCCCCCTGCTGAGCAAATGGAGCTTCCCTGATTCATGCTTCGATTGGCTCATCGCCCCCACCTGTGTGATGCTGCTGGTGCATGAAATACAAAGCACTGCTACTAGACCATTAAGGTTCGGGGAAATTATCAAACCGCAGCTCCCCTGTCCAAGGTACGGTCGCAGCGAGCGAAGTAAGTGCGCAAGGGCACAACCTCGACATGGCGTTCGAATGCGCGTAGCACGTAGGCACCGTGCGCAGGTCATGTAGCAGGTTCACCACATAGCTGTTCGAAGGGGAGTCATGTCCTGGCGCCGAAGATGGAGACACGAAAGCACCATGCAGACTGACTAAACATGGCTGGCCGCACCCTGGCCACACAGTGCGTAGCACGTTGCAGCTCTGCATCAACTCGAAAAGAAAAGCCTCCTCGATGCACACCAGCCCTGCTTTGCTGCACACCTCATCGCAGGACTCCCCCGGCAACCCACCCTTCACGTACAGGTCAGGACTGCTCACGTTTCTATCTTCGTTGTGAAGCGTTTTGTTAGCTTCCTTCCACATCACACACGCGTACCCGCAGGGTGTCGGCTCCTGCCAAGGCTTGACCTTGGGGAGCCGGAGCGTGACGGGAGGCCTGCTAGGGTGCTCGTAATCCTTCAGAAGAACGCTGAAAAGGTCGTCGGTGAGGAGTGCAACCTGCTTGCTGTGTGTCTTGAAATGCATAACGATGCTACTTAGTGACAGTTCAGTGCGGGCGAGGGTTGTGCTGGGGTCTGCCACGATGAGTGTGTCATGTCTGTGCTTCGGGGAGGATAGGGCGGCTGGAGGGAGTACGCTGCAAAAGTCGGTCTGTCCCGACACGACCACAGAAAGAGGGTCTAAGATGATCAGGTGGGTGAAGGAAGCCAGGGCGACGGAGGCCTGCGAAGGTGTGAGCACTTCCCAGTGGGCGGAGTCAAGTCTGTGTCGCGTGATGGCGAACCTTGCTGAGGACCTTGGGAGGGCTGCTCCTAGGACCTCGTATGCATTCCTGATGTCGTTGCCCTGGTTGGGCTCGGGGAAATGCGCAAATACCAGCTTACATTGCACAGCCGCCTGCCTGATAGCCATAGTTCCAGGACGGGCAGCAGGCGCTCCTCGTAGTCCACTGCCCCACACAACTGCTAGCCATATCAGTATGATGATCACAACAATCCGTAACACGCTTAACTGCATCAATCCTCTACTGTGCCCCTGCCATGGCTCGCGCCCTTATGTCTCCTTGAGGTTGGTTGACAACTGGTGAAGCAAGTAAAGCAGCTCTTTCTTTTTAAAAATTCTGAAGACAAAGATAGAGAGGAATTAAGAATGGGGACGGGACCGAAGAAGGGAATGAGAAAAAGAAGTGAGAAAAAAAAACAAAAAAATATATAAAAAAAAGAAGACAAGGATGAAGGTGAATGTGATGACAAAATAAAAAGAAGGGACAACTTGGGGAAGTGGTGGTGTGATGTGGGTCTCTTTTTTTTTCTTTTCTTTTTTTTTTTCTTCCTTTTCCTCTTTCAGGTCTTTTTTTTTCCTCTTTTTCTTTTTTTTTTTTTTTTCTTCTCTCTCGTTTTTCCTGGCGCACACAGAAAGGGAAGCAGGATGAGAGGGTGCAAAATAAAATTTATTTTTATGGAAAAAAAAAGGGTTCACAAGAAACCCTTCTGTTCTGTTTTCTTCTTCTTTAGCGGAAAAAAAGAAAAAAATACCATTGTTAGTTTTGCTTGGAAGGTTTTAAACAGGCTGCAGCTAGAGGGGAGGTGGCGCCAAACACCTGATGACTTACCAAGATCTACGAATAGCACAGGTCACCTTGTTGCCCCGGAAATACTATATTGCTGACAACTGAATCAAAAGGAGAAAAATACCAAAACAGCTCACAAGCATCTTGCCCTTCGCTCTCTTGCGTGCTTCCTGCCCCACCTCTTCTAAGGGATGCCTATTCACCTCAACCTGCATGACAAAAGAAAAAAAAGGGGAGAAATGATGACATATCAAAAACAATTCACTACGATGGGGAGAGGTGTTAGCATCGGAGAAAGAAGAAAGAAAAAAAAAAAGCTCTTTGTCCCTTCTGCTCCTTGTTTTCTTTAAAGCAACCACACTACTTTGCTCACATCCCCCATTCTTTTCTTTTGTTTCTCTTTCTTTCGAAAAGTGCTTTATTGATGACAAGGAAAGAAAATGGACAGCTTTTACTTACCCCCCCCTCCCCCCTCTTTCTTATTCACTTAAATTAAAACCTTTCCAACAAGCAACCTTCAGTAATATACATGGTCAAGGGGCCTAGTACGGACGAGCACGGTTCGGGCTGTAGGCCCTGTGTATAGTGGGTATTAAATAAAGTAAAAGTGTAAACACGCTACCTGCTGAATCCGCCCTTGCCACCCTTGCTGGACTGCCTGCCGTAGTCGTTCCTGGGGGGGCCACCACCGCCACCACCATATTCACCCCTTCCGCCAGCGCTGTACCCACCAGAGTAGCCACCCTTGCGGCCCTTCTTGCCACCCTTGCCGGGAGGGGGCGGGTTGCGGGAGATGTCCTCGAGCGCCTGGGGGATGGGCTGCCCTGCCTTCCTCAGCAGCTTGATAAGCCCGTTGGTGTGCTTGGCGTCGTTGAGTGTGAATAGTGTGTGCGCGTCACCCTTGTCACCCGCACGGCCCGTCCTCCCCACTCGGTGCACGTAGTCCTCGAGGGTGCCCGGGAAGTCGAAGTTGATGACCACGTTCAAGTCACGGATGTCAAGACCACGCGCAGCAACGTCAGTCGCCACCAGCACCACGTTCCTCTTGGTTCTGAACTCATTCAGCACCCTCTCCCTGTCCCGCTGTGTCTTGTCACCGTGGATTGACATCGCCCTTGTGCCCGAGCGCGAGACCTCATTCGCAACCTCGTCAGCGGTCCTCTTCGTGCCAGTGAAGATGAGGCACTTGCACTTTTCCGTCTGCTGCGCCTCACGGAGCAGCCTGAACATCATGTCGTACTTCTGCCCCATGTTGTGCGTCAGGTGGACGTGCTGCGACACGTCAGGGTTGGTCTGCAGCTCAGTCGATCCCACCATGATCTGAACCCAGTCCTTCAAGAAGTCCTCGGCCAAGTTTCTAACATCCCTAGGCCACGTGGCCGACCACAGCAGCGTCTGCCTGTCGGGGCGGATCTGTAGTGTTGTGGCCATCGTGTCATGTACATACCTGCCCAACAATCTTCCTGATCTGGGGCTCGAAACCCATGTCCAACATCCTGTCCGCCTCGTCCATCACCAGGTAGGTCACTCTGCGCAGGTTGGTGACGCGGCTCTCCAAGAAGTCGATCAGCCTTCCAGGGGTGGCAATGCAGATCTCGGCACCATCGGAGAGGGCACGAGTCTGCTGGTATTTAGGGGCACCACCGTAGCAGCACACAGTGCGCACCTGGCTGCCGGTCACCTTCCTGAGCTCCTCCTCGATCTGAACGGCGAGCTCCCTAGTGGGCGCAAGGACGAGGGCGCCAGGGCCGTCGCCCCTGCGTGCGGCAGGCTGGGCACGGAGGTGGAGAATTGCGGGGATGCCGAAGGCAAGGGTCTTGCCGGAACCGGTCTTGGCGATACCCACGATGTCCCTGCCGGTCATGGCGGCGGACCAACCCTGGGACTGGATCATGGTGGGGGCGGCGAAGCCCTGCCTTTGGAAGGAGGACAAGATCTCGGCGGGGAAGTTGGTCTCCTCAAAGGTGAGGACAGGGTTAGGGACGTCGCGCCCTGCGCAGGTGATCTGGTGCTGCTTCCTCCAGGCTTCAATTTCTTGCGGGGTGCGCTGAAGCGACTGCTGCTTCAGCACGTCGTTGGCGGCAATACGGTTGATGTTGTCAAGCCTCTCGTTTTCCCACCTGATGTCGTACAGCCCGGCACCCAGGTTGGACATCGAGTCACCTCCCCTGTGGAAGTCCTGCTGGCTGTTGTAGTTGTTCCATGCCTGCGTGTAGTCCGTAGGGCCGCTGCTAGCGGGGGGAGTG
The DNA here is from genome assembly GCA_964019335.1 of Diplonema japonicum. Classification (NCBI taxonomy): domain Eukaryota; phylum Euglenozoa; class Diplonemea; order Diplonemida; family Diplonemidae; genus Diplonema; species Diplonema japonicum. The sequence continues at coordinate 78,188 of OZ025648.1, forward strand.
GGTGCAGACCCGCCGTTGGTCTCCCTTGGTGCTTCCCAGGTGCTCTCACCAGAGGAAGCGTTGTAGTAGTAGTAAAGCCCCGACCCAGTCTGTGGTGTTTAAAGTTTTATTTTTGCCTTCTTTTTTTTTCTTTTCTCTTTCAGGAAGCAGACAGCGTCCCTTCCGCGTCCAGGCAACAAGCAGTTTTTGAAAGGCTAGAGGAACAGAGGTCATAAAGCGGAGAAAATTATGGAAGATGGGAAAAAGCACGATCGTGAACATGGTGTCATGTTGTGTAAATGTATGAGGCTAGAAATTAAAACCCCCTTCTCCACCCCCCCCCCCCCCCCCCCACCTGGAAAGGGTCTTATAACTGCGGCAGCTAGCGAGAAGGCAACAAACAAAACAAGTAACTCAAATACGTGTCATGTCTACAGCCCTTGCTACCTCAGTGCGCCTTTTCCTTTCATTCTTTTTTTTTCTTTTCTTCTTAGCCACCACTCCATGTTGGTAATAATAATAAAAAAAAAGTGCTTTTTCTCCGATAGCTCCATAACCTTTTCTTAAAGAAATCGTTTACTGACCCATCCCAATGCCACATATACGCCTTTTTTTCTATTTGCTTGAAGCCTATCAAAAGAAGCGAGAAGGTGCATGGTGCTCGTCTATTAGCATACCGGGTCAAGGTGCGCAGTCCAACCTGCGGGAAGAGACGGAGGGGGACCACTCATAATGAAGTTAAGTAGGAAAGGGGGAAAGTTGAAGATATGATATCACTGTAGTGTTTTAGTGCTGGCGGCGGTGTAATTTAAAAAAAGAAAAAGTGGACATGAGAACAAATGTGCACAACATAAAATAAACTCATAGTAAAAGACAATCCCACTCGAGGACAGCCTCTTGTGGTGTGAGTTCCTATCTATTAATGCTCCCCTTCTGGAGCATAGCCTTCGTTCCTATTGTCGCCTTTAAAGCTTTTCGTAGTCTCGACACGCGTTCTTTCTTGTATGTCCCTTTCAACTCCTGTAGCTTTTGCGCTGTCTGTCTTGATGCGAAGATCGGTCTCCTGTTAAAGCCTATTGCAGCCTTGCCTCCGATCGCTGTGAGCGACTTGACCCTCTTTGCCCCGTCCGCAGGGAAGGGGCGTCTTATCCGTCTCGTTCTGCACACTGCGTTGGCTCTCTCCACCAACAGCTTGATTCTGCGTGCCTTCCTCTGCATGTTGTAGACTCCCAGTGACTTACCGGTTGTCTCCTCAAAGTCGAGTGCAAGTTCAGCTGCCGAAACCTCCGAGTCGGTGTCGCCCTCCACCCATCGCAGCTTTCCCATCCATTCCAGTAGTGGTTCCCCGAATTGCTCCAGCAGTCCCACCACTGTCCCCAGCTGCGCTGTCGTCGGTACCGGGGTCACTTTGCCTGTCACTTCCCGCTCCCATGGTAGCTTCTTGTTGCCGCCTTCTGCCTGCATCAGCCCTTCGTCCCGCTTTTCCACCACCATTGCCAGGTATCGCTGCAGCTTCTCCAGGTGTTCGAACCCGTTCCCCCTTGGTAGGATGGCATGCAGCTCGAGGCAGAGCGGCCATCCCGTCCTGTCGCGCAGTGGTTCCATCTCCTCCCGTATCAGCTCCTCTCGTGCTGGCGGGCACTCGTACAGCTGGTGGCGTAGCAGTGTTACTGTGTCCGCATGCTTGGTCGGGCAGAGGTCACATTCAAATCCCGACTCGTCTTGTCCTTCATGCGCCGCTGGCTCGTCTTGATCTTCCTCTTCTTCGCTCCGTCCCTCGGACTCGTCGTCCTCATTCGTGGGGGGTACACACTTTGGTCCTGCTCTGGCATACGGACTTAGGTAGGGGATCCCTCCCGCAATTACCCTCTTGATACAGAAAGCTAGATGGCGATCTTTAGCTGTCCTCCAGAGGTCATTCGTTTTGGGATCTGCTCCTTCCCCGAGTCCGCTGACCGTCTTCCGTTCCGTTGCTAGTGTCGCACTCCTGGCTGCCCTTACAGCCGCCCTGAAGGCGCTTCCTCGCTTGGGCCACTCAAGTTCTGTGGCTATTTCCATCTTCTCCCAGTCCCATCCGATTCTCGGCATCCACCTGCATATCAGATTCCCCACCGGTCCCAAGGGGGTCCTCTGTGAGCCGTACCTCTGCACTATTTGTCGCACTCTCTGTCCAAGACCTGTCCTTTCCAGCGCGCTCGATATCACTTTTAGCGAGTGACAGATGACGTAGGACAACGGGTCATTGATGTGTCCTTTCAGCAAAACCGTATTCACCGCTGCAGGCGATCGTCCTCGGAAGTGAGGCCCCCATAGGTTGCAGGTAAATAAAAGATCCGGTTTCTCTAAAAGTTAAAAGTAAAAATGACCTTTTCTGTTCAGTGCTATCTTTTCTCATTTTATAGCTGTTAAAACAAAGGTCAAAAGAGTAGTGGAAACCTGTTAATAGGATAGGGAATTAGAATACACGACAACTTAAAAAAAAGGGGGCGGGGGGGGTGGGGGATGGGGGAGACAATTCTGCGTTCGAAAAAACTTCTCAAAAATATTTTGCCATAAACGAAGCCTTGTTGCTTCTATATTCAAGGAAAAGTGCTGCTGTGGTGGGGTCAAGCAACTCTATGAGGGAGGCAGGGTCGGTGCTGGCCAACTCGCGCGCTCGGGTGCTACTAGCGTTGCTGAGGCAAGGCACAAAGATGTGAGGGTAGGAGGGCTTGCTGTTCATGGCTATGAGGCTGGCCACCTCTGCCCCCTCTCGATCAATGACAACAAGTCCATCATATCTCTGGTGCCCGTGGGCACAGCACCTAGAGTAGAGGTCGCCACCTGTCATGTAGAAGAGCTTTACATCTGCACTCTTTTGTTTATTCTCGACAGCCCACTTCTTTAAGAATCTCCCAATCATCGGGTGGTCCACAAACCGCTCCTGGCACAGCTCCCACTTGTCTACCTTTACCCAGTCCTGCAGACCATGCCACTCTAGTGCAGCGTCCAGCATCTTGGCCCTCACCGCGCCCTCTATGTACTCCTTGCCCAGCTTCCCTTTCACGTAGCTGTCGTGCGACGGTGACACCAAGCCACCCACCACATGGTACCCTTGTTTCTCCAGCACATTCTTCGCAGAGTTAAACATCTGCACGTGCTCCTTATGCGGCGGGTTGAAGGAGCCTGTTGCTATCAGCACCACGTCCTTGTCCCCCTTGCGCTCCCTCTTCATCACCCATTCCCATGCTGCGTACATGTTGCCTTTTGTGGTGTGTAATGTGACGTACGTCTTTACTGCAATACAATCTATACATCATATAGCCACGGTGCTAGAAGTAGTAGGTGGCCTTACACGGTTCTGCTCGTAGACAGACGGAGCAGGTGTGGGCCTCCTGAGAGCCATCGAGAATGGAGGGTCTTCCCTAAGCATTGCAAGTTGCGCTGAGACGGCCGACTGGCGTGAGTCAGGGGGGTTCCTTGTGCGGGGGACTGGCAGGCGGTGGTACGGCACGGGGTCGGGGCCTCTCGGACGGCCGCCAGTCCATTTGGGGGCGATGACGCCTGGGACAGCACCGTTGGTGCCCCACTTCGTGTTGTTCTGCTTGGGGGGTGCCTCTGTGCTGTCCTGGTAGATCTCGATCTGCTGATATAGATTCTGCATGTCCTCCCCCACCCTGTCCCTCTGTCTTCGAAGGTCGTTGACCTCGCCTCGCACCCCCTCTGCGTACAGCTCTGTCTCGTACAACCCCAGCCGTTGGATCTGCACACGCTTCTTGCACACAGTACACAGCCCTGTGGCAATCCCCTCGTCTCTCACCTCTTCTGCAGTAACATGTGCATGCCACGTATTGCTGATGTCCCCCACCACGCTCCATTTTGCGTTGACCTCATGCGGCCGCCAGCCATTGTGAGGAGCTGCGCACTCTATCACCCTCTCGTCGCCACATTTCACCACCCACACACCGTCCTCCGACGTGATCGATGCCTTTGGCTCACGGTCCCTTTCCCAGACAGGGTTTTCTACATCCGTACCCAGCAGGTTGTACTTACCCTCTGTTTTACCCTTTGGGCCGTGCAAACCTGGCCGCACCATGCCGTTGGCTGCAACTTCCTCCCATCCACCACCCACCACCACCCACAGTGAAGAGGGTACCTCTGGTGGAGGGTAGTCGGGTGGGTTCTGTGCTGCCAATTCCCGTTGCCGCGACTCCTCAACAGCCATTCTTTCTTTCTCGAGCCTGCCCGCCTCCGCTTCCAGCAATGCATTCTTGCTACGGGACACTACAAGTGCTTTTTCGTACTTCCCCCTCTCGTTCTGTACCCTTTCAATCACGGTCTCAAAAGTGCGCCGCTTGTCAGGCGGCAAGTCATAGGGGTCCACCTTTACGGGTGTCACGACCCCGATGTTGTTCACGCTGTCGAGTCTCTTCGCGAGCTCTTGTTCGTCGATCATGTGTGCAGTGGCCGCCCTGCACAGCAGATCCTTCACGTCCAGGTGGCTCACCTCCTTAGTAGCCGAGGCGCCGGCAGCGGTGTCAGCGTTCAGCGACTTCCACATGGAGATGGCTTCCATGTGCCGCATGGATGGCACCGTCACGTCGGTCAAGCAGGTGAATTCCTTCAAAGTGAACGGAAGGTGACTGTCGTAGCAGATGTTGACAAGGTCGTCGAGAGGCGCGTATGGAAGGGTCCCCCTGCCGAGGACGATGTCCCTTTCGAGGTCGAGGTTCCGCACGTCCAACTGTTGCAACTGCTTCAAAGCTGCATCTCTCTCGGCTTCTGCTTCCTCTATCTGCTCACGGTGCGTTGCAAAAGTGTTCCGTGATGCTTTTCGAAGATCTTTTCTGAGAAGCATCGTAACGTGGGGTACGGTGCGGAGCAGTTCATTGGGCGACATGACAAGGTGCACTGCGGAAGTGTCGAGAAGGACAGCGAGGTCGTCCAAGGTGGCCTTCTGAGTGTAGGGGTCGAACCTTCCACGCTTGTTCATGATGCTGTCCCAGATGACCTCTGCTTGCTCCCGACGGATGCCTTCGAAACACAGGTCCGCCACACGTAAGAAGGTGTCGAGCGTGATGCCATGCAGCTGGTGGCCCTGCCCAGGGAGGTGCACATCAGGATAGACATCTGGACTGCGACCTTGGATATCTACACACGTCTCGAAAAGCTCAGCAACCGCGTCACGGTACAGCTGCTCGTCCTTAGGGGTGGAGTAGCCGAGGTCGCTCGCTGTTATGATTCTTGCGTCGTTCTTAGGTGTCTGGAAGAAGAGATCGGGCGGCCGATCCACTTGACTTGCCGCCTTATGCTTTTCCTTCCAGCTCAACCCTTGCCACACAGCGTCAGTCACACTGTCACGTGCTGCGCTCTTATGCCTCAGCGACAGGTCAGTCACAGCTCTGCGTGCCTCATCTTCTGTGAGACTCATCCTGATGGTGGTGGTGGTGAAAAGATGCGGAGAAGGGGGAAAAAAAATACAAAAGAGGAAAGAGGGCAAATTGTGAAACGGTTACACGGCAGCAGTGTGTCCCCTCTTTTTCTTTTATTGAAAAAGAAAGAAAAATAGAAAAAAGACAAATAGGTGGATGGGGTGTAAAAACTATTTAAAAAAAAATAGCAAACCTTGTCGTTTTGGCTCTTCTCTCAAGTAAGGGAGAAAAGGTAAAGAAACCTGCAGAAAGTAAAGTAACCATACTGCATTTGAACAAAAGGCAGAAGAAGAAAAAAAAAAAAAAACTAAAAACGGAGAAAAGAGATTCGTTTTCACTGGTTCAAACTTCGCTAAAGGTAGAACTCATAGAGGGGTACATAGAAGGGCTACATAAAAAATACGAAAACTTGCTTGGTGCCGCACTTCTTTTTTCTTTTTCTTGTTTGCAGATTTACAATCTGCAGTTCGCGGCCAATGCCCAGTGATGGTTTTTTTTAAAGTCCATGGGGAAGGGTAGGGGAAGGGTGGATCTGTGTTCAAGAGAGTAAATTTCGTTTCGTTGCAGAGGGAAAGGGAAGAACACGTAAACGTTGAAGTTAAAAACTCGTTCACCCCCGCGCCTCATATCCTTAGCACAAGGTGCTAAGCTACAATTTTGACCAACCAAGGCTATGAGCAATGGTTCTCCGCACACGTCCCTATCCTTGCGAGAAGACGGCGTAATGAGAAATAAAAAAAAAGGAGAAAGAAGAGAAGAAAAAAAAAAACGAATACAAGTCGGACGCTCCTGAATTGTGATTATTGCAATCCTCAGGAACCTGGCTTTTCTAGTTAACCCCCCTTTTATTTTTTTTTTTTCTTTTATCCCTTTCTGCATCAGGTCTTCGGAGGTTTCCTTTTCTAGAATGAGGGGTGTACACCCGATCTAAGAAAAGGAAAAAAAGGAAGATAGGGAAATGAAGACCTGGTAGGGAAAAAAAGTGGGAAAAAAAAAAAAAGAGGGGATGAAGGGTTAGGGAACAAAAAAAAAATTCACTATGATAGGAAACGAAGTGGTTAGGCAACGGCCCACAAAAAAAAAAAAAGAAAAAAAATCTCATTTCTGTTATTTTTTCTTCTGTCTTGAACAAGGAGGGAATTCCGTGTTGGGGGTGAATCTAAGGATGGAAAAAAAAAAAAAAAGAAAAAAGAAGAAGAAAAAAAAAGAAGTAGCCATCAAACAACGACCTGTGTGAATCTGGTGGTGTCGTGCGGCCGCCGTTCTGCCATCTGGCACAAGCCCATGTACTTCTCTATGGCATCTGTCCTCTGCTTCCGCTTACGGGAGTACATTACGATGACAGCAATGCCCAGACACAGGACGACTGCTGTCAGTGCTACTATCATTACAAGCAGGATATTCTTCGTTTTGTTATCGTTACTCGCGCTGCTGCCGCTTGTGTCTGTAGGCGGGAGAGGGGGTCCCGACGGCTGCGGTGTCACACCAGTCTCATTGTACTGCCGTGCCTCCCCGCACGTCCACCTCAGCTTAAACCCCTTCGCCACCCCGCCACTGTTCGTTGTGAACCTCATCACAGTGTTCCCCTTCCATGTCACTCTGTTGGGCATCGATGTCCCGCTCAGCTGTGTGGCCACCCCGTCCTCGTCAGTCACTGTCAGCAGATCGCGCCCACCTTCCGTGTCGAGCAACAGCCATTCGATGTTCACGTATCTCGCACATGTTACTCTCCAACACTTGTCCTCATCGTTCTGATAGCTTCCTCCCCCTACTGGATAGTCGATTGCTCCACCAGCTGCACTCGTGTCCAGCACGTAGTTTCCAAAACAAGTTGCTGCGCTCCCAACACGAGCCCCGCATGTGTAGCTAAAGCTGAAGCCGTCTTTACCAATCCCCGAGTTTGAGTAGAATCGCAACTTCACATTTCCTTTCAACGACACAGCACTAGGTATCGCGATCCCTGAGTAGCTCATAACGCTGCCTAGCCCGTCTGTAAACACCAGCATATCCTGCTCACCCTTAGTGTTGAAAGCTAACCAATTTATGTTCACGTAGTCACTGCATGTGATTTGCCAACACTTATTATCGTTAGCGGGGTACGTCTGTCCTATCGGGTAGTCTAGCCTGCCACTTGGGCTGGTAAAGTTACTTTGCACGAGGTTGCCGCAGTTACCATCGTCTCCTTGCTCCTCAGGCCCACAGGTGTATACCAGTTGAAAGTTATTCATTGATACCAAAGAATCGCTGCTGAAGCGCATCATCACCTCACCCTTCAACACTTTCACATGGTTTGCTATGTTTGCAGTGATTTCCAGCGTACGGCCATTACCATCCGTAAGGTACAACTTGTCGTTTGCACCCTCAAAGTCGACCAACGTCCACACGAAGTGTACGTACATGTTGCATGCTAATGACCAACAAACTGTGTCATCGTTTTGATACTCCACATCGCTATTAAGGTAGTCAACAATGCCCGATGAACCTAATTCCTTCACCTTACCAAAGCAGTTCTCCTTGCTGCTGACTACAGGCGTCATCTCAGCAGTATCAGGACCACACACCCAGCTGAAGGAGAAGCCACTGTTCTGGCTGCTGCTGTCACTTGTGAACCTCATCAGAACGTTCCCCTGGAAAGCCCTCTCACTCGGGATGCTCGACCCACTGAGGTCTGTCTCCACGCCCATCCCGTCAGTGACCTTCAGTGTGTCGTGTGTGGACTCTGTGTCGAAGGTGAGCCAGGAGATCACAACGTACTGTGAACAGGTGAATCTCCAGCACTTGCTGTCGTCGTTCGGGTAGTCTGCAGTGCCTGCAGGGTAGTCAACCATCCCACTCGCGGCGCTGGTGTCAACAAGGTAGGTGTCAAAGCAGTTTCCTGCTGTCCCGGTCGGAGCAGGACCACACACCCAGCTGAAGGAGAAGCCACTGTTCTGGCTGCTGCTGTCGCTTGTGAACCTCATCAGAACGTTCCCCTGGAAAGCCCTCTCACTCGGGATGCTCGATCCACTCAAGTCTGTCTCCACACCAAGCCCATTGGTCACCTTCAGAACATCATTCGAAGATTCCGTGTCGAAGGTGAGCCAGGAGATCACAACGTACTGTGAACAGGTGAACCTCCAGCACTTGCTGTCGTCGTTCGGGTAATCGGCTGTGCCTGCAGGGTAGTCGACCATCCCACTCGCGGCGCTGGTGTCAACAAGGTAGGTGTCAAAGCAGTTTCCTGCTGTCCCGGTCGGAGCAGGACCACACACCCAGTTGAAGGAGAAGCCACTGTTCTGGCTGCTGCTGTCACTTGTGAACCTCATCAGAACGTTCCCCTGGAAAGCCCTCTCACTCGGGATGCTCGATCCACTGAGGTCCGTCTCCACACCAAGCCCATTGGTCACCTTCAGAACATCATTCGAAGATTCCGTGTCGAAGGTGAGCCAGGAGATCACAACGTACTGTGAGCAGGTGAACCTCCAGCACTTGCTGTCGTCGTTCGGGTAGTCTGCCGTACCTGTGGTTGAGTTAGTAAAAATCAAAAACCGTGCACTGGACCAAAAAAGGCAAGAAATGACTGAAGCCCCAATTCATTGGAATACCATTCTTAATTTCTCTCGTGTTTTTTTACTATACCCTCCCCCCCCACTATGCCTTCCATTCATCAATCTTGGCATCCATGGTACTAGGGTTTATGTGTCAGACTGAATTGGCGCCGGGTGTATAGAAGCGGGAACTAAAAAGGCACAGGGGATGCCCTCAGTGAAAACAGCCCCTCATATACCCCTCACGGGTCCAGGCAGGATCAACACCTAGGGTAGGGTCACAACAGACTACTGCTAAACGTTGCAAAATCTCACACCCGTGATATGACATTCCCACAAGTAGGGTAGGGCCGTGTCAAGAAGCTAAAGGGACTCATAGAGAAGTACCCAGGAAAACCAGTAGAGGTCTTATCAACACCTGCGTCTTCCAAAGGGCAGGGGGACTTCGCTCTGCAAACATAATCTGCCCGCGGGCAAAATTATTCGGGGATCCTTACTTTCTCTTGTTGTTTGTGCGTGCCGGGTAGAAACTTGGAGAAGCTTATGAACCCGTAAACACGTTGCCAACGCTCCCCTTTTGTTTAGACAAGTCAAAGACCCGTTCGTTCTTGCAAAAAAGAAGAAGGGGTTCACAGTACTCCAAATAAGAAAAACTCCCACAAAACATTCGTTTGATGATTATGATCATCATATAATTTCTTGTTTTTGTTTAAACACACCTGCAGGGTAGTCAACCATCCCACTCGCGGCGCTGGTGTCAACAAGGTAGGTGTCAAAGCAGTTTCCCGCTGTCCCGGTCGGAGCAGGACCACACACCCAGCTGAAGGAGAAGCCACTGTTCTGGCTGCTGCTGTCGCTTGTGAACCTCATCAGAACGTTTCCCTGGAACGCCCTCTCACTTGGAATGCTCGATCCACTGAGGTCCGTCTCCACACCAAGCCCATTGGTCACCTTCAGAACATCATTCGAAGATTCCGTGTCGAAGGTGAGCCAGGAGATCACAACGTACTGTGAACAGGTGAACCTCCAGCACTTGCTGTCGTCGTTCGGGTAATCGGCTGTGCCTGCAGGGTAGTCGACCATCCCACTCGCGGCGCTGGTGTCAACAAGGTAGGTGTCAAAGCAGTTTCCCGCTGTCCCGGTCGGAGCAGGACCACACACCCAGCTGAAGGAGAAGCCACTGTTCTGGCTGCTGCTGTCACTTGTGAACCTCATCAGAACGTTCCCCTGGAAAGCCCTCTCACTCGGGATGCTCGACCCACTGAGGTCTGTCTCCACGCCCATCCCGTCAGTGACCTTCAGTGTGTCGTGTGTGGACTCTGTGTCGAAGGTGAGCCAGGAGATCACAACGTACTGTGAACAGGTGAATCTCCAGCACTTGCTGTCGTCGTTCGGGTAGTCTGCAGTGCCTGCAGGGTAGTCAACCATCCCACTCGCGGCGCTGGTGTCAACAAGGTAGGTGTCAAAGCAGTTTCCTGCTGTCCCGGTCGGAGCAGGACCACACACCCAGCTGAAGGAGAAGCCACTGTTCTGGCTGCTGCTGTCGCTTGTGAACCTCATCAGAACGTTCCCCTGGAAAGCCCTCTCACTCGGGATGCTCGATCCACTCAAGTCTGTCTCCACACCAAGCCCATTGGTCACCTTCAGAACATCATTCGAAGATTCCGTGTCGAAGGTGAGCCAGGAGATCACAACGTACTGTGAACAGGTGAACCTCCAGCACTTGCTGTCGTCGTTCGGGTAATCGGCTGTGCCTGCAGGGTAGTCGACCATCCCACTCGCGGCGCTGGTGTCAACAAGGTAGGTGTCAAAGCAGTTTCCTGCTGTCCCGGTCGGAGCAGGACCACACACCCAGTTGAAGGAGAAGCCACTGTTCTGGCTGCTGCTGTCACTTGTGAACCTCATCAGAACGTTCCCCTGGAAAGCCCTCTCACTCGGGATGCTCGATCCACTGAGGTCCGTCTCCACACCAAGCCCATTGGTCACCTTCAGAACATCATTCGAAGATTCCGTGTCGAAGGTGAGCCAGGAGATCACAACGTACTGTGAGCAGGTGAACCTCCAGCACTTGCTGTCGTCGTTCGGGTAGTCTGCCGTACCTGTGGTTGAGTTAGTAAAAATCAAAAACCGTGCACTGGACCAAAAAAGGCAAGAAATGACTGAAGCCCCAATTCATTGGAATACCATTCTTAATTTCTCTCGTGTTTTTTTACTATACCCTCCCCCCCCACTATGCCTTCCATTCATCAATCTTGGCATCCATGGTACTAGGGTTTATGTGTCAGACTGAATTGGCGCCGGGTGTATAGAAGCGGGAACTAAAAAGGCACAGGGGATGCCCTCAGTGAAAACAGCCCCTCATATACCCCTCACGGGTCCAGGCAGGATCAACACCTAGGGTAGGGTCACAACAGACTACTGCTAAACGTTGCAAAATCTCACACCCGTGATATGACATTCCCACAAGTAGGGTAGGGCCGTGTCAAGAAGCTAAAGGGACTCATAGAGAAGTACCCAGGAAAACCAGTAGAGGTCTTATCAACACCTGCGTCTTCCAAAGGGCAGGGGGACTTCGCTCTGCAAACATAATCTGCCCGCGGGCAAAATTATTCGGGGATCCTTACTTTCTCTTGTTGTTTGTGCGTGCCGGGTAGAAACTTGGAGAAGCTTATGAACCCGTAAACACGTTGCCAACGCTCCCCTTTTGTTTAGACAAGTCAAAGACCCGTTCGTTCTTGCAAAAAAGAAGAAGGGGTTCACAGTACTCCAAATAAGAAAAACTCCCACAAAACATTCGTTTGATGATTATGATCATCATATAATTTCTTGTTTTTGTTTAAACACACCTGCAGGGTAGTCAACCATCCCACTCGCGGCGCTGGTGTCAACAAGGTAGGTGTCAAAGCAGTTTCCCGCTGTCCCGGTCGGAGCAGGACCACACACCCAGCTGAAGGAGAAGCCACTGTTCTGGCTGCTGCTGTCGCTTGTGAACCTCATCAGAACGTTTCCCTGGAACGCCCTCTCACTTGGAATGCTCGATCCACTGAGGTCCGTCTCCACACCAAGCCCATTGGTCACCTTCAGAACATCATTCGAAGATTCCGTGTCGAAGGTGAGCCAGGAGATCACAACGTACTGTGAACAGGTGAACCTCCAGCACTTGCTGTCGTCGTTCGGGTAATCGGCTGTGCCTGCAGGGTAGTCGACCATCCCACTCGCGGCGCTGGTGTCAACAAGGTAGGTGTCAAAGCAGTTTCCCGCTGTCCCGGTCGGAGCAGGACCACACACCCAGCTGAAGGAGAAGCCACTGTTCTGGCTGCTGCTGTCACTTGTGAACCTCATCAGAACGTTCCCCTGGAAAGCCCTCTCACTCGGGATGCTCGACCCACTGAGGTCTGTCTCCACGCCCATCCCGTCAGTGACCTTCAGTGTGTCGTGTGTGGACTCTGTGTCGAAGGTGAGCCAGGAGATCACAACGTACTGTGAACAGGTGAATCTCCAGCACTTGCTGTCGTCGTTCGGGTAGTCTGCAGTGCCTGCAGGGTAGTCAACCATCCCACTCGCGGCGCTGGTGTCAACAAGGTAGGTGTCAAAGCAGTTTCCTGCTGTCCCGGTCGGAGCAGGACCACACACCCAGCTGAAGGAGAAGCCACTGTTCTGGCTGCTGCTGTCGCTTGTGAACCTCATCAGAACGTTCCCCTGGAAAGCCCTCTCACTCGGGATGCTCGATCCACTCAAGTCTGTCTCCACACCAAGCCCATTGGTCACCTTCAGAACATCATTCGAAGATTCCGTGTCGAAGGTGAGCCAGGAGATCACAACGTACTGTGAACAGGTGAACCTCCAGCACTTGCTGTCGTCGTTCGGGTAATCGGCTGTGCCTGCAGGGTAGTCGACCATCCCACTCGCGGCGCTGGTGTCAACAAGGTAGGTGTCAAAGCAGTTTCCTGCTGTCCCGGTCGGAGCAGGACCACACACCCAGTTGAAGGAGAAGCCACTGTTCTGGCTGCTGCTGTCACTTGTGAACCTCATCAGAACGTTCCCCTGGAAAGCCCTCTCACTCGGGATGCTCGATCCACTGAGGTCCGTCTCCACACCAAGCCCATTGGTCACCTTCAGAACATCATTCGAAGATTCCGTGTCGAAGGTGAGCCAGGAGATCACAACGTACTGTGAGCAGGTGAACCTCCAGCACTTGCTGTCGTCGTTCGGGTAGTCTGCCGTACCTGTGGTTGAGTTAGTAAAAATCAAAAACCGTGCACTGGACCAAAAAAGGCAAGAAATGACTGAAGCCCCAATTCATTGGAATACCATTCTTAATTTCTCTCGTGTTTTTTTACTATACCCTCCCCCCCCACTATGCCTTCCATTCATCAATCTTGGCATCCATGGTACTAGGGTTTATGTGTCAGACTGAATTGGCGCCGGGTGTATAGAAGCGGGAACTAAAAAGGCACAGGGGATGCCCTCAGTGAAAACAGCCCCTCATATACCCCTCACGGGTCCAGGCAGGATCAACACCTAGGGTAGGGTCACAACAGACTACTGCTAAACGTTGCAAAATCTCACACCCGTGATATGACATTCCCACAAGTAGGGTAGGGCCGTGTCAAGAAGCTAAAGGGACTCATAGAGAAGTACCCAGGAAAACCAGTAGAGGTCTTATCAACACCTGCGTCTTCCAAAGGGCAGGGGGACTTCGCTCTGCAAACATAATCTGCCCGCGGGCAAAATTATTCGGGGATCCTTACTTTCTCTTGTTGTTTGTGCGTGCCGGGTAGAAACTTGGAGAAGCTTATGAACCCGTAAACACGTTGCCAACGCTCCCCTTTTGTTTAGACAAGTCAAAGACCCGTTCGTTCTTGCAAAAAAGAAGAAGGGGTTCACAGTACTCCAAATAAGAAAAACTCCCACAAAACATTCGTTTGATGATTATGATCATCATATAATTTCTTGTTTTTGTTTAAACACACCTGCAGGGTAGTCAACCATCCCACTCGCGGCGCTGGTGTCAACAAGGTAGGTGTCAAAGCAGTTTCCCGCTGTCCCGGTCGGAGCAGGACCACACACCCAGCTGAAGGAGAAGCCACTGTTCTGGCTGCTGCTGTCGCTTGTGAACCTCATCAGAACGTTTCCCTGGAACGCCCTCTCACTTGGAATGCTCGATCCACTGAGGTCCGTCTCCACACCAAGCCCATTGGTCACCTTCAGAACATCATTCGAAGATTCCGTGTCGAAGGTGAGCCAGGAGATCACAACGTACTGTGAACAGGTGAACCTCCAGCACTTGCTGTCGTCGTTCGGGTAATCGGCTGTGCCTGCAGGGTAGTCGACCATCCCACTCGCGGCGCTGGTGTCAACAAGGTAGGTGTCAAAGCAGTTTCCCGCTGTCCCGGTCGGAGCAGGACCACACACCCAGCTGAAGGAGAAGCCACTGTTCTGGCTGCTGCTGTCACTTGTGAACCTCATCAGAACGTTCCCCTGGAAAGCCCTCTCACTCGGGATGCTCGACCCACTGAGGTCTGTCTCCACGCCCATCCCGTCAGTGACCTTCAGTGTGTCGTGTGTGGACTCTGTGTCGAAGGTGAGCCAGGAGATCACAACGTACTGTGAACAGGTGAATCTCCAGCACTTGCTGTCGTCGTTCGGGTAGTCTGCAGTGCCTGCAGGGTAGTCAACCATCCCACTCGCGGCGCTGGTGTCAACAAGGTAGGTGTCAAAGCAGTTTCCTGCTGTCCCGGTCGGAGCAGGACCACACACCCAGCTGAAGGAGAAGCCACTGTTCTGGCTGCTGCTGTCGCTTGTGAACCTCATCAGAACGTTCCCCTGGAAAGCCCTCTCACTCGGGATGCTCGATCCACTCAAGTCTGTCTCCACACCAAGCCCATTGGTCACCTTCAGAACATCATTCGAAGATTCCGTGTCGAAGGTGAGCCAGGAGATCACAACGTACTGTGAACAGGTGAACCTCCAGCACTTGCTGTCGTCGTTCGGGTAATCGGCTGTGCCTGCAGGGTAGTCGACCATCCCACTCGCGGCGCTGGTGTCAACAAGGTAGGTGTCAAAGCAGTTTCCTGCTGTCCCGGTCGGAGCAGGACCACACACCCAGTTGAAGGAGAAGCCACTGTTCTGGCTGCTGCTGTCACTTGTGAACCTCATCAGAACGTTCCCCTGGAAAGCCCTCTCACTCGGGATGCTCGATCCACTGAGGTCCGTCTCCACACCAAGCCCATTGGTCACCTTCAGAACATCATTCGAAGATTCCGTGTCGAAGGTGAGCCAGGAGATCACAACGTACTGTGAGCAGGTGAACCTCCAGCACTTGCTGTCGTCGTTCGGGTAGTCTGCCGTACCTGTGGTTGAGTTAGTAAAAATCAAAAACCGTGCACTGGACCAAAAAAGGCAAGAAATGACTGAAGCCCCAATTCATTGGAATACCATTCTTAATTTCTCTCGTGTTTTTTTACTATACCCTCCCCCCCCACTATGCCTTCCATTCATCAATCTTGGCATCCATGGTACTAGGGTTTATGTGTCAGACTGAATTGGCGCCGGGTGTATAGAAGCGGGAACTAAAAAGGCACAGGGGATGCCCTCAGTGAAAACAGCCCCTCATATACCCCTCACGGGTCCAGGCAGGATCAACACCTAGGGTAGGGTCACAACAGACTACTGCTAAACGTTGCAAAATCTCACACCCGTGATATGACATTCCCACAAGTAGGGTAGGGCCGTGTCAAGAAGCTAAAGGGACTCATAGAGAAGTACCCAGGAAAACCAGTAGAGGTCTTATCAACACCTGCGTCTTCCAAAGGGCAGGGGGACTTCGCTCTGCAAACATAATCTGCCCGCGGGCAAAATTATTCGGGGATCCTTACTTTCTCTTGTTGTTTGTGCGTGCCGGGTAGAAACTTGGAGAAGCTTATGAACCCGTAAACACGTTGCCAACGCTCCCCTTTTGTTTAGACAAGTCAAAGACCCGTTCGTTCTTGCAAAAAAGAAGAAGGGGTTCACAGTACTCCAAATAAGAAAAACTCCCACAAAACATTCGTTTGATGATTATGATCATCATATAATTTCTTGTTTTTGTTTAAACACACCTGCAGGGTAGTCAACCATCCCACTCGCGGCGCTGGTGTCAACAAGGTAGGTGTCAAAGCAGTTTCCCGCTGTCCCGGTCGGAGCAGGACCACACACCCAGCTGAAGGAGAAGCCACTGTTCTGGCTGCTGCTGTCGCTTGTGAACCTCATCAGAACGTTTCCCTGGAACGCCCTCTCACTTGGAATGCTCGATCCACTGAGGTCCGTCTCCACACCAAGCCCATTGGTCACCTTCAGAACATCATTCGAAGATTCCGTGTCGAAGGTGAGCCAGGAGATCACAACGTACTGTGAACAGGTGAACCTCCAGCACTTGCTGTCGTCGTTCGGGTAATCGGCTGTGCCTGCAGGGTAGTCGACCATCCCACTCGCGGCGCTGGTGTCAACAAGGTAGGTGTCAAAGCAGTTTCCCGCTGTCCCGGTCGGAGCAGGACCACACACCCAGCTGAAGGAGAAGCCACTGTTCTGGCTGCTGCTGTCACTTGTGAACCTCATCAGAACGTTCCCCTGGAAAGCCCTCTCACTCGGGATGCTCGACCCACTGAGGTCTGTCTCCACGCCCATCCCGTCAGTGACCTTCAGTGTGTCGTGTGTGGACTCTGTGTCGAAGGTGAGCCAGGAGATCACAACGTACTGTGAACAGGTGAATCTCCAGCACTTGCTGTCGTCGTTCGGGTAGTCTGCAGTGCCTGCAGGGTAGTCAACCATCCCACTCGCGGCGCTGGTGTCAACAAGGTAGGTGTCAAAGCAGTTTCCTGCTGTCCCGGTCGGAGCAGGACCACACACCCAGCTGAAGGAGAAGCCACTGTTCTGGCTGCTGCTGTCGCTTGTGAACCTCATCAGAACGTTCCCCTGGAAAGCCCTCTCACTCGGGATGCTCGATCCACTCAAGTCTGTCTCCACACCAAGCCCATTGGTCACCTTCAGAACATCATTCGAAGATTCCGTGTCGAAGGTGAGCCAGGAGATCACAACGTACTGTGAACAGGTGAACCTCCAGCACTTGCTGTCGTCGTTCGGGTAATCGGCTGTGCCTGCAGGGTAGTCGACCATCCCACTCGCGGCGCTGGTGTCAACAAGGTAGGTGTCAAAGCAGTTTCCTGCTGTCCCGGTCGGAGCAGGACCACACACCCAGTTGAAGGAGAAGCCACTGTTCTGGCTGCTGCTGTCACTTGTGAACCTCATCAGAACGTTCCCCTGGAAAGCCCTCTCACTCGGGATGCTCGATCCACTGAGGTCCGTCTCCACACCAAGCCCATTGGTCACCTTCAGAACATCATTCGAAGATTCCGTGTCGAAGGTGAGCCAGGAGATCACAACGTACTGTGAGCAGGTGAACCTCCAGCACTTGCTGTCGTCGTTCGGGTAGTCTGCCGTACCTGTGGTTGAGTTAGTAAAAATCAAAAACCGTGCACTGGACCAAAAAAGGCAAGAAATGACTGAAGCCCCAATTCATTGGAATACCATTCTTAATTTCTCTCGTGTTTTTTTACTATACCCTCCCCCCCCACTATGCCTTCCATTCATCAATCTTGGCATCCATGGTACTAGGGTTTATGTGTCAGACTGAATTGGCGCCGGGTGTATAGAAGCGGGAACTAAAAAGGCACAGGGGATGCCCTCAGTGAAAACAGCCCCTCATATACCCCTCACGGGTCCAGGCAGGATCAACACCTAGGGTAGGGTCACAACAGACTACTGCTAAACGTTGCAAAATCTCACACCCGTGATATGACATTCCCACAAGTAGGGTAGGGCCGTGTCAAGAAGCTAAAGGGACTCATAGAGAAGTACCCAGGAAAACCAGTAGAGGTCTTATCAACACCTGCGTCTTCCAAAGGGCAGGGGGACTTCGCTCTGCAAACATAATCTGCCCGCGGGCAAAATTATTCGGGGATCCTTACTTTCTCTTGTTGTTTGTGCGTGCCGGGTAGAAACTTGGAGAAGCTTATGAACCCGTAAACACGTTGCCAACGCTCCCCTTTTGTTTAGACAAGTCAAAGACCCGTTCGTTCTTGCAAAAAAGAAGAAGGGGTTCACAGTACTCCAAATAAGAAAAACTCCCACAAAACATTCGTTTGATGATTATGATCATCATATAATTTCTTGTTTTTGTTTAAACACACCTGCAGGGTAGTCAACCATCCCACTCGCGGCGCTGGTGTCAACAAGGTAGGTGTCAAAGCAGTTTCCCGCTGTCCCGGTCGGAGCAGGACCACACACCCAGCTGAAGGAGAAGCCACTGTTCTGGCTGCTGCTGTCGCTTGTGAACCTCATCAGAACGTTTCCCTGGAACGCCCTCTCACTTGGAATGCTCGATCCACTGAGGTCCGTCTCCACACCAAGCCCATTGGTCACCTTCAGAACATCATTCGAAGATTCCGTGTCGAAGGTGAGCCAGGAGATCACAACGTACTGTGAACAGGTGAACCTCCAGCACTTGCTGTCGTCGTTCGGGTAATCGGCTGTGCCTGCAGGGTAGTCGACCATCCCACTCGCGGCGCTGGTGTCAACAAGGTAGGTGTCAAAGCAGTTTCCCGCTGTCCCGGTCGGAGCAGGACCACACACCCAGCTGAAGGAGAAGCCACTGTTCTGGCTGCTGCTGTCACTTGTGAACCTCATCAGAACGTTCCCCTGGAAAGCCCTCTCACTCGGGATGCTCGACCCACTGAGGTCTGTCTCCACGCCCATCCCGTCAGTGACCTTCAGTGTGTCGTGTGTGGACTCTGTGTCGAAGGTGAGCCAGGAGATCACAACGTACTGTGAACAGGTGAATCTCCAGCACTTGCTGTCGTCGTTCGGGTAGTCTGCAGTGCCTGCAGGGTAGTCAACCATCCCACTCGCGGCGCTGGTGTCAACAAGGTAGGTGTCAAAGCAGTTTCCTGCTGTCCCGGTCGGAGCAGGACCACACACCCAGCTGAAGGAGAAGCCACTGTTCTGGCTGCTGCTGTCGCTTGTGAACCTCATCAGAACGTTCCCCTGGAAAGCCCTCTCACTCGGGATGCTCGATCCACTCAAGTCTGTCTCCACACCAAGCCCATTGGTCACCTTCAGAACATCATTCGAAGATTCCGTGTCGAAGGTGAGCCAGGAGATCACAACGTACTGTGAACAGGTGAACCTCCAGCACTTGCTGTCGTCGTTCGGGTAATCGGCTGTGCCTGCAGGGTAGTCGACCATCCCACTCGCGGCGCTGGTGTCAACAAGGTAGGTGTCAAAGCAGTTTCCTGCTGTCCCGGTCGGAGCAGGACCACACACCCAGTTGAAGGAGAAGCCACTGTTCTGGCTGCTGCTGTCACTTGTGAACCTCATCAGAACGTTCCCCTGGAAAGCCCTCTCACTCGGGATGCTCGATCCACTGAGGTCCGTCTCCACACCAAGCCCATTGGTCACCTTCAGAACATCATTCGAAGATTCCGTGTCGAAGGTGAGCCAGGAGATCACAACGTACTGTGAGCAGGTGAACCTCCAGCACTTGCTGTCGTCGTTCGGGTAGTCTGCCGTACCTGTGGTTGAGTTAGTAAAAATCAAAAACCGTGCACTGGACCAAAAAAGGCAAGAAATGACTGAAGCCCCAATTCATTGGAATACCATTCTTAATTTCTCTCGTGTTTTTTTACTATACCCTCCCCCCCCACTATGCCTTCCATTCATCAATCTTGGCATCCATGGTACTAGGGTTTATGTGTCAGACTGAATTGGCGCCGGGTGTATAGAAGCGGGAACTAAAAAGGCACAGGGGATGCCCTCAGTGAAAACAGCCCCTCATATACCCCTCACGGGTCCAGGCAGGATCAACACCTAGGGTAGGGTCACAACAGACTACTGCTAAACGTTGCAAAATCTCACACCCGTGATATGACATTCCCACAAGTAGGGTAGGGCCGTGTCAAGAAGCTAAAGGGACTCATAGAGAAGTACCCAGGAAAACCAGTAGAGGTCTTATCAACACCTGCGTCTTCCAAAGGGCAGGGGGACTTCGCTCTGCAAACATAATCTGCCCGCGGGCAAAATTATTCGGGGATCCTTACTTTCTCTTGTTGTTTGTGCGTGCCGGGTAGAAACTTGGAGAAGCTTATGAACCCGTAAACACGTTGCCAACGCTCCCCTTTTGTTTAGACAAGTCAAAGACCCGTTCGTTCTTGCAAAAAAGAAGAAGGGGTTCACAGTACTCCAAATAAGAAAAACTCCCACAAAACATTCGTTTGATGATTATGATCATCATATAATTTCTTGTTTTTGTTTAAACACACCTGCAGGGTAGTCAACCATCCCACTCGCGGCGCTGGTGTCAACAAGGTAGGTGTCAAAGCAGTTTCCCGCTGTCCCGGTCGGAGCAGGACCACACACCCAGCTGAAGGAGAAGCCACTGTTCTGGCTGCTGCTGTCGCTTGTGAACCTCATCAGAACGTTTCCCTGGAACGCCCTCTCACTTGGAATGCTCGATCCACTGAGGTCCGTCTCCACACCAAGCCCATTGGTCACCTTCAGAACATCATTCGAAGATTCCGTGTCGAAGGTGAGCCAGGAGATCACAACGTACTGTGAACAGGTGAACCTCCAGCACTTGCTGTCGTCGTTCGGGTAATCGGCTGTGCCTGCAGGGTAGTCGACCATCCCACTCGCGGCGCTGGTGTCAACAAGGTAGGTGTCAAAGCAGTTTCCCGCTGTCCCGGTCGGAGCAGGACCACACACCCAGCTGAAGGAGAAGCCACTGTTCTGGCTGCTGCTGTCACTTGTGAACCTCATCAGAACGTTCCCCTGGAAAGCCCTCTCACTCGGGATGCTCGACCCACTGAGGTCTGTCTCCACGCCCATCCCGTCAGTGACCTTCAGTGTGTCGTGTGTGGACTCTGTGTCGAAGGTGAGCCAGGAGATCACAACGTACTGTGAACAGGTGAATCTCCAGCACTTGCTGTCGTCGTTCGGGTAGTCTGCAGTGCCTGCAGGGTAGTCAACCATCCCACTCGCGGCGCTGGTGTCAACAAGGTAGGTGTCAAAGCAGTTTCCTGCTGTCCCGGTCGGAGCAGGACCACACACCCAGCTGAAGGAGAAGCCACTGTTCTGGCTGCTGCTGTCGCTTGTGAACCTCATCAGAACGTTCCCCTGGAAAGCCCTCTCACTCGGGATGCTCGATCCACTCAAGTCTGTCTCCACACCAAGCCCATTGGTCACCTTCAGAACATCATTCGAAGATTCCGTGTCGAAGGTGAGCCAGGAGATCACAACGTACTGTGAACAGGTGAACCTCCAGCACTTGCTGTCGTCGTTCGGGTAATCGGCTGTGCCTGCAGGGTAGTCGACCATCCCACTCGCGGCGCTGGTGTCAACAAGGTAGGTGTCAAAGCAGTTGGCGGAGGTACCAGTTACGACACCGCAGGTGAAGGACAGTGTGAAGCCATCACCAGTGGAGGATGAGTCAGAGGTGAAGTGCAGCGTTGTGTCACCAGTGGCGATGAGCGTTGCAGGCAGGGAAGATCCCGTGACCTCTGTGGTAGCGGCGGCAGTATCGGTGATGGCCAGCTTGTCGCAACAAGACTCAGCATCAACCATCGTAAAGGTTATTGTGACTGATGAGGGACACGTGATGGTCCAGCAAATATCCTCGTTATCGCTGTATGCCACACCACCTGCGGGGTAGTCAAGCGTGCCTGACGTAAGTGGGCTGCATGGCGCAGAAGATGCCAGCTGGAGGCACAGAAGAGTGCATAACCATGAGATTCTCATGTTTGTTCTTTTATGCTTTTTGGTACTATACCTTTTGAATAGGTGTATGCTACCTTTGAAGTTTAAGTACTGGGCAATGTGACTGACATTTGAGGGACGTATAAAATATAAACGGCGGTTAACCCAGAGTGCAGTCACGAAAGGAGGAAAAGATGGGGAAAAGCAAGAAAAAGTAAAACGAATGAGATTTTGGGTAGGTGCGTTGTAAGGGTGAAAAAGAAGAAGGGGGGAGAAAGAAGAAGAAAAAAAATTATGGATAATATTCGTCTGTCTTCTTTTTTTTTTCCTCGTTGTTGGAAGAAGCAGGGGGGGGGGGGGGGGGAGAAGAAATGAATTTGTTCCAATTTTTTTTTCCTCTCATTTTTTTTTCCATCCCCATTTTTTATTATTATTTTTCTTTTTCTTTTTTGCAATGTTCTCATTTCATTCAATTCAGCCAATTTGCTGCTCGCTGGGATAATAAAAAAAAAAAAAAAAGAAAAAAAGAAAAAAGAAACTAAGGGTTGTTAATAGGATACGAGGGACAGTTGGCAAAGGTAATATGTAAGAACACAACAATTGGTAGATGCCAAAGAATGAAAGTTTGAAAGAAGAAAACTGAGAAAACATGTGAAAAACGTAGTAGGTGTTGTGGAAGGTGCTTTTCTTTTTTTTCTTTTTTTCTTTTTTAATCCTTCACGTTGGCACGCTTCCTAGTTATAACTCATTTTTCTTTTCTTTTCTTTTCTTTTCTTTTTTAAACCATATTGGATATGGCGGTTGTAGAGGAGAAAAGGAAAAGAAGTTGTAGAAGTTGGTGCCGTAAACACGTTGCCAACGTTTCCCTTTTTGCTTAGACAAGTCAAAAACTTGCTCTGCAAAAAAAAAAGGGGGGGGAAGAAGGTGGTAGGGTTTATTTTATTTTTTTGTTGTACGTTTTGCTTCCAATATTAAATCTTTTTTTTTGAAAACTATTGAGTAACATTTTTCGCCATTCAAACTTTTTTTTTTCAATAATTTAACCATCTACCAACGGACCATTTTTGCCCACCAGGGGGTAAATTTTCAAAACTTCAAAAAAAGCTATTCTAGCGCAACGCCGGGGCTATATGCCCCCGAAAATGCCTCCAGATGTCCCAATTCTAGAGAGAGGGTGCCCACAGCAGGGCCCACCCCCACAACATTGTCAAAAATATCGTTCCTGAAGTGCTCGAGAGGGGGTACAAAAAACAAGTCAAAAAATCGACTGTAAAATTCTATAAAAAGCTATTTAAGGCCTTCTTGTCGCGGTTCGTACGTGCCCCAGGGCTGGGGGACTTCTTTTTTGACCCCGAGAGGGGTTTCTGGGGGGTATCCCCGGCAAGGTGGCAGTCTTTGAAGCACGGAGTCACGCAAAGTTGTACAAGCAGGCTGAACACTGAAATAGGGGTCTTTTCGACCTGAAATGCTTGCACCGCACGTTGCACTACTTTTTCGGGGAAATGGTCCCAGAAGGTACTGTCACGGCGCATTGGGGTCTCAGAGCACTCGTTCTGTGTTTCGGGGCATGGTATTGGGGCAGCCTGCTCTGTAGTTGACTTTATCTGTTGTTTAGACTGCCTCCCTAGTAGCCCTTCGATGACTGCCTCTTTGAAAGGCGTCAATACACTGTCGTTCGTACTCAGGGTGTTGGGGGGCAGGCTTCTTTCCAAACAAGCCAAGCATTCGCCAGAGATTTACCTAACAAGTACGAAAATACTTTTAGGGGCCACTTTTAAGTCATAAGGGTGCGTTTATGGCGTTTTGTCACAGCGTCACCCAGCGTCGGTTCCGCCCATTGCGGTGTTGTAAATATGCACTTGGTGGGGAACAAGATGTCCTTTCCGGCTTTCATTCTCTTTTGGCGGACGGTCAAATTTGACTTCACTGGAACATCCAACGTCGATAGAAAGCACACAGGCTTGATGTCATGCCACGTTGTGGTGCAAAGGATGCTCGCGTGCTGGTGGAACTGTGTCCCCACGGGATGCGCGTCCTTGGGCTTGCGGCCTCGCTTCTTTGGGGCATCCATGATCTCCGGGAGGCCTTCGCGATAGGTAGAAGTCAGCACGCTTGTTTGTTTCGCTGTGGAAACACAGATTTCCCAGAATAGTCAAAAAGCGGTCTCTTGACATGACGGTAGCGTACCCAGGTGTAGTTGAGAAACGTGGAGCCAGTGCACCAGTAATCAGAATAATCTGGCTTGATATCCAAGTCCATCGACAAAAGGACACCTAGGAAGGTACGCAGAGAAGCAGCATCGAGATCCAGGGAGACACCTTTTTTAGCCGCATTTGCTACATTGTTCGAAGTTATGACCCGAATAAAGTTTGGACGAGCATTTGGGAGAATATATGGAATGGCGTTGAGCCTCTGATGTCAAAACAGGGTCCACAAGGATTCCGATCTTCACGAAACCGGATGCCTTCCGACTGCTCCGGCTTTGCCGTCCAATCACCCTGCTGTGACTCGGAATCGGTCGAATTCGTGTCAGAATCACTGTTTGTATCAAAATTGCATAATAGGGATGAGCCATCAGTGCTGCCATCACTCATAACGTCCTCTTCCGGCCTCTTTCCGGGCGCCTTTTTTTGAAGTGATTTTTAAGGGTAAATTTGGGCTGGCGTTTTTTTTTATTTTTTCATTTTCTTGTTAAGTTAGGGCAGCATTTAGTTTATATTTTTCATATTTTCCGCGCAGGACCCCGCCGGCAAGAAAGGGCCGGGCCGTATTGCATTGAAAGCCCTTTGCGTAAAAGATTTTTTTTCAAATCGTCTATATATAGACGCTCGTTGATAGATGGTTAAAATATAAAAAAAAAAGGTCGCTCTTTAAAAAATATTGACAAAAAAGAAAACAAAAAGGTAAACTGCTGCAGCTGGCCCTGTCACAAATATGGGGGGGGGGGGGGGGGGGGAGAGAGAACGGTAAAGAAGGAAGGGAAGAAGGGTGCAAATATGGATGGGAGCAGTCAGGAAGCAACTGGTAATAATAATCTTTTTCATTTTCATTTTCATTTCTTTTTCTTTTTTTTCCCTCTTTCTTTTCTACTTTTCGATTCTTTTTTTTTGTAACACCTCTTTTGCAGAAATGAAAAAAGAAAAAAAAACAAAAGAAAGAAAAAAAAGCACAAGTACCAAAAATCACGCAAACAGCACGCGACGAGTGTTTCTTTTCTTTTTCCGATTTTCTTTTTTTTCCCCCCCCCTGCTTTTGTCTTTGCATGCCAAAAAAAAAAAAAAAAAAAAAAAAAAGAGACATTTAAGGGTACCTGCGGTATGTGGCAGGACGCCTAAAAAAGACCTTGATAAAATTTCAGTGTGGCTCACTGGAAAAAAAAAAAAAAATCCTTCAGTACCAACAATATTCTATTGCAATACCGCATGGCCTATTGCGCAACAAAAGCACTGCTTTAAGAGAAAAAAAAAACCTGAATCGGGGAAGAGAAAAAGGCGGGAGGGGTGAGGGAAACAAAGAGATATAAATAAAAAAAAAACAATATAAAAAAAAAAGACAACTGACCAATCCAATGGACAGATGCAACGAGGGAATGGAGAGAGAGAAAAAGAATAACAAAAAAAGATGTTTTTGAAGAAAAAAAACCCTTCTTTTTCATGTTCTCCCCCTCCTTTTCTTCCCCCCCCCCCTCCCTCTTTGGGCCTACCTCAACTATATCCACACTTGGGGACGAAAGAGGAAGAGGAAAAAAATGGGGGGGGGTGAAAGTGCTTTTTAAATCAATAAAAAAGTTTTTTCTTCTCACTCGTATCAGTAAGCTGGGACACCGCTTTTCTTAACAAAAAAAGAAGGGGACTACAAAATGACCTCCACACCAGTGTGCCCGTCAGGGC
Organism: Diplonema japonicum; assembly: GCA_964019335.1. NCBI lineage: Eukaryota > Euglenozoa > Diplonemea > Diplonemida > Diplonemidae > Diplonema > Diplonema japonicum. Next base: position 103,781 of record OZ025648.1, read on the forward strand.
ATGACCCGTAACAGCAATCAACAGCCTTGCTGGTCTTGCCGCAGTTTCCTGCCCCAACACTGCCGGGGCAGCCATTCCTATCACCTGACTGCGTGCACCAATCGAGCGACCATTCGCTTCCATGTGGCTGCGACTTGTCGTAGTTCACCTGTGATTGTGAAGGTGTTCGATATTCGTTGTCTACTAGCCATCCCATACCTTAATGTAGTGGGTGTGCGCATTGGCTAGTGTAGAGGTCTTGTAGACATAGGTCCTGCGGCCTTCCTTCAGGTCGAGCATCTCTGACGGGGAGATGTGAACCTGTTTCAAATAAAATGGGTGGAAAGAAAAAAAAAGGGGGGGGGGAAATAACACCTGGTGGTTGTGGCCGCTGCCTAGCAGTTTCAGGTCTGCCCCGTACGCCTCCGATCGTGTCTCCTCGATGATGTCCTTGATCTCCTGGTTGTCCTTCCCCATGATCAGCTCCTCCACCGCCTTCACCTCCTTGAAGATCGTGTTCCCGTGCTCGTGGACGGGGAACACAGGCCACCTCTGCCTGATTTTGCCTTCGATGCTGTCGATCTCCGGGAAGAGGATCCAATGCCCCGAGGCACGGACCTCCCTCTTGGTCCCCGACTGGTCCAGCACGTACGTCACACCGCCAGACGTGTCTGCTGCGTCGACCTGCGTGGCGTCCTTAAAGAAGGTAGCGGGCGTGCGGTAGAAGAGGTCCTGCCTGGTCCCCTTGTACGGCTTGTCGGTCTTCCCGTTCCTGCCGCCTGTGGTGACGTCGTCGTACATAGGCTTGTCGCTCCTGCTGTAGTAGGGGATGTTGTAGGGGTTCCACTTGGAGAGGGGTGTGAGGTAGATGATCTCCAACGGGATGGAGTACGACCATCTTTGTTCCCAGCACTTCTTGTACACGCACTGTCTGCGGGATGTCCACGCACACTTCGCCCCTGTCGCCCCGCCGGTCACCTGTGACTCGTCCCAGCTCCCGACACAGGTCTCCCTGCTCTTATACGACAAACACTCTGCGTCCCTGTCCTTGTCGGCCTGAGGGGACACTTTCAGGTTCTCAGGGTCCAGCTTGGTGCACACTTTCAGGGGGTTGACCCTCTTGTGGGTCGTCTGCGCTGCAAACATGTAATCGTTGAAAGCCCTCTTCTTGTCTGTCCTCCCCATGGCGTCCTTCTGCAGCATGGAGTAGTACCTAGTGTACCTTGCGGTGTTCAGCGCAGCATTCCCGTCTGGGGTGGCGCACGTGGCACCGAAGGACTCGTCCAGCAAGTTGGCGTTCGGCCCGTCGAACCCGGAGATTTGGTACATGAGCTCATCGAGGTACTCGTACTTTGTCTTACCCTTGGGCCACGGTGACGTCGCCTTCCACTTGTCGGGCATCGTGGGGTTCAAGTCGAACACGGCACGCACCGTCTTCGCCATCTTCTCCCTTGTAGCAGGCTTTGATTCACGCATCTGCAAGTGTACCTCGTCCTTTACCCTAAACCTTGAGGTGGGGAGGTGGTCGGCAAGCGGCTTGCAACTAATCCTGTAGAACCACTGCGCGAGGTTAGGCTCGAATGTGTCGGAGTCACCACTCTTCTCGATCATGCTCCTGATGGATGTCGGGAGGTATGGGAGGTTCTCGAGGTTGTTCTTCTGCCCGTTCTGGAACAAGAAGTTTGTTTTCTCGTTCAGATCGTTCCACCCGTCGGCGTCGATGTGGTGGCGCTCCGAGGAGAAAGGCTCAGCGACGTCCTCTTGAGCATTAATCCACGTGCCCTCCAAGTAGCAGAGCACGGGCCTGAAGTAGTCCGTGTAGTTACGGTGTGTAGTATTCTGCGTGTGCCAGGCACGGAACCACTCCCTCATCTCGGCGACCTGGTTGTTAACATTGCCTGCGTTCAGGACATCAGGGGGAACCTCGGGGTACTCAATGTCCTTCGATGCAGGGGGCCACTTGCTGATGTACTCGCTGACGGTCTTGGAATTGTCGGGTTCGACCATGGAGTAGTCGTTGTGGCGGGTTGTGAACTGCACACCGTTCAGCACAGCACCAAACTCACCCATACCAATGGTGTGGTGCGTGTTGGCGTGGTTGTGGATGTTCACCACACCATACGCCGCGTACGACCCGTCGTGGTAGGCGCTGGTGCCCTGCCCCCATGAACGCACTATTGTAACACCACTGTTGCCCTGCTCCCTCACTCGCTCTTGGATGCGAGTCTCGTACGAAATGAGCTGGCGACCTAGTGCAGCAACAGCACCCTTCAATCTCTCGACAGACTGCGAGTCCACCTGCTGGCCACCAGACACACCGTACTTAGACGGGTCATAAAGGGGACACGTCGCCATCACCTTCTCAGTAGGGTCAAGCACAACTACAGCAAGCTTCACATTCCTACCCCAACCCTTGTTTTTCGAGGAAACAGCACCGGTCGGTTTGACCTTGCTATCCCAGCAGTACTCCCTGCGGTCGGGGTCGGACACACCAGACTTGGATGACCCGAAGAACCACGTGCCCGCAGTATCCAGCGTAATGGTGAAGTTCTTCCCCGCCCTCTCCAAGCCCTCGTAGTCCACCCTACCCGCCAGCAGGGTTGCCTTGTCGAAGTCGCATTCGTCGAAAGCCTGCTGGCTGTTGAACTGCCACACGTTGTTGTTCTTGTCAGTCCCCCTCCAGAAGACAAGGGTGTCGCCCTTGTACGCGAAGATGGGCGCGTTGTACATGTTCGACGTCCACCTGCAGTTCATGTCGGTGATGACGTCCCTAGTCAACATCGAGGGACCCGACGCGGAGGCGGCACCACCACGCAGCGCTGACCCGCCGATAACGCAGCTGTTAGCCGTGCTGCCACTCTGTCTGTAGGCGTAGCGGGTTACGGGGATGTAGATTTCGGTTGTGTTTGGCTCGATGGTGCAGTACCCGTTGAGGCCGTTGCTTCCAGCCAGGCCCGTCGTATTGTCCAGCTTTGCAGAGAGGTTGGCAACGAGGTCCCTGAGGTCTTGGAACTCCTGCGAAGTCGGTTGGGAGGGGGTGGAAACAGGAGCGGAAGTAGGTGCATCGGTGGGGGGTATCCCAGGTGCACTGGTGGGTTCAGCTGTGACCGGTGGAGGGACATTGCATTTCGTGCACGCAGTCAAAGATTGGATCTGTGTCTGCATGGCTTCCAACCTTGTCTCAAGGGTCGTGACACGCTGCTGCAGTGCGTCGGTGCCCACAGTCTTCTTCCAAAGCACACCGTTGCTCCATTCAATGACCCCGAGCTTTGCGTTGCTCATACCACGCACCCCGATGGCCTGAAGCAGCCCACCGCTGGGCACCACCTCCTCGTCAAGGAGCGTGGCACTGCCGTACTTGCTGGTCAAGACACACGAACCAGTGGCGTCGTCTGCCGTCACACTCATCACATCCTCAGTAGCACTGTCATACCATTCGCCCTTCATGTCTATACACCCACCTGCCGCGCCTGCAACGCATGTGAGCAGCAGAAACGCTCGCATATTTCCTTTGCGTACTACCTAAGGGGAATGGAGGACCGACGTAAGGAAACAAACGAAAAAAGAGAAAATCTATAACAGAAAATATCAGCGGGGGAGGGGGCTTCTAATATCTAGCTTCTAAACACATCTATCAATAATACTCGAAGCAGTCTGCAACGGTGTCACTTGGCTGTGTGCGGACGCCGGCTGTGGGGAGGTCGCGTATCTTGTACGGGATGGATCTGAAGGTGGAGGATTTGAGAGCGTCCGCAGTGCAGTGCTTGGAGAGGTGCAGCACTTCGCCGTCAGAGACGGTGTCGTAGGTGAGAATTACAGGCCTGCCGTTGGAGTCGTTCAGCACCACGGGGTGAGTGGGTGGGAGCTGCAGCGTCTTCTTCACAGTCGCTTCCAGGGCTGCTCGTTCGTCACGCTTTCGTATCCTGAGCTTCACCTTGCCGTCATTCAGCAGCACGAACTTGCTTTCGTCGGACACTTGGATCACGACAGGCTCTTGAGGCACCGGTGGGCACGCCATGTCCTTCTGCTTAGAACGCACCTGCATTCTGCCATCCTCAACCTCAGCTGCCTTGCTCCGTTCACACCCAATTGAAGTGCTCCGTTTAGTGCTCACATGTTTCCTAACCTCCCTTACAGGGGGCTTTGCGTTGTGTGTTTTCATGTAGTTTCTCTCCACAATTGGATTGACGTTCTTCCACCCGTAGGCATGGAAGGGCGGGCTGAACGAGGAGTCCGGCACAAAACGACCATCTCGAAGCGCTTTTCGGCTTTTAAGAGTGGTGTTCTTGGGAGCCAGTTGCTTGGGTGGTTGTGTGGGTTCCTCGCATCGCAGGTCTCTTACTGTCACCTGCATACCAACATCGGCATATGTCTGTGGGGCCTGGGCTGGGACGCCGGTGGATTGTGGCGTGCTAGGAACAGCGGTAGTTCTCTCAGAGGTTTCCACTACAAGAATCTCTTCCTCCTCCTCTTCACTCTTATGGTATAACGCAGGGTTGTAGTGCCTTGTTCGTCTTTTCTCTCTCTCTATTCTCTGCTCTTTCAACGTCAGGTGGTTCGGTTCAAACCCGGGATAGAAAAACTGCGAATCGTTCTCTGTTGTCCACCTCTCCCTCCTTTCCATTACCGAGGCGCCCCTACTCCTCGTTTTGCTTTGGTACCTCTCTGGCACGTACGAACTCATCTTCCCCTCTGTAGTCTTTGCTTTACTACGGAACAAATATTAAGGAGAGCGAGAGAGAAAATTAAGAAGGCAACCCCCCCGAAAGGAAGGGTGTCGATAAAAAAAGGGGAAGAGGGAGGAAGCCACGCGGAGCCGTGCCGGCTCAGCTGGGTATAAGGAGCGTCAAATACAAACAAAAAACGGAAAACGGCGGGTTTTCTTCAAGGCATTCCCCCTTTGCATCTTTTTTAAATCTTGGGGGAAAAGAAGGGAACATAGCGAAGCGAAAGCGAGGGCAGGGGAATAGTGTAATGTACAACGAGGCAAGAAAGCGATTATCAGGAAAATATATGTCACATGTGGCTGAGCACTCTCAAGCGAAAGAGGAGCCTATTTCTTCTCTCTGGCAAGGATGGCAGCATTGATGAGCTCCTTGGTGTTAATAGAGCCGAGGCCGGAAGCAGGATCCCAACCCTTGGTCGCCGTAAAACCGTTTTTCCCACAGCAACTGGAAGAACACTTGTTGTTGCCCTCAGTGACATCGTGAAAGACGTCAGGGTTGGTACCGGCAAGCTTGTAGAGAAGGGGGTTGGCAAACCCCAATTTAGGGGATGAAGATGTTGTGCCATTGGTTTTTGAGTGAAACTTTTTGACAAGCTGGTCGTTCACGACGCTGAAGATGCCTGCCACAACAGGGGTGGAAGCTGAAGTCCCGTCTGTAGGCATCCACATGGCCATCCACACTGCGTAGTTGTGAGCGACTGCGCTCACATCAGGGTATCCCCTCCCTGCCGCGTTGTACTTGTCTGCTGGCGGGAGTGTTGCAGCCTCATTCTTGAGGTACGCACTCACAACTGCCTCCTGGTACGCGGGCCTTGAGCTGTACACGCTGAACCCACCCCCTGATGTGATGCTTGCATCTGGGTATGTTGCTACCACCTCGTCACTCCCCGTTATGCACCCACCATTCTGCAGGCACAACTCAGAAATTTGTGGTGCATGCAGTCTTTCCTTCGCATCCATCCCGCATTCGAACTTCACGTACGTCCCCGCCGTGTCCACAAGGCACTTCCCGCATGGGATGTCCTCCTTCTGTGCGAACCCTTCACACTTCCTAGACCCTGCATAGATGGTCTCCACAACCGACGCCCCCAGCCTGCACCCTACCTCTGCCGAGTTCTTCCCGTCGTCCGACACCAAGCACTTCCCAATCGGCAGCTCCGTGGTCTTGCAGTCCTTCTTGCATTTCGAATCCTTGCAGATCATTTGCGACACTGTCTTCGCTTCAACGGGGACGAATGCGGGGAGACCCTTGAGATCCTCTTTCTTATCTAAACCACAACTGAAGTACACGTAGGTGCCAGAAGTGTCAACCAGGCACTTGTTGCATTCGATGGTCTCTTTCTGTGCAAACCCTTCACACTTCTTGGACCCTGCATAGATGGTCTCCACGATTGACATCCCCAGTTTGCACCCAACAGTGGCTGAGTTCTTGCCGTCATCCGAAACTAGGCACTCTCCAACAGGCAGTTCTGTAGTCTTGCAGTTCTTGGTGCACTTCGAGTCGTGGCATATCTTCTGCGTCACGGACTTGCCGGTGACGCCCTCCTTTCGGTACGTCTGAACGGGTACAGGTGCGGGGAGTCCCTTGAGATCCTCTTTCTTATCTAAACCACAACTGAAGTACACGTAGGTGCCAGAAGTGTCAACCAGGCACTTGTTGCATTCGATGGTCTCTTTCTGTGCGAACCCTTCACACTTCTTGGACCCTGCATAGATGGTCTCCACGATTGACATCCCCAGTTTGCACCCAACAGTGGCTGAGTTCTTGCCGTCATCCGAAACTAGGCACTCTCCAACAGGCAGTTCTGTAGTCTTGCAGTTCTTGGTGCACTTCGAGTCGTGGCATATCTTCTGCGTCACGGACTTGCCGGTGACACTCTTCTTGTGGGCAACCTTCTTTCGGTACGTCTGAACGGGTGCGGGGAGTCCCTTGGGGTCCTCATCTAAACCACAGCTGAAGTACACGTAGGTGCCAGAAGTGTCCACCAGGCACTTGTTGCATTCGATGGTCTCTTTCTGTGCAAACCCTTCACACTTCTTGGACCCTGCATAGATGGTCTCAACGATTGACATCCCCAGTTTGCACCCAACAGTGGCTGAGTTCTTGCCGTCATCTGAAACTAGGCACTCTCCAACAGGCAGTTCTGTAGTCTTGCAGTTCTTGGTGCACTTCGAGTCGTGGCATATCTTCTGCGTCACGGACTTGGTCTTATAAATCCTAGCTGGCTGAGTAAAAGTACTAACTGGCCCGTCTATAGCTTTCTTGATCATAGTTCCCCCTACAGTGGTCACGTACGGCGATGCAGCAGGGAACATGGAGTCGAGGGGCAGTTTCGGAGAGCACTTTGCACCGTCTATGTTGCCTGGTGCACCGTCATCGCCCGAAGACACCACCAGGGTAACCCCTGATGTGCCAATTTTCATGAATTCAGTGTTCGTACGCTCTACGTACTGCTGTGAGTCGACGCCAAGCTCCTTGCACGTGGGGTTCGGCTTTCCGGTGGGTTGCAAACATTGAGACACTTCGCTCCAAGAGTAGCTGATGCTAACCACTGTGATGCCTGTGCCCTTGTTGAAGAAGTCACTCCCAAACTCGTACATCCAGCGCTGCTCCGTCCAGTACACGGTGTGTGCACCCCTGCCCACGGCAAGGAGGTACTCGATGTCGAGGCTCGACTCTAGCTCCCCCTCATCTGAGTTGAACGGTCCTATGATAGTCGGTGCCACTGCACCTGGGATCCCTGCAAGCTGGAAAAAGCTTTTGTAGCCTTTCCCGCCTGTGAGGTAGTACGGCATGTAGGCACCAGCATCCAGGAACTCAACCACGCCTTGCGAGCCGCTCAAGGGGTAGACACTCTCGTCGATGTTGTATAAACGGTAAAGTGACGAGGGCCCCACGGTACCACCGTCGATGGCGCGCAGAGGCTTGCGGGAGGGCTTTACTCCCCGGGTGGGGAAGAAGGCTAGCCCAGTAATTAGGTCGATTCCCTTGGGGAGTTTCTTAACAGTCCCCTGTGCCGCGACTGTGGTGGAGTTGGAGCCGCTGTGCTTGAAGGTCCTGAAGACGAGAGAAGGGAACAACTTCTTCAACTTTACTACAGTAGTTTGCAGCTTGATGCTGTCTACGTTGTTGCGGTCCCATTCACTGCTTGCCACACTTGCCTTCTCAAGCCACCTCGTCACACTCCTCACCATTTCCTCAGACGGTGCAAGCTTGTTGTTGATGTCCTTCACACTCAAGTGCTTCCCGTAGTCCTCGTGGTCAGGATCGCTCACTGCTTCGAAGCGCTCCTTTAGCCACGCAAGGTTCCTCTGCTTCAAAGCGATCCTGAGCTGCATGGTGTCCCTCTTGGACGCAGGCCCCACGTCAACCCAGTTATGAGGAGCGCCATTGAGGCTGAAAAGCCCCAATGCGAGGCCTGAGAATAGAAGCAACATAGTACAGTACCTGCATAAGAAGTATGGGAGAGTTAAGACAAGCTGAATACTATGATTGTGTTAGTAAAGACCCAAGCGGGTGGAAGTGAGGGGGGCTGCCTTGTTGGTTCGCTTCTGGTCGAGCATCTCCGCACGGCGTATGTTCCATTTGTTTTTGGTTTTCACGAGCTTGTTAGCACGGTTCGTTGAGATGTTCATAGGGCTCAGCTCGTGGGGGGCAGGGCGGAACTCCTCTGGCATGTTGGGGTTGTGGCGCATCGACTCACTCTTGGCGATTGTGGCTTCCGCCACACGAACCCTCGTGTTCTCGATGTTTGCAGGCCGCTCTATGAAGGATCGGTTGTCCGCCACCTGTTGCGTGGGGAATGACACACGCCTTTCTGAACTATCTGCGTCCAGCATCTCCATCCATCGCGAAGCGTCTAACTCGTCTGTCCCGAGTAGAGCCTGCTTTATGGTGTTGGGGACCTTCTGGCCTGGGAGATATCGCATTTGAACTATTTCATCATCACCCTTCATCGGGGCATAGACGGCTTCTTTTCTAGATGAGCGTGTGCCAAATTTCGACCAGTTGACGTCCCCTGGTGTCCACCGTTCGTTCCTCTCTGTGTACCCCTCCAGCTTCCGCATCTTTCGCTCTGCTTCAGACATTTTCTTATACCTCTGATGCCGCATTTCCCTGCTATGCGGCGACACAAGCTCCCTGAAGGTCTGTCCCTTCCCTTTCTGCTGCACTTGGTATTGCGGCATGTTGTTCTCTCGCTCAGCATGCTTGTGCCTTGCAATCAACCCTGTGTTCCGGTCGGCTTCCTCTGAATTGAACTCCGGATTCAAACCCGCTCCTTTATTGTATTTCATCATCGCCGAAGGGTTGTACTTCCGATGGAACAGCTTCTTTCCATACCCGTGGCCGAACCTCTTCTGGCAGCTCAGCACGTTCGCCACTATGTTCATGGTGATAGGGTGCCTGGTGGATAAGAGGTGGGGGTAAAGGGTAGAATAAAATAATAAAAAAACTGGGTACAAAAAAAAAAGGGGTATGCATTACAATAGGTGGTACAAAATAAACATTTAATTCTTAAAAAACAAAGGCGTCCACACAAACTGCTTCTTTATTCTTCCCGGTGGATGCAAATTATTATCGCTAGCTCACTAGCTTAATTGCGATGGAGACAGACTTTACATATCCCACAACAGTGCTGACTTATTTTCTCTTCAAACACTCGGCGCGTGCCGCTCCCTGTTGTCAATGGTGAACATAAGCTGCTGCAGTGTGTTCGTGAGGGACCGCATCTGGAGCTTGTTCTGCTGCTTGAGGTTGGCCAAGAGAGGGTCCTTGCCAGAGCGCTTTTTGGGCGGCTTGACACCTACCTCCATGACGGGGATGGGAAGGACCTGGTGGGTGGCAGCTGCTTCGTCTAACCGCTGCTCTGCCTCGTTTACCAAGACTGCAACCTGCGCCTTCAGGTCTTGGTTATCCCTCCGCAGGGTCCTGATGAGCAGCTCCCTCTCCCCTGCTGTGTCACGCTCATCCTCCAGCGACTTCAAGGCCTGTGTCCGCTCTCGTTTTAGGAACCTTCCTTCCTGCTCGGAGTTCAGTGCAACCTTCTCTTGGCTTTTCATGTCGAATTCTACTTGTTTCAGGGCTTTCTGCAGATCGGCTACTTCTTCGGTTAATTCCACGATTCTCTCGTCCTTTCTGCCGTGCTTGTTGGACGTCCTTGCCAAGATGTTCTTAAGCCGTGTGCACTCTGCTGTCACGATCTCGTTGCAGCGCAACTGTGCCTCCGCCTGTCTCTTGTGCAGGTCACGTTCAGTTACTTTCTTCTCGAGGTCCTCCTCTGCAGTGCACCGGGACGCTTGTGCCTCGGTAAGCTGCTGCTTCAATGAAGCCACTGCCTCGCTTTGTTGTCTAAGCTGCGTGAGGAGGTCCGACCTCTCCATTTGGTAGTCGGATAAGGTTCCGAGTTTTTCGTGAGCTGCAATACACTTGTCCTTCAGAGCTACCTGTTGGTGCTGCTGGTATGTCTTCTCTTTGCATAGCTCGGTGTTCTGCTCCTGAAGCACCTCCACGAGGTTTTCCAATCTCTGTACCTCCTGCCTCAGGTGTAAGTTCTGCTCCTCTACTGTGTTCAGTGCATTCGAAGTTGCAGCGTGCACTTCGCACACAGCTTGAAGCTGCTCAGTCATACGCTTGTGCTCTTCAAGTTCTACCTTTCCCTTTTCCTCCACAATGACCCTTGTGGGGTACTTGCTCCAGCCGTTGTTGGGGTCTGCCATTTGTTTCAACAAGGTTTCTTTCCGGCAGGGAAACCGAAAACTGTGGAATTGACTTTGTCTTTGCGGGAGAAATAAAATAACAAGAGGGACAAAAAAAAAAAAAAAAAACTAAAGTAAAATTGGCAGCGAGCATTTGACAGTAAACAAAGCGAGCCGGAAAAAAAGATGAAACAGGAGGACAAGAAAAGTGGGTAGTGACGAGAGGACATCGTCATGCAACAAGCTAAGGGGCGTAGTGAGAGTAGAGGAGGGTGGGGCTCTTTAACAAGCTTAATAAAGAAACACTCTTTTTTTTTTTTTTTTTTTTTTTTTTTTGTTTCTTCCTCCCTAATTATCTCACGGATTAAAAAAAAAAAAAACACATTAAAGTGGCTATTGTCCCCCTCCCTCCTACTCTGCCCATTCTGGAAAGAAAAAGAAATTACGCACAACACCCATGGGATCCTTCTTTATTTATTTTCTTCGTTTTTTTTTTTTCTTCTTCTTTTTTTCTGTGCTAACAACAGGGGGAGGAACGAGACAAAGAAAATACAAAAAAGATAAAAAGAAATGAAGAAGAAAAGGATACACAGAGCACAAGGGAGGAGGGAAGGGAAAAGAAAAACTAATTTTTAAACCTTCTAAACTTTGAAAACTGAACAGAAAAAAAAGGGGGGGCATTTCTTTTAAGGGGTTCCTCATTTCTTAATCTCTTCTTTTTACCTTTTCTTTTTTCTTTTTTTTTTCCGTTAGAATCAAAAGGGGGCGGGATCTTGTTGATGATGATGCAAGAAAATCTCAAAGTGACTTCTTGTTCACTTTCCCTGCATCTCTCCCCCCCCCCCCCCTTCTTTTCCCTCCAAGAACGAAGCGCCCAAAAAAGAAAGGGGGGGGGGTAAAGCAACATAGTAAAGACATAAAAGAATAAGGAGAGATATCCCCAGAGAGACACGGGATCTCAAATATAGTTTTCAACAAAAAAAACCCTCCCCCTCCCCCCTCAGAAATAAAGAACAAATATATAATATAAAACGCATTTAATTGATTGACCAGGTTAGGGAACAGCCAAATTGGGGGGTGGCCTTCACCTTTTTCCTTTTTTTTTTTAAAGTGGGGGTGTGAACGATGGGTCGTTAGTGGTCTTTTTATTCAAAAGATCCTCTTTTTGCTTTTTTTTTTTAGACACAGCTACAGAGGCGACATGGCAGAGCCGTGCTTCCAAGAAAACTTCATGAACGCATAATAGCATTCCCGTTCGACCTTCTCACGAGAGGTGGCGAAGGTAGTCCAAAATTTAGCTTGTTTTAGAAACCATCGCCTGTCGGCATGATAAGTGTGTGTGATCAGCAAGCGGGACGACATCTCACTAAGGTAGTGGCTGAAGACGTCCTCTTCCTCTGTAATCTGAGACCGGATGACGGTAGCAGAGCGACACATTGACCGTGCCATGGATTGGTAGATGAGCTCCCGCTCCTCCCATTCCCACACCTCTTTGTCGTGTCTGATTCGCTTCTCTCTTTTGCTGACCTCGTTCCTGAGTTCTTGCTTTAGTTCGGTCTTCTTGCAGCATAGCCAGTTGTATCTGGTGTCTTCCGTGGTCTGCCTCTCACTTTTCTCGTTGTCACGAATTACCCACCGTGCCACCCACACCCTCCTCACGCAGAAGCCTCTTCGTATTGCTTGTATCTTCGTCGCTGCCCTGTCCAGCTTCACTTCTGCGCCTGAGTACGGCATTCTCCGTAAGGAGAAGGGCATCAGCATGTGCCCCAAATCCCCTGCCCTCATGTATTTATCGATCTTGTTGTAATGCCATTCGCTGCCGTGTAGAGTCACTGCGCAGTGGTCCCAAGCGTCGACCATGGTCTGCCCGCCAAGGGGGCGGGTGCTGATTTGCTTTTCTTCCCTCACGCTCTTCCTCCTTTTGATGTGAGGGTTCAAGGCAGGCATGGATGGCGAGTCAAACGCCAACGACGACACCACCGCGTCCTGCTCCAACGCCCGCCCCGCCGGGGTGAGCGATGCGATCTTCTCTGGCGGCAGCTGTGCAGTGGCATGGTGTGTTGTTATGTTGCATACTATTGAAGAACGCCGCCTGGGCCTATCGAAGATGCTGGTCCGTCTGTTTTCCTCCCCGAAAAACAGAAGCGGTGAGGGTGTGAAATTGTCAGGGTCCGCCACGAAGTTCACACTCCCCACCCGTTTGCGCACCGGTTGGAGCACAGGTGACGGGGGTTCGGGGGTGTGGATCAGGAGTTGCTCGAAATTCTGCGAAACAAGAGTTTTAAAAAAAAGAACGTGCGACACACCTTGTTCTCAGACAGCCTCTTCGAGTGCACCTGAAGCATGGCACAGCCACCTTTAAGAAAGAAGGACGCGTCGACACTCTGGTCGCATGCCTCCCGCAGTTCATCGATGATGGGGCCCAGCGAGAGTTGTTGTTCTCTCTTGTTCAGCATGACCTGCTCAGGGCTGCTCTTCATGCTGATGATGGTTGTGTTGTACATGTACACCTGCCGAACGAGGAGGCTGATTGATATTCTGGACGTTCTGCGAGCGCGTAGGTTCATTGGCGATGCGACAGAGGCCTTCCTGCTGATGAGCTTTGTAATGGTGCTGGCCACAGTCTGCCCGAAGGCAGCGTCGGTGGCGTCGTACTTCAATCGCGGCACGAAGCACCCGATCACGATCTTGTTCGGCCTGCTCTTCGACGACTCGTTGAGGTCTTTGATCTCCTTTTTGTCGTATGCCACTTCATGTCGCTCGATGAGCACCACATCACCGCCGTTCAGGCTGCTGGCACTCGTAGTGATGTGCTCGTAACCACGCTTCTTGAGCTTCCTGTCCAGGTACACGTTGAAGGTGTTTGTCGTGACACGGAACTCCCTTGTGGCGTGCCCCAAGAGCGCTTTCCGGAAGTAGTAAGACGCAAGGAAATTGTATCGTGCAGGACAGTGACACGTGAAGGACCCTCCGATGCTGCTCCTGCCGCCGACATAGATGTAACCATGCACAGGGCCTGAGGTGTCGAGATGCTGTGGTGCCCTACGCAGCTTGCCGTAACAGGACACCGTGTCGCACATGATGACGGGAAGCGGGATCTCCTCCCCTTCGTGCTCCATGAATTCCATCAGTTGCGACATGCGTATGAACCCAGGCCTCTCTGCGTCCTGCCGGCCAACGTCGAACTCCTTCGTTAACAAGTGCAGCTCCGGCTTGTTTATTCCCGACGGCCCCCTGTACATGGAGTCCACAAGAGATGTGCTGATATGCCCCAACCCAATAAACACCAGCAAGCAGATATCTTGCTTGTTCTTACAGTTCTCTCGTGCCTCGCGTACCGCTGCTAGTATGTTGGGCTTCGTGGGGCGCTGTGAATCAGGCCCATCGTGCAGCTCCGTGACTGTGTACCCTGCGCTCTTCAGGATCATGGCCAGCAGCATTGCATCACCAGCTGCCTGGTGGCAGGGCAGCAGCCGTGCGTCATCGTACATACTGATGCCCACCACCACAGCATGCAGCACGCCCCGTCTAGCCCTGAGCCCCTCGTTGCCGGGCCTCGACAACGGTGCGTGGAAGGGCGCACTTGGAGCCAGGTTAGCGTCGGACCTCCGCAGCTTGGGGACATTTGTCACGGGAGCCGCCCTGAACGCCTGCAGAGTTGATGTCAAGACACGCAGCTTCCCAAGCTTCTTCTTGAAGAGGCTGGTTCTAAACCTCTTTATCCTACTAGACATCAAGGGGTCGTCGGCAGGCGTGCCGACCGACTTCAAGCTGAGCTGCGAGTTGCTCAGAGTATGGCTCAGCGTCAGTGAGCCGTCGTTGAGGCTATTCTCTATTCCTGCGGCTGGTGAATTAGGCCCGACGTACTCTTGCAAGTGCTCGGCACCGGGATCATCTGCATTGACAACCATGGGGGAGAGGCTGGTGTTGTCCACACTACTTCGAGCGAATGCGCTGGCGGGGCTAGAACTACTAGAACTCCTGGGGCTTTTCAAAATCCTGAGAGACGTGGGAGCTGAGACACGTCTCCGTTCGTGCATGGGGGTCTGTATGGGGGTCTTGCTGCCTGTGCTCACCGGGGTGTCAAGCACAGTACCTGTACCAGAGCGTGACAACGAGATGGCATCGCCTGTCACCAGACTCTGCTCCTTCAGATCGTGGCCGATTACGACGACGGAGGGCGTTGCCAGGGAGGACTCTTTCATTGAGCGGGAAACCGAAGGGCGCGTGGCTACTGACTGACCTTCACAGTTGGTCCCGTCCGCCAACGGCGCAGGCAAGCTCGCCGTCTCTTCTCCTTTTGGGGACACCATGGGCTCCTTCGGTACATCATCTGCAGTCCTTGCTGACAAGGCGGGCAGCGTGGACGACGGCGAAGCAGGCTGCGAGGTGCCCGTTGTGCTTGTCTCAGACGCTGACAGAGATGGTATCAGGAGAGACTTCGCCCCGTGCATCTCTGTAGTCTTGGGTGTGTCCACTGGTGTCCATGCTCCGGGAATAACTGAGGCAACAGACCCTGCAACTGAGTTTATCTTCGGCTTTGAGAACTTCTTGCTGAACTCTGACTGCGGTGCTACCTTGACAGCATTAGGCACAAGAGGCACCTCACACGGCACGGCAGGCAGCTCGGCAGAGGACGGCCGCGTCCAGCTCTTCGGCATGGTGCCCGGCATGATTCTTGTGTGGTGGAAGTATTGCTCAGGTTGGAAGTCGATGCCTACATTGCGACCTTCCTCCTCTTGCTTGCCCTCTGCAAGCATGTTCATCTGCTGCATGGCTTTGATGGTGGGAGCAGAGGCGGGGCGATTAATCTTAAGCGGGATCACCTCACGTTCTTCAGGTGGCACGACAGACTGGCCGAGGACGACCTCTACGAAGTGCGGCTGCTGTTGGGTGCTTTGCGACATGATGTTTGCAGGCTTCGGGGAGATAGGGGGCCTTGTATCGGTGGGGCTGGAAGGCAGCGGCGGGGTGGGAGAAGATCCGTCGGCGGGGGAGAACAGAATGTGACCCTCACCCTTGTGCTTGCGGAGGAGGTACTTGGCAGCCCCCGGTGTGGGTGACGTACACATGTCGCGTGTCTGCGACGCCTGCGCCACAAGGGGCGTGCGCACGATAGGGGGCTTGCCGGTAGCTGTGGATGCTTGCGCAGCACGGGACTGCAACCGGTTATGAGCTGCCTTCGCTTTCGAGAAAGGATCTTGCACCGCGGGTTTAAGCTTTGTCGTTGGGAAGAGCTGGGAGACAGCACGCTGCGCGGAAGGGTTGTTCCTACGTGTTGAGATGATGTCCTCTATGGACCGGCCCTCCCCCCGTACAGGGTCTACGGCAGGCCAGTCTTCTTCCCGAATGGGGAGGCCAAGCTGTGCCTTGCGGACATCGACTGACGGGAGGCCTGCAAGGAGCTCAGCTTCGTGATGGATGCCTGCTGCCTTCCGTGCAGGGCACCCTTCGCTTGCGTCCATGCCTGCAGCCGTGAAGTGCTCGCCAAATGCTTTGGGAACACTTGTATCCCTCCGGCTGTACGCCTTCGGGTTCGCCATACATACAGGTAGGTCAGGGTAGCACTTGCGCAGCTTTCTTTTTATTGACGTTTTCGTGAGATCTTCCCACCATTCCTCATCACTGTCTCCTCCGGCATCACGCCCCCCCATGCCTGTGGGGGAGAATGTTGAGTTTGGGTAGAAAAGTGAGAAAGAAAAAGGCTAGATGGTGACAATGTGATATAAAAAAAAAAAGAAAAAAAGAGGAAAATAAAGAAGAAAGAAGAAAAACGAATAAAGAAAGCGGGGGAAGCTTCAAGACAAAGGGCCTGTGCACAGGGCACCTTCAGACGAGGGATGCTAAACATCTCGTATACTTCAAATTGTTCCTTTTTCTTTTTTTTTTTTCTCCCCCATTTCCCGACCAGCTTGGTAGTGTTTAACCGTAGGGGGTCAAAAGAAAAAGGGGAAGGCGACGGTGAACGAGGGGGAAAAAAAAAGAAAAAAAGAAATCAGGCGGTTTTTTTTTTTTTTCAAAGAGATACGGAATAAAAGTTTCTTTTTTTTTTTTTTTTTTTTTTTTTTCTTTTCTTTTTTTTGCTTGAACGCTTCACACTCTTAAGTGATTCCATTCCGAGCACAATGTCAAAAGTTAATGCCTCAGATTTCATTTTTTTTGAGGAAAAACATCGTACGGAAACCATTCACAGTAACGAGAAAAAAAAAAAGAAAAAAAAACCGTCCCGAGTTCTACGGTAACCTGGATACTTGAAACCTTGTTAAAAAAAGTAGAAAGTTCAGAGGCACCGTAAATAGTGGTAAAAGAGGGGGCGAAAAAAAGTTATTTGGTTACTGTGAAATGATGGTTTTTCTCGTTCCTTTCTACTTGCTGAAGCACTGGCAGAGGGCCCTTTAACTAGCCTGGAACCCTTGAAGATACGAGTCGCTAAAAAAAAGAGAAAAAAAAAAAAAAAGAAAGAAAAGAGAAAAAGGGTGAAGATAGGAAAAAAGAAGAACATTAAAAGTAAAATACATAACAATAGAAAAAAAAGTGGCAGAATCAGCTTTAAAGAATTATTGGGCGTGCCATGCCCAACATAAGCCCCCCCCCCCCCCCCCCCCCCCCAATGGTGCCGGTAAAGCAAACGGTTCAAGTGAAGTACCACATGCTGCTGTAAGGTGAAGAATGTGTCGACAAAAACTGGACATTTGTCAGCCTTTTTTCTTTTTTTTCTTCCCCTATTATTACAGCATTATGTGCTTCTCCATTTCTTCCTGTTTTTTTTTTTTCTTTTTTTCTTTTTTTTTTTTAAAAAAAAAATACTTATTTTGAATCTGATTGGGCGGTGGGAATCTACACGGACAAAGGGTTCAAAAAAAAAAAAGATGAGTTGCTTCATTAAAAGCGGAAACATATGAGGGGGGAGGGAAAAAAAAAACACTCTCTTTTTCGTCATCTTCTATCTTTTCTTTTTTTTTTTTTTTTTTTTTTTTTTTTCTCTCGTTGTCCCTACATCAATTTAAGTAACTCGGAGTAAGAGGGAGTGGGTGAAACTCCCTCGGCGTTGTGAAGCGAGGGGTGCTTCAAGGGTAGGGGCTTGGTAGGCACAGACGGTGGGCCGTGGAGCTGTATCAACCGGGCGACAAAGGATGTTACCATAGTTTCTACTACTTGCGATAAAACTAGGCCGGAGAGCTGCTGGTGGATGGGGTTGTGGAATTTGAACATGACTTCAAAATTAACATCAGTTGTCTTGGGTGTAATGGGCGTGAATTCCCAGTGGCAGTTTAGGTACTCAAGAAGAACCTGTGATTTCCCATTCCCTGCAAGCCGTGCAGTAATTCTTTCATGGGGATGGAGAGAAACCGTTGATGAGTATTTTTGGGAAAACATTGAAAATCCGGCCTCAAGCTCCGCTTTCATCCTGCCCCCCTCACGTGCTACCACCTTGCTATCGACGCACCACGGAAGGAATTTCTTATACTCATCGACGTTTTCCACCACGTTGTACACCTCTTCCGTGTTCCAGCCTAGGACACAGTGCTCGCAGTACCCCACAGCGCCCTCGGGGACCTTGAGTATCTTTGTTGAATGTAATCTGTTCTGATACCCCATCCCTGAGCGAAGTAGGATTCGGGTTCGCATTTTTTTTTTTTTTTTTTTTTTTCCCCCTCTTCGTAACCCTCCTCCACCTTCTTTTGAAGAGAAAAAAAAGTTTGACCAACGAAAAAAAAAGGGAATGGGAGGGGGGGGATAAAACAGGTTGAGGGGGACAAAAAAAAGGGGGGGAGGGGGCAAAAGACAATGTGAGTGAGTAAATCTTGGGAATAGGGGAAGGATATAACTATATTGGAGGGGGGGGGGGGGGGGGGGGGAGAACAGAAGAGAAAAATAAAAGAAAAAAAAACTCAAAAGAAAAAGAGAACCTTTGCAAAGCCAAGTTGTAAATATAAAAAATGGGGTGGGGTACTGTAGTAAGTAAAAGGGAAAGAGAAGGTATATCTGTCCCTTAAAAAAAAAAACAAAACAAAAAACTATCCCAAGCCGCGTAAATCCTTTTGTTTTCTTCTTGTTTTCCTTCCTATCGATTTTTTCAATTGTTCTTTTTTTTTCTTTTTCTTTCTCTCGTTTGGACAAGACTTCTATTTTCTTTTTCTTTTATCTCGGAAAAATCTTTTAAAAACTTTCTTTTTTTTTTTGCCCCCCCACTCTTTTCCCCTTGTTTTTCAAGAAAGGCGCCCCTAGCTAAAGAATCCTTTTTTCTTTTTCTTTCATTTTTTTCGTTTCTATTTCTTTCTTTTTTCATACAAAAAAAAAAACACACAACACAAAAAAAAAAAACCTCCCCAAGGGGGAATATAAAAAAATACTGCGAAACAAAAAAAATCCAAAGGAAAGACCCAGGGCAGAGTAAGATTTTCTTTTTCTTTTCTTTTTCTTTTACCCCCCCCCCACCCAAGCTAATCCTAAACAGAAAGAAGACACACTATGGGGGAAAAAAAAGGGGGGAAAAAAAAAACAACTCCACGCGGATTCCGTCCCTACCTTCACAACGAAGGTGTATGCTGCAGCTTTAGCCTCCACTCAGACCAAGACTGGTTATAGACAATGGCAGGGTCATTGATAACAAGGTGAGCAGAATAGATTTGAGACTCTGACTTTGTACTGAAACGAGCTTTTTCACGTTTGAACTTGTCGTAAATTTCATTCCGAGACCTCTTAGGGGGCACGGGTACAGGGAAGGAGTGGTTGGAGACATCAGAAAACGGTGTCTGTGGTATTGGGTACCATTTTGAGAACAAAAAAAAATACGCATACCGATACTGCGCTCTTTACGGTGCCCCCAAAGGCAGAGGGGGATGATGAACGGACCCTACTGTGCGCCATGCTGGGGCTGCCCACACTGGCAGCATCGTGGTCGTCTTCCTCCCGCCCTTCTTGCCCGAAGAAGAAAACTAAATTCGATGGTTTGAGCCTCACCAAGCCATGCTCCTTGAAGTTCACAGTTAAGACGCTCTCCCTGTCCTTTCCGTTCGACACCGCTACGCCAGTCACGTAGCCTCGTACCCCGTTCAGGTGGTTCATCTTCTTTAAGTGTGCTGCCTCCACCCAGCTCCCTTCGTGCACCTCTACATGCACGCCTATCGTGAGCTCTGTTTTCTTCGCTGCCCTGAACTCATCTATCGCCTATGGTTAGGTTATGAGAATTGGCTTTTTCTTTTTTTTTTTTTTTTTTGAAATACCATCTGGAAGCTTGGTAGACTCTCCGCCTCCTTCCCGTCTACTGTTAGAATAGTGCCAGGCAGCAGCCCGGCCTTGCACGCCGGTGACCCGAGTGTGGTGCCGAGAAGCCTTATCTTTCCCTGGTTGATTCCCGAGCCCTGTTATGTTTGTTTCCTTTAAGGTACGGGATACCTGTACGTGGATGTTGAAGCCCATCTCTGCATCAGGGGAGGGGAGCTTCACCGTGAAGCTGTCGCAGGAGTGAGGGTTGGATCGCGAGACAGACCGCTTCTTGCCCTTGTCGCCCCACCACCCCTTGAGCTTCGAGATGGCCGTCTGCGCAACGTACTTCTCGATGACGTTGACCTTCAACATGAAGTAGGGGAAGGTCTGGATGTGGTCGCACTCGATGTTCTCCACCGCAACGTGCGCCAGGTCGCCTTGTTTGGCGTCCCACACGTTGAAGGTCTGCTCAACCACCGCCTCCTTGAAGGAGGCCAGCCACGCGGGGACCCTCATGAACACGTTGACTGCGTCAATGGGGTCCTTCCGTGATGCTTGCGTCACATGCCTGTCGACAGCTGTCCTCAGCAGCTCCGACCTGTGCAGTGCTAGCCACGTGTTGAACGCACTCGAACACGGCAGCCACTCAAAGATCTTCTTCATAACACCGAACTCCAGCTTCCGCATCTTTTTCAAAGGGACAGTCCACTCCGGAGGGTACACCACACACCCACACCTTTTGATGCAGCCTTCCGTCTCCTCTGCATGCGAGCGCTCATGGAACAGTTCTGTTGCGGTGTCCATTGCCTTTTGGACGGCAGCCACCTGGCATTCAATCCACTCGACGTCCTTGGCGTTCAGTGACTCTCGACCTGCTTGCAGACAGGCTGCTATGTCTCCCAAAGCAAGATGGCAGTACAGTAGCCCTAGGTGGCAGGTGTCCCTGTTGGGGTACTGCATGAGCAACGCGAAGAAGGCTTCGCTTGCCTCTTTGTAGTCGCCGTCCTCGTAAATGTCCCACGCCTCTTGCACCTGCTGCGAGATGTTGTACTCGTTGGAGCGCTCCTCAAGGAACATTGTGATGTCATGCGCCACGTCCTCATTATCAGGGAGGTAGTCCATCGGAAGCATAGAGTTCTGGTCTCTCCTATACCGCGCACCTGCGCCGATCAGGGTGCACGCCACGTCGGGCTGCGCATAGGCACATGCCACGTGCAAGGGCGTGATCCCGCACCCTCCTTCGGGCAGATTGTTCATCTCGTTGGCCCTCTTCTTGAAGAAGGCCAACCAGTTAACATTGGCACCCGCCTCGATCATCACCTTCACATCATCGTCCTCGCCCTCCACCACTGCAGAGAAGAAGACACCAACCTTTCTGCGGAGGTCCCACGAGCTGTACTTGTCTCTGAGGTATTCTCGCCGCTCTTTTTGTGTTTTTCGGTATGCCATGTAGCACTTTGAGCAGACAGCCTCGAACCTGTGGTGAGTAGATATCAAACTGGGTGGCATACTTTCTGCATGCAGAGCATTTGTTTGAGATGGGTACTTCTTTCTTAGGTTTGAACTTCCTGCGTCTTTGGAAGGACGCGTACTGCAGTTCCTCTTCGGTGAGCTCTGCGCACACCCTGCCCACCACCACGTGGCCGCCCATCACACGGTCGCCAGCAGCCTCGTCATGCGGCGTGACTGAGATATTCCTGTCGACCTCGTCGTCCCCGTTGAGCCAGTCGCCCGACCTGTGCGGTAGGCGCCCTTCGTGCGCTTGTGTGTTGAAGTACCCGTCGCCTGTTTTGAAGTCGTCCTTTGAGTCTGTCACCCGCCAGATCCCGTCGGGTGTCGAGAACAGCCACGCCTCTTCCTCCTCTTCCTTCCCTTCCCGCTTCCATACAGGATGCTCGTTCGCTGTCTCCTCTTGCAGCACGTACTGCCCCGAGTACTCAGAGGCGTAGTCCGTCGATCTTATCACATATTTCTGCACAACCTCTTCTTCTTCCTCTTCTTCTTCCTCGCTTTTCGTGTCTTCGCCTTCGCTCTTCACACTTGCTGCTTTCTCCTCGCACGGGTCGGTGTGCGAGGAAGGCTTCACAAACGAACCTTTAGGAGAGAGAGAAGCTAGGGACCCGTTTTCGCTGTGCAGCAACGAGAAGGACCCGTTGGTCTTGGTGTCGGGGGAGGTGAGGCTGCCCAGGCTCGCAAGGGAGTCGCGTTTTTGCTGCAAAAGGAGTTCAAAAATGTTACAAAGAAAAAGAAAGACAGCATACCTCTCCTCCTACGGACCCCCTGCGCTCTTCGAGGATGACGATGGAGCCTTTTGGGAACCACGCACCCCTCCTGTCGCCGAACATGAGACCCACGATGTTGTCTTCCTTGCGCTCCTTGATCATGTGGCCTGTCATGCCCACCCACTTTTCATAGTCAGCGTCCCACTGGGGCAGCTTAGGGTTGCTCTCTATCATCGCCTTCACCTGTGCTGCGTCGTCGATGACCTTGACCTTCACCCTCTTCGGCCTTTTGGGGGATGCGGAGGAGCGTATTTCCGGTGACGAGACGGAGCCCAGTCTGATAAGGGACTTTCTTGGCGACGACGACGCCAGGCACGCGAAGTAGTCCCCACGCGTGTCTTCGTCCACTTTCATCGCTTTGTCTGTGTCCTCAGGTTCGGGGCCGTACTTTGCTACAAGCTTCTGGAACAACAGTGCCTCCTTGCCCTTATAGACATTGAGGAACTTGTCGACCTCTTCGACCTTGCCGGGGTTGTAGAGCATGTAAAACCTTGTCAACCGCTTCTTGAGCGGCGAGTGGTCCAATGCCACGAAGCTCGATGTGGGCGCAGGAAGAGACGCCCTCCAGCTGAACGGGCTCTCCACTGCCGGGGACCTCCCGACCTTCGCAGAGCCAGCACGGTCTCTTGTGTTCATGCGGGACACGGACCGTGGTCTGATGACTTCGTCCTCGGCGGGCTCGGGGCCGTACTTTTCGACAAGTTTGTCGAAAAGAGACTGCGTGCCGCAAGGGTGCTCTGAGAAAGACCTCAGCATGTCGTCCACCATCGGCACCTTGGAGGGGTTGTACTTCTCGTAGAAGCGAGTGAGCCTCCGCTGCTGGGTGGAGTCGAGGGGCGCGGGCTGCTTGGGGGTGTCGTTGACAACAGGCTCAGGCCCGTGCATGCCGACAAGCATCGAGAGGAGCTCCTCTTCCTTGCCGGCGTAGTCCTCCAGCTGGACGGAAAGCTGCGTTTCGGGTAAGTGGTAGCATCTAAAGTACCGCCTCAGCCTCTCCTCGTAAGGAGAAGGCGTGACGGGCGGTTCAATGCCGTATTGAGAGATGAGTTGTTGTAGGAGCTGCTCCTCGGTGCCGAAGTTGTCCTCGAGGAGGCTGTCGACGGCGGTGAGCCTCGACTGGTCGTAGTGGCGGAAGAGGCGCACGAGGCGGGCACGGGAATGCCGCGTGTTGTCCGCCTGTGATGGTGTCGGGAAGTTGAGTGAAGCCTCCAACGGCGAAGGCTGTGCAGGCGACATCAGCTCCTGCGGGTCGCAGAACAGGCTATCCAGCCCGCTTACAGGACTCACTAGGGGTGGTTTGCTGTTGCTCCCACTCCCGCTCCTCACCCTGCTCACCACGTCCTGCAGCCCACTGCCCTTCCTCCTCATGTTCCCCCTCACACCAAGACTTGCGCTGCCTGCTGCGTTCGCATCTGCCATCCTCGCCACGCCCTCATCCACCTTCATGGGGAACCCGTCGATGTAGGTGATCTTCCCGCTGGCTGCGTCAGGAGGCGCTTTGCCCTTCTCCTCCCCTGACATGGCAACCTGTGAGGTGTTCAAGGAGGAAAATAAAATAAAGAGTTTAATTATTGTTTCATCTCGCTTTTTTTTTTCCTTTTCTTTTCTTTCATTCGTTTTCTTTTTTTCTTTTTGTATTGAACCCCCCCCCCCCCCCCCCCGGCGTTACACATTTTTTTTCTTCTTCTTTTCCTTCAGCAATCCCTTCGACTCTACAAGAGAAAAGAAGGTGAGGGAGGGGGGTTGAGCTTTTTTTTTTATTTTCTTCTTTTTCACAGCAAAAAGAAAAAAAAACGCCTAACAATACCAATAGAAAGAAGAATGGAAAGCTATGTGTAGGGGGGGGGAGGGGGGGGGGATGCTACTAATCTCACTCTTATGAGTTTTAAAAAATAAAAAATTAAAAGAATTTATCATTCTACCGGTGGTACGGAGACGAGGAGGCGGGGATGTCGGAGAAGAGGCAGGGGTGGGTATGTGCGCCGTTAGCATATTTCTCGCACCACTGGCAATACGATCGGTTGAGGTGGGCCTGCCTTGCCTCTGTGATCCAGGCCTCCCGTTGACGAAGCCGGTGGTTTTCTTCTTCCAGTTCCACTATGCGGCTTCTGAGGTAAACCACATCCTCCCTAGGATACCTGTGCCCAGGGCTGCTGTAAAGAGGACTTTGGCTTCTTATCCTCCCAGTGCTCGCACGCCGTGGTCCCCTGTCAAGGCTCATGTCCCTCAGCCTCTCCGACGATTTCTCTCCTCTGCACGCATGACATTTGAAGCCACTTTTTCTAAACGTTCCTTCCCTGTCACTCCTACCACACACCACACACAACGGGCCCATTACTACATTACTTGTCATTAGCTGGAAAAGAGATGGAAAGATTTAAAATGCGTGGGGTAAAAAAAAAAAAAAAAGGAAAAAAAAAGTAGGGGAGGGAGGGAAGGGGAAGTCGGAGAGGAAGAGCGAGGGAGAGAGAGAAAAAAAATCGCAGCGAGCGTCCACGCCAAAAGAGGAAAAATAGTTTGGTGTTATAAAATAAAAAAAAGGGGGGGTTTTTTTTTGTTATGTCTCTCTCTTTTGAAGCAAAAAAAAAATTCTTTTAAAAAAAAAATCTGCAGTTAGGAAATTGAAGAAAGAAGAATAAAAGCAAAAAAAAAAAAAAATCTTCGGATCTCTATATGCTAGTCTTTTTTTTTTCTTTTTCTTCTTTTTTCTTAAAACTTCCCTTCCCCCCTCATTCTTCCATCCCTCTTTCTCCATTCTTAAGCCATCACCCCCGTTCAAATAACTGTTGTACGCATCCTCCCAATCACACACACTTTATTGTTTTTCTTTTTTTTTCCTTCTTTTCTTTTTTTATACTTATCACAAAAAAGAAATGAATAAATAAAAGTCTTTCTTTTTCCTTTTTTTTTTTTTTTTTTTTTTTTCCAAGTCCACACGCATGCGAAGCGTGAGAAAGAAAAAAAAAGAGGGAAAAAAAAAAGAAATTCTTCAATTATTCTTTCTTTTTTTTTTGTTCCCCCCCCCCACGTTTTTTTTGTTTCCCCACCTCGTCCCGCTCATCAGTTCTTCCCGAGAGCCTTCAACACAACATTAGCAGCCTTGACACCAGACATCAACATAGCTCCGAAGGTAGGGCCCATTCGGTTGCACCCTCGGACCTCAGCGACTTCCATGCCAGCAAAGACGAGCCCAGGAACAACTTCCTGAGTCATGTGGAGGACGCCATCTTCTGCAGTAGACATGTCAAGAGCAGACATCCCCGGGAGGCGATCGGGGAGGAGCCCGATGGACTCCAGCCTCTTAGCAGAAGTTGCGCCCATGGGCCCATCGTGTCCTGTTGAGGAAACAACAATCTTGGCCTCCATGACCTGCGGGTCCATGCAGGACATGTTCTCGTGGTTCTGCGCCACGAGGGACCAGTTGGTGACGACACCCCTCACAGCAGTGCCCTCCTCCTCGTGCTTGATGAGCAGGTCTTCCACTGCAACAGCGTTGAACAGCTTCACATTGTCCCTCAACAAGACAGCACGCAGGATGGTCGACGTGAACAGAGCAGCGTGCTTCACAACAACATAGTCACCCTTGTCGTCATACGGGATCTTTTTTTTTTTTTTTTTTTTTCTTTCAGAAAGACGATACCTCAAGTTCGTCAAGAAGGACGTGGGAAGGCTTCCTGCAAACCATGGCGGAGAAGAGCTGTCCCCCCACCCAGCAGCCGCCGCCGGGTGCCACGTTCTGTTCCACAATGGTGACACGGATGTCAGGGTGCTTGGACAGCTCGTATGCGCATGAGAGACCTGCAGAGCCTGCACCGATGATCACGACGTCGGTGTCAGCGTGGTCCATCATGTCGGTCATGTACCGGGAGGTCATCTCCCTGCTCACTGTGCTCTCCCTGATGGGGGCGAAGGACACTTTGTCGAACTGCTCCAGCTTCTCTGTCACGCTTGTCGCGTCCCTGATGGCCAGTGCCATGCCGTTGGCAGCACTGCTGCACATCCTCTTGCCCGCCAACGCTCCTCTGCACATCAACATCTTTTTCTTTTTTTTTTTTCTTTTTGTCTTTTCCTGAATGATACCAGGGTAAGGTGCGGCGATCGCCGGTCTAAGCAATTCTTTTTGAAAAATCGCCGGTCTACGTAGACAGGCGAATTTGCGGTAGGCCCACAGGGGGCAGGGGTTGCCCCTGTAGGCCCACGGGGGGCAGGGGTTGCCCCTTTGTGAGGAATCTTTCTCCTTTTATTTAGCAACGAGAAACTGAACAGTCTGGTGATAAGCACAGAGGGGGCAGGTGTTCCGAGTGAAGACTTCATCAGTCGCGTCACGAGACGGTTTCATGATATGCCGACAAGCAGACGGCATGTGAACCTTACTGAGGCTGAGTTTCTGGAGGAGTAGCACAAACGTTCAGGCAGAAAAAAAAAAGTGTTCACAGTGTGGCCGAGAGGCCCAATTAACGTTCACCCCTATTTTTTATTTTCTTTTTTTGAAAAAGGGGTCAAATAATCGGCCAAAATATATCCCAGGTCCATCGGGAAAAAACTCATTTTGAACCGGGGGGGCCTGATGATACCGTTTTTTTTTTCTTTTTTTTTTCTTTTAACGTCTTTTGTTTTTCAAATAAAAAAAAATAAGGAACAAAACGGGAAGAGGAGAGGGTGGAAATTTAGAAGAAAAAAAAAGAAGAATAAAAAAAAAAAACTCTTGTCATTTTTTTTTCTTTTTCCTTCTTTTTTTTTTTTTTTTTTTTCTCCCTTGCTCGTTTAGCGTGACAAGGGAATTCAGAAACTATCTGATGCCCGAGGTTTTTTTTTTTTTTTTTTTTTTTTTTTTTCTTTCCCTTCTTCTTTTTCCTTTTTTTTTTTTTCTTCTCGTGTCGCGAAATGTTGGGTAAGAAGAGTGGTCCCCCGCCACTTGTGCTGTGCATGCGACCAAAGATATACTCCCTGCCGGCCCCTCTCGTGATTGCCTGTTAGCAGGCCAGACCAATAGAGTGCAGGGTCTGTTCACAGCCGTAATAGGAGTGAAGGAGAAAAAAAACTGGGAGAAAATAGAACTTGTGTTTTGTGCCAGTGATGTGATAAAAAACCAAAGGTGGCACACACACACTTTGGGGATAAACAGCTTAGACACGGGAAAAGCCACGAGAGGGAAGTGGGGGGAAAAAAAGATCATTCAAAAAAAAAAAAAAAAAAAAAAAAAAAAAAAACGGATCATTGGATAAAATAGATGGTGCTCTTCCCCCCAGGTAAGAAGGGTGGAATTTTCTTATTTTTTTTTCTTTTTTTTTTCTTCTTTTTCTTTTTAAAAAAAAGTCATTGGCACATAGCGGCAATGGGGGGGGGGGGGGGGGGGGACCTGAGAAATGAGAATAACAGTAACGAACCAGAAGCAGGGGGAAGGGGGGTAAAAAAAATGAAAAAGGGTGAGAACTAAGAATTAAGAGAGAACAGTTAAAAAAAATAAGAATCGCAAAGATGGTGCAGTGATCACTGGTTTCCTACTGCACCCATTGAACTATTCCCTTCTCCTTACTCTTTGACTCTTCCACTAAGAACCAGTGAGCAAGGATAATGAGAAACGAGTGTTGCTAGTCGTCCTTAGGGTGTGACTGCAAAAGTGACAATAAAATAGATAAAAAAGAACCCCCCCCACCAAAAAACCAGGAAAACCTGAAAGCAACAACAGTGGCATAGGGGAAAAATAAGAAGATGGGGAACCCCTGAAGACGTGGGTCTTTTGGGAAAGAATAAACCTAAATTAATTTGTAAAAAAAAAAAAAAAAAAAAAAAAAAGAGAAAAAAAAAAAAAAAAAAAAACCTACTTTTTTCCAGTAACTAATGTTTCCGGTTAGCCCTCAAAAAAAACTAGTTTGGCGCTCCATTTGTTTGTGCGCACGAGCGGAATTTTACCTAATAAAATAGCTCATTACGCTGCCATCAACTAGTTTTTAGTCTCGACAATAATATTGTTAAAACAAAAAAAAAAAAAAAAAAAAAAAACTCTGGGAAAAGGCCGCCTGGTCTTTGTACTGGCGGCTAAAATCAGATTTCTTTTTTTTTTTTTTTGCCCCTATCTTCTTTTTATTTTCTTCATTTTTTTTTTTCCCCTCGTTTTTTTTTTTTTTTTTTTTTTTTTATACTCCCTGTCTGTTTTCGTTGATTAGAAGGGCTAGGAAGAAAAAGAAAAAAAAGAAGAAGAAAATTTCCAGGGTGGAAGAGTGTCTCTTCCGACCCCATTCTTGCTCTACAGTATTATAAGACACCTAAAGAGAGAGGTCTACTTTAAACAAAAAATAAATAATTTTACTGCAAAACAAACTTCCGCTAGGGAGGGAGCTTTTAAGAGAAAAGAAAACTATCAAAACACAGCATACAACTAAAAGTTTTTTTTTTTTTTTTCCCCGCTTATTTTCTTTCTTTGCTGCGTAAGATTTAGCAATGTTTGGCAAAAAGAGATGAGGTGAAAATATAGTAAATTCGGGGGGGGGGGGGGGAGAAAAGTCGAAGCCTGACCGTCGATTGCATGTGGTAGTGAAACCCCTTTGAGAAGGAAAAAGAAAATTAACTACCAGGAAAACACTTACCTAAACGGTCCTTTTCTGCTCCTTTTCTATTTCTTATTATTTCCCCCTTTGTTTCTTTCTTTTTTATGGCCTTGTTCTTCCTCGTTCTAGTTGCCAAACACCAGTTCAAAAAAAGGGGGGGGGGGAGGGGGGGGAAATTCTTTATGACTATATGTCGTTGTTGTTCGCACGAGCAAAAAAGAAAAGTTTTTAAAAAGCTGCGAAAGTCTTTTTTGCTCGGCACAAGTTGCATATAGTTATAAAAATTCTGTACTTTTGAACAAAAAAAAAACAAAAAAAAAGGGGGTGAGTGACATATTGTCTACAATATTCCTTCTTACATGCTTTTAAATGTTGTTTCTCAAGATATTCTTTTTGAATTCCCCCCTTTTTTTTTGATTGAGAATCCTAGAAAACTACTAGCTTAGACCTTTTTTTAGAAGGGAACTGGCCGTTGTTTGTAGACACCGGGTTTGTTTTAGACCAAGTCAAAGTCTCGTTTCTCTTGCACAAGTAGAAAAAATAAATGCTTGCACACGGTATGCATCCAGGGATACACACTGCATGCTACTCTTTTTTTTTGCTCTTACAAGAAACTGACCAGTACTTGAAGTTTTATACAAATAAAACAAAAACAAAAAAAAGTATAAATATATAAATCATATATGAGTGGTGGACTATCCAACCGGGTAAAAACCCTAGAAAGTAATTTTTTTCTTTTTCTTCATTTTTTTTTTTTTTTTTTTTTTTCTTTTTTTTCCCCGATGCGATGGCACGACAGTAAAACCTGGAGAAGTCTGTCAACCCGAAACACGTTTGCCAATGTTCCCCTTTTGTGGGGAAAAAAAAAAAA
This sequence comes from Diplonema japonicum, assembly GCA_964019335.1. Lineage (NCBI taxonomy): Eukaryota > Euglenozoa > Diplonemea > Diplonemida > Diplonemidae > Diplonema > Diplonema japonicum. The sequence continues at coordinate 133,094 of OZ025648.1, forward strand.
AGCAACATGTCAAGATATGAAGAATTCTGCCGATTTGTACTCAAATATGGTAGTTATTTGCTTCTGCCATATATCTTTATATATATAATGCACGTGGATGTAGCCGGGGGGAATGAGGAAAAAGGAGAGTTCGGCCTTTGGAACTGCCTTACGTGCCAAACCAGTTCCGCCGCTCAAGCAAAGTAGATATAAATATAAAATATCACTACTGATTTGAAGGAAGCAAAAAAAAAAAAAAAAAATAAGTATATACTGTAAAGCGAAAAACCTGAGAGAAAAATCAGATCGTTAACCGTTTGGTACTACACAATTAAAGGCCGCTTTTACTGTAAGCTTTATAGCTTTATAATTATGATCATATCGTTCGGGCGCTTGGTGCCTTATCCCTTTTTGCCTCACAGCAGGGGAGGGGGCATTTTTCCTGGTTTTAAACAGCCTACACGCTACACCCAGCATCACATTCACAAGCGGGGGGTGTCGCCACGCACCCTAGCTGCTAACAATCACCAACGGGCCTACCCGGTCCGGTGCTATCTTTCGATACAAGTGGGGGGTTACCCGTTGGGCCAACGTGCTGCCCGCCTTTGGCACCTGGGTCTTCATTCAACCCTGCTGCCCGGTAAAATCCCAGCCGAAATAAGCTCTGTAAGGACATACTTGATGCCCGAGGTCTTGAGCTGATGACCTCATCCTGCTGCCCCTCAGCTAAAAATGCTTGTTGCCCCCCTCCGGATATCTTTTCTCTTCCGGGAATTCTTTTTTTTCGTTTTACAGTATATATAAGAGTTCCCAAACCACCTGCGGTTCGGGTCTTCTCGCGAGCACTCGAAAGCGAAGAAGTGAAAACAGTATTAAGTGTTAGAACTAGTAAAGTGCAGAACTGCTTTTCTTTTTCGATTTAAAAAAAAAAACACGGTTCACGGTAAGCAAAAAGAAAAAAGAAAAAAAAAAAGCCCGTTTAATTCATTTTGTTGTCATACCATATCGGCAGGTGAAGCGTGCCACCTTGCGAGGCACAAAAAAACACAAGCGCAACCCCCCCCCCAAAAAAAAAAGAAAGATTATTTAAAAAAAAAAGCTCGTTAAAAACTTGTGCTTTTCTTTTCTTTTCCTTTCTTTTCCTCCTCCCTTGCTCGCGCAAGAGGGGGGGGAGAGAAGAAGAGAACTGGAAGAAGAAGAAAAAAAAACAACTTGTGGACACGTATGTAACATAAAGGCCAGTTTCTTCTTTTTTCTTTTTTCTCGAGCCGAGATAACACGTCTAAAGCTCCCCTGTGCATATATATACCTTTAACCTACTTGTGCAGAAGAAGAAGAATATAATGCCTTATCCTTTTCTTAGACAAGTCTTTCTAAAAGATGCAATTTTTACACAGTGGGAGCTTCTCAACAAATAAAAAGGATCAAAGGGGATAGGAAAATCATATTCAGCAAAAGACATAAAGCTCTTCCCCCCCCTCCCGTAGTCCTTTCTGACTATCAATGATGTTTCCTTCCCCCCTCTTTTTTTTCGGTACAAAAGACAACAGTGAGAAAATAAGTTTAAAAAAAAAAGAAGAAGAAACGGGGGGTGAAAAAGAGTAGACTAGGTTTAGGTAAAGAAGAGAGGCTCACTGGAATAGGCAAGTTATTCAATATTTGTACACAAGCAGGCGGCACCAAGGGGGGGATCTTTTTTTTTTTGACAGCGCATGAAGCTCTTTTTTTTTC
>OZ025648.1:735003-936303 GCA_964019335.1 Diplonema japonicum
AAAAAAAAAGAAAAAAAAAAAAAAACCAACTTATTATTCGATACGGAACATTAAGCATCTCAAAAGGGAAAAAAAGAAAAAGAAACAAAAAAGAAAAAAAGAAAAATGGCCGGTATTATTAAAATTGCTGCAAAAGGTGTGCTCTCCTTGGTAGCGTTGATCATGCTGGTGGTGGCTATTGCGACGCCATCCCTGTACACTTTCGATGGGACGGGGAGTAAGACGGTTGGTTTGGGTATCTTGAAATCCGATAAAGTTGGGACCATTGACGTGTGGGAGCAATATGAGGAACTCTGCGGCAGTATTAAGACGATGCACACCATTTTGAAAGCCGCAGCTTTTATCAGCTTGGCAGGGGTTATCTGTGGGCTTGGTTCGACGATGGCAGCCTACTTCACCGGCAACAGCACGCTTGGCCTTGTTGGCACTATTTCCGAAATTGTTCAAATTATTGGTTTCTCAGTCTCGATTGCAATTGCCCTCCTTATTTCTACCCAGAGCACGGTTGCGATGGGGGTTTAAAAGCACAGTTTAGTAAAGCTGACGGCAGTGCTCTTGGTTACGGGTTTTACATGCTCTGTGTTGGGCTTGTTCTTGTCATCGTCAATGTGTGCATCCGTACAGGGTCGAAGGACTCTGCCAACAACTCTGGTAACAACCCCAACCCCAACAACTACCAAAGCTACAACTATGGGGCACAGACGAACGCAGCAACACCAGGTGCCGAGATGCAATTTCAGACTGCTTAAATAAAAATAAAAAGAAAGCAAAATGAAATAATTAACTATTTATTTAGTGAATATAGCGTGGTGGCAGTGGTTTTAATGAGTGAGGCAACTTTGTCACGAGCGAAGCGAGTGTTATAACGTTTAATGAGTCAAAACTGCCACCACAAGTGAAATCATCAATCTTATATTCACAAAAAATAAAAAAGAATCTTATTTTTTTGGCCGAGTGCATTGCTTCTGTGGCCCCTCTCCCTATTTCAATTTCCAAGCTTTCTTTACCTCTCCACTTTTACTTTCTACGGGGCCACAGGGGACTTGGGAGGCTTCGGGGCGAAGCTTCACAAGGGTGGCCACTGTGCCACATACTGCATGGCACCACTGGTATCGAGACAACTTTTTTTTTCTTCTTTTTTTCTTTTGTTACAAAATATTTATCTTTCAAAAAATGATTTTATAACTATATGCAACTTGTGCCGAGCAAAAAACTTTCGCAGCTTTTTAAAAACCTTTTTTGCTCGTGCGAACAACGAAGACATGTAGTCACAAAGAATTATTTTTTTTATGCGGAGACTTTTTTTATCAGGAATAATTATGTATTCTTCTTTTACCCCCCCTCACCTTTCATCATTCTTTTTTTGGGTGATCGCCGGAGGGGTCCCCTACCTTAGCCCGCATGCAGGTACGAGTCAAAGGAGCGTCCCCCTGGCACCAGAAGGAGATGGCACCGAGGAAGACGGGGACAGCATAGACCACGTCCCAACGACGGAAGTACCACGCACACAAGGGTTCAGGTGTGACCTGTGTGAGTCACCACACCCGGACACGGTAACCTTACTACGCCATCAGCTTTACGAGTGTGCCTGCGCACGGGACGAGCTGGCACAGGACGGTTTGGAACCGCTGCGCGACAGGACGGGATGGCCCCTGTGTCTTGAGCTACACGCAATACTGCCGAGAGGACATGCCTTTGCATACCTGGAAAAACTGCAACGATACTTGGCCGTGGTGGTTGAGAAGCGGGACGTGGAGCTCGTGCAGAAGGAGGACGTCAACACACAGCCGCTACCGTGGGAACGAAATGTAGTAGGAAAGAGATGCCCCGTTCCGATAGCAGGCGAGCTCGAGGGAGTGGGTGGGGTCCTGTCCCAGTACCTGAACCCGCTGCTACAATGGTTGTCACAGCTGCGCTGGGTGGAGAAGGACACCGCCTCGGAGGTGTCGGCGGTGGAGCTAGCCATTGACTTCGAATGGACGACCGGTAAATCATTAGGAGGCCTGCTGGAAGATAGGGCACGCAGAATCAAGGCCCTAATCGTAAAGATAAACGCAGCGTGCAGGGCACGGAAGAAGCGACGCCCCTTCCCAGCGGATGAGCAGAAAAGGGTGAAATCCCTCATCGCCATAGGAGGAAAGGCAGCTATAGGCTTCTCCAGGAGGCCCATTTTTGCTACCCAGTCCACGCACGACAAGCTGATGGATTTGAAGGCCGCCTACAAGCGGGATCGCATCACACGACTCCGCAAGACGCTCACAGCCACAATCGGGATGAAAGCAATGCTCCAGAAGGGGAGTATTAACAGATAGACCCCCCCCTCCCATAGGGCGGCCCTCTAGCGGGGGGCTTGTCCTGTACTTTGAGTTTTTTTTTCAGGGAACGCCCCCAAAAGGGGAGCATCATAAGGTTGGCACGCCGCCGCGGCGGGCCGTTGCTAACCACTTCGTTCATTACAGTGAATTTTGTGTTGTGACAATCGTTTATGCCGTTTCTTTTTTATCCCCTTTCTTTTTTATACAAATTCTTTTTTTTTTTTTTTTTTTTTTTTTTTACAAATCCTTTTTTTTTTGTTACAAATATATTTATCTTTCAAAAAAAAAAAAAGATTTTATAACTACCGTATTTGTATTTATTTGTTCCGTTTTTAATAATGGTCGTGTAAATTTAATGTACTGTATAGATTATGTACCTTTTTCGGATTTTGGACGCGACTTGGGACTTTTTACAGAACAAAATGCAAAAATTCTTTTTAGGCCCCGCCTCCCATAAGGCATCCCTCTAGCGGGGGCTTGTCCCGTACTTTGAGTTTTTATTTTTTTTTTACATAACATAACAAAATAAGTACAAATCCGGTATATGCAACTTGTGCCGAGCAAAAATTTTCGCAGCATTTTGAAAACCTTTTTTGCTCGTGCGAACAACAAAGACATGTAGTCATAAAGAATTATTCTTCCCTTTTTTCTCTCTTGAGAAGTGAACACTTCTCTGCGTACTGAAATTTTATCGAATTCTTTTCCCCCTTCTCCTTCCCCTTCTTTAAAGGGCTCAAGTGCTTGTGCGCACCGGGAAAAAAAAAAAAAAAAGAAAAAGAAAACAAAGATATTGCCCGTGATAAATCTTTTTTTCTTCTCGTCCTTTTCTTCCTCTCTTCTCCCCGTATTTACAGAAAGGGAATAAAAAAGAAGAAAAAAAAAGGGGGGGGAAAGCAACACCTTATCGAGGGTGGAGCCGTTTTTTTCCCTTTTTTTTTCTCTTTTTTTTCTTCCCATATCTTCCCTTTTGTTTTGTTCTCCCAGAAAACTGGAGGCGAAGGCCCCTTGCTTTTCCTTCTTCCCAAGGAAGAAAAAGCAATAATTGGCTAATTTACCTACCAACCGAAAATATAGCGGTAAAAGTAGTCTTGTTTCGCAAACCCGTCGCCCTTTCCTCATTTTTCTTCTTCTTCTTTTTTTCTTTCTCATTATTCGCAAAAGAAAAAGAAAAATGGGGAGGGGAACATGGTACCAGTTAATGAAACATGGGGAAAACCAAACCTGAAACATGAAGTGGGGAAAAAAAAATACAAAAAAAACAAAAAAAATCGAATGTTGTTTTTGTTTTGTATAAATTCCCTTTGCTAACTCACTGTTTGTCTTACTTTGTTTCTCCCCCAATACAAACAAAAAAAAAAAGAAAAAGAAAAAGAGTCGGTTGATTGTTTGTGCACAGACGGGCTTAACCTGTAGAAGGATAAGCCACTACTCTTTTTAGCAATAACAATTCATTATCAATATATTGGTTTTCTTGTTCATGCAAAAAAAAAAAAAAAAAAAAAAAAAAAAAAAAAAAAAACAGAACAGTGCGAATCAGAGCAAATAAGAATGCTGTAGTTCGCAATATGAAAGGCCACCACCACCACCACCACCACTACCACTTTGTTTCATGATAAACAGAAACGCTTGATGTTTTATTCGATTTCCGTTCTCCACCTAGCCCTCTGGGAAAGGGGGACCTCTTCCGCTTGCTTTTTTTTTTCTCCCTCCCCTTCTTTTATACTATTTTTTGTGTTTGTTACAATGGAAGCCCTTTACCGGGGGGGGGGGGGGGGGGGGGAGGACATCTGTTCAGTTGTCAGGGGGGGTAATTGATTTTTCGAAATTTGACATGATTGCCACCTTCCTCCAATGTGGCTTCCATCGGCTAGCCTATGCGGTTATCCTCTTCCCCCCACACAGAACAGCGGGGGGCTGAAGACGTTTTGAGCACTTTGAAAGCTAAGGGCCTAATTCGGGCATTTAAAAACCTGGGAGTTGACTTTGAGCATTTCTAAAACTTAGGGGTCAAGTAAGCACTCCACCCCAAAAAAAAAAAGAAAGAAAAAAAAAAGTTCTTACATTTTTATTTCACTCTCTTTCTCAAAAAAAAAAAAAAAAGAAAATGGCCGGTATTATTAACATTGCTGCAAAAGGTGTGCTCTCCTTGGTAGCGTTGATCATGCTGGTGGTGGCTATTGCGACGCCATCCCTGTACACTTTTGATGCGGGAAAGACGGTAGGTATGGGTATCTTGAAATCCGATAAAGTTGGGACCATTGACATATGGGAGCAATATGAGGAACTCTGCAGCGATATTAAGACGATGCACACCATTTTGAAAGCCGCAGCTTTTATCAGCTTGGCAGGGGTTATCTGTGGGCTTGGTTCGACGATGGCAGCCTACTTCACCGGCAACAGCACACTCGGCCTTGTTGGCACTATTTTCGAAGTTGTTCAAATTGTTGGTTTCTCGGCCTCGATTGCAGTTGCTCTCCTTATATACCTCCCGGAACACAGTTGCGATGGGGAATTAAAAATAAAGCTTAGTGACGGTAAAGGAAGTGCTCTCGGTTTCGGGTTTTACATGCTCTGTGTTGGGCTTGTTCTTGTCCTCATCAATGTGTGCGTCCGTGCAGGGTCGAAGGACTCCGCCAACATCAACAACAACAACAACAACTACCAAAGCTACAACGATGGGGCACAGACGAACACTGCACAGGGCGGCACCGAGATGCAATATCACCAGACTGTTTAAGTAAAAAGAAAGAGAGAAGAGGGGGAAGATTTTTTTTTTTCGTTATTAGGAATTTGTATTCTTTTCACCCCCCTCCCCTTTCATCATAGTAATTTTTTTTGTAATACTAAAAAACCCTTTTTTTTTCGATTTACCAGTGTGGGTAAGGGTTTTTTTTTTGGTGTCTCTTTTTTTTTCCCCGTAATAGTTCTTTTTTTTTTCTTCTCGTTCTTTTCTTCCTCTCCCCCCCCCCCCCGTTTTTCTTCTCTCTCTCCTCTTTTTTTTCCCCTTCGCTAGCTGTAGTTACAGAAGAGTTGAACGAACAAAAGCAAGGAAAGAAAAGAAAAATACCCCCTCCCCCGTTGTCGCCCTTTTATTGTTCGAGAAAAAGGAGTCCAAAAAATAAGCACGCTCGCCCTTCCTCCTGGGAAAAAAAGAGCAACATCTTTTCGGGGGGGGGGGGGGTGAAGCCGTTTTTTTCAATGTCCCTTTTTTTTCTCCCAGTCCTCGTTCTTTTTCTCCCCCTTTTTTTTGTTCTCCCAAACTGGAGGCGAAGTCCCAGCAATCGCCCCTGCTTTTTTTCCTTTTTTTTTTCCTTTTTTTTTTTTAAAAAAAAAGCAATAATTAGCTTATTTATTTACCAACCCGAAAAAAGAGTTGAATAATGCCACAGCTTGGCGGTAAGTAAGTAGTCTTATTTCACCCTTTCGTCATCTTTTTTTTTTTCTTGGGCCGCTCATTGTTGCTCTCATTACTATGGTCCACAATAACCAAAGAAAATACGTCCAGAAAAGATTTTTTCAAAAGGAGTTGGTGTTTTCCACAATAGAAACTGTGCAAGTAATGGCCCAGGGAGGAATCGTGTCCAAGAATTCCTCCACCACTCTGAGTCCACTTTAGAAAATTGACGAGGGGCGCGAAGAAAAAAAAAAAAAAAAACTGTACCACTAAAACATGGGGGGAAAAAATACAAAACAAAAATAGACAAAAAAATCTTTGCTTCAAAAACAAAAAAAAAGAAAGTAGCTGAACACTTGTTTTTTTTTTTTCTTTTTTTTTTTCGTTTCCTAACTTTTTTTATTATTATTATAATCCCCTTGCTAACTCACTGTTTGTCTTACTTTATTATCCCTCATTTAAGAAAAAAAAAAGAAAAAAAAAAAAACACTCAAGAAAGTGCGAATCCGAGCAAATAAGAATGCTGTAGTTCGCAATATGAAAGGCACACCATCACCACCTTGTTTCATGATGAACAGAACGCTTGATATTTTTATTCTATTTTATTTGTTTTATTTCCCCGTTCGATTTTCCCCTTCTCTCTCTCCCCCTGCTTTACAACACACCTTTCTCTCGGAAATCACTGTTTTCTTAGTATCTTTGGAAAGGAAGAAAGACGGGAAAGAAAAAAAAAAAAAAAAAAAAAAAAAAAAAAAAAAAAAAACATCTTTTTTTGTTTCTCCAGATCTAAGAAAAAAACGTGAATTGGGTCAAGATATCCCCTTCCTTTTTATTTTTTTTTAATCCTGAGTTGACTTGGAGCGTGTGAAAGCCACGTAGTGTAACCCATCTTCGCCATAAAGTGGAAATGGGATGCCACTGCTACACCACAGTCAGAACTTTTAGTAATCGGTGCTCGATATTTTTTTGAGCTTTCCGCTCCCCAACAGGGATACCCTTTCTTTGAAGTTCCCCCCCCTTTCCCATAAAAAAGAAGCTTTCCCCCACCTCGTTACTTCTTCTTTTTTTGTGATGCTTCCCCCCCCCCCCCCCCTCCTTTCTTTTCGTTTTTTTTTCCTCTTTTTTTTTTCCCCCCTTCCCCACCGTGGTTCACATTAAGGTTTTTGGATATGAGTCTGTTCGATGCGGTGTCGCAAAAATGCAAAGAAGTAGGCCTGCGAAAAAAAGCCTTGGGGTCCGAGCACGTAGATGGTGAAGAGGCTGGCGAACGAGCATTGGTAGAAGCGGTTGTCAACGGAGATGAAAGGAAGGTGGAGAGGGTGCTGCTTGCAGGTATTGATGCGGACCTTACTGTGGGCGGTGAGCCTATATTACATATTGCAGCCGCGGATGGGTTTGTGAAAGTGGTGCAAAGCCTGATCAGGTTGGGGGCTACTGTGGACCAACGATGCGCCGATAATAAAAATCGGACAGCTCTTCATGCAGCAGCAGTCCACAACCATGAAGTGGTGGTCGCGCAGCTTGTGCTGAGCGGGGCGGAAGTAGATGCGAGAGACACCAACGGACAGACACCCCTGCACTTAGCAGCCTCGCGGAGTTATAAGCCGCTGTGCAACTACCTCATCAGTAAAGGTGCTTCCATCAGAGTGGCCGACGTCTTCAACTATACCCCAACAGAGCTCATGCTCGAGTCGTTGCAGCACCCCGCCGTCGAAACTACCATTACGAGGACTGCCGTGTCCGCCACGCACCTCCGAGACCTCTTTTTTCACCACTCCCAAGGGAAGGACCGTCTTTCTAAGGACAAGTTCGTTGAAATCCTGAGCGAGATCGACCATATGAGCCTCCCGTGCAGGCCGCCGGTATGGCAGGACAACGTTGAGACAATCGGATTGCAAGAGTTCGCCATCGAAGCACTGAAGGTGGCACAATGGTGACGAACGGGTGACAAAAAAAAAAAAAAAAAAAAAAAAAAAAAACTTTCCAGTTTTTTTTTTTTTTTTTTTTTTCTTTTTTTTTTTTTTTTGAGGATCAAGCGGATCCTGGATACGCTGCAAGCGACATGGATGAGGGAGAAGAGGAGACGCGCTTTTCCGGCGCAGTCATGCAAGAACGTGAGATCACTACGATCCATTGGCCGCGACCACGTCGTTGGCTTTGATAGGAGGGCCCTGTTTGCATCGGGGCTGACGGCGACCAAGCTGAAAGGACTGAGAGAAGATTACCGGAAAGAAAGGATTGGAAGATATAAACGACAGCTAGGCACTACGGTGGGTAGCAGGGAACGACCCCAAAAGGGGAGCATCATAAGGTAGGCACGCCACCGCGGCGGGCCGTTGCTAACCACTTCGTTCCTATCATAGTGAATTTTTTTTTTTTTTTTCCTTCCACCCCGGGTTTAATTCTCTTTCTTTTCCAGGGGCACAGAGTGGCAGGGGGAGGGGGGGTGGTGATCCTTTTTAAAAAAAAAAAAAGAAGGAAAAATGGAAGTAACAAGCACGACAATTCAAAGACTGGCCTCTCTGCAGCAGCTGAAGAACGCCAAAGTAAAGGCGGTGGAGAGCGAAGAGTTCATGGCAGCCCAGAAGCTACACGAGGAGATGATGCAGATAGAGACAAAATCAGAGCTAGACGGATCATTCTCAATGGAAGCCCTGCTAGGCGCCAGGGAACAGATGGTACTAGAAGAATCTTTCAACGCAGCACAGGTGATCCAGGACAAGATAGACACGATAAGGCTCCGAAGAAGCAGTTACTCGGGATTGTCGGGGCTGAAAGTAGGCAGACAGGACGAATTCCTGGGACGAGCAGAGCTTTCACTTGAAAAAATTCCTGCCGCGTTACAAAAAAAAGAGAGGGTGACATGGTTCCACACCCTCTCGCTGGTGGACAATGGCATCGCTGGTGATACACACTGCAGTAAACTTGTCGTTAAGATTACCCTTCTCAATGATGTTAAAGAGACGCAGAATGCTATCGATTTCACAGTCAGTGTTGTTGAGGTGAAGGGGTTACCTTATGCATTTTCTCACTCGGTGACCTCGAGTTTCTTTCTGAAGGACCTGTCAGAGGAGTACGTGTCTAAGGAGTTGAAGATGACGGTCAATCCGGTTTTTAACTTCAGCAGACGCTTTGCCTTTGCTTCGCTGACACCGTCGCTCTCCAACTGGTTTTGCTCACCGGACACTATTTCGTTTCAAGTCAAAGGTCTCGAGTCACCTTTGTCCCCGTCGAATTTGTACTTCCAGGCAGTACCCGTGCAAGGTTATCCTCGCCGTTCTTCGATGATGTCCCAGTCTCTTAGGTGAACGGGAGGGAAAAAAAAAAAAAAAAAAGGTAGTTTCCACTACCTCTTTGGATCATCATAGACGTCAACATACTGTGCTTTTTTTTTCGAATCGCAAGCTGCTTCCTCGATGGCGGCACTTGATGGGGCCCCGAAGCCTTGACGCATGCTGCCGTCGGAAGGGACATCGTTGGCTTGTACCACACACACGCAGTGGCAAGAAACGTTATGCGCTCTTTTTCCATCTCCCTCATTACTTGCAAGCCCCGTTTTTAGAGGACACACCTCGGAGCCAAAACAGCTCCGTTACGCAAACAAAGAATAGTCCGTCTTGTTTTTCTTTTTCTTTTTTTTTTTTTCTTCTTTCCGTATTAACAACAGTATATTGCCGTGTACTAAAAAGAAAGAAAGGGGGAGAAAAAAAAAAGAAGGGGTATTATGTTTTTTGATCGATTTTTTCTTAATACACGGAACAAGAAAAAAAGGATCCCCCCCCCCCCCCCCCTGCGCTTTCTCTCTCGCTTTATTATTTCCGGTCTGTTCTTTGCTTTTCTTTCTCTCTTTCTTCATGTTTGAATTTTCCTTCCTCCCACAAAAGGAGAAAAAGAAAAAAAAGAAGGGGGGAAAAAAAAACAGGAATAAAGGGGAAAAAAAAAGAAAAAAATGGCCGACGAATCAAAATGGGTTGAAATTTGGGACTTATTTGACTCGAAAAAAGCTGGTGCAATTTCAAAATCCGACTTTTTGGCGTGTGTGAGATCTTTGGGAAGGAAGTACACCGAAAAGGTATCACATTTTTTTTTTTATTCTCCATTTTTTTTCTTCCTTCATATAGGACATGAATGAAAAAACCGCCGGTCTCCCCGATCCAGTCCCTAAAGATCAGTTTTTAGCTTTTATGAAGGAACCATACACGGGGCCCACTGCTGAAGACTTGAAAACGGCTCTTACTGCCTTCGATGGGAAAGACAGTGGATCGCTGCCAATCAGCCAAATTAACATGATGCTGAAGGGGATGGGCGATAAGCTGACAGACGAAGAGGCGCAAATCATTCTGGACGGACTCCCACAGGAGGGTGGGCAGGTCAATATCGAAAAAATGATAGAATTCCTCAACCCCCCCCTCCCTTCGACCACACCAAACATGGACGAACTCAGAAAAGAAATTGAGTTAGAAGAGGCGGCTGCGATCGCTGCTGGAAACTAGATAGATGTCCCCCCCCCCCCCCCTTGTTGTCTTTCCTTAGTGTTTGTTTGTTTGTGTGTTCCATTCTTTTTCTGTCTTTGCTGCCACCTCCCCACACACACACAACAGTCGACACGTTCAACATGATGCTTGTATTGGCGGTTGCCGCTCTCAGCGGCACCTGCAAGCTCTCTGCTTGGGAACAAGCAATTCTCGATAAACACAATGAATGGAGGGGCAACACACAGCCCGCTGCCAAAGACATGTTCAAAGTGCGTTGGGACACAACCATTGCCACCAACATGGCCAACCACATCAACAGATGCGACACAAACTGGCCTCACTCCGACCAGGACACTTACAGGAAGAACGTTGGTGGGTACGAGTTCCTTGGTGAGAATCTTGCATACTGTGCAGGCACGGCTTGCGAGGCGTTGATGAGTGATGGCATTCCCGGGTACCTTGGGCAGAGTTGGTGGGATGAGAAGGATGACTACAACTGGTACACTGACAAATCCAATGGTGGTGTGACTTCGCATTACACACAAATGTCTTCTTCCAACATCTACGCCATTGGGTGTGCTGCTGTGAAGTGTCCATCTCCCGGTCCTTATGGTTGGAGTGGTGAATGGTGGGAGTTTGGGTGCCAGTATGGTGAAAGGGGACAAGGTTACTGGATTGGCACAAAGCCATTTGAGCAAGGGTCTGGTGGTCTCATTGAACCTGCCGATTCTGTCTACACCAAGAACCCTGATCTGTGCAAGGATGCAGGCAGCACACCACCAACACCTCCCACACCCCCGACACCTCCCACTCCACCAACACCTCCTACACCGCCCGCTGGTGGATCTAGCTGCCCGCTCTCTGCTTGGGAACAGGCAATTCTTGACAAGCACAACGAGTGGAGGAGTGACACACAGCCCCCTGCAAAGGACATGTTCAAAGTGCGTTGGGACACAACCATTGCCACCAACATGGCCAACCACATCAACAGATGCGACACAAACTGGCCTCACTCCGACCAGGACACTTACAGGAAGAACGTTGGTGGGTACGAGTTCCTTGGTGAGAATCTTGCATACTGTGCAGGCACGGCTTGCGAGGCGTTGATGAGTGATGGCATTCCCGGGTACCTTGGGCAGAGTTGGTGGGATGAGAAGGATGACTACAACTGGGCCACTGATAAATCCAATGGTGGTGTGACTTCGCATTACACACAGATGTCTTCTTCCAACATCTACGCCATTGGGTGTGCTGCTGTGAAGTGTCCATCTCCCGGTCCTTATGGTTGGAGTGGTGAATGGTGGGAGTTTGGGTGCCAGTATGGTGAGAGGGGACAAGGTTACTGGATTGGCACAAAGCCATTTGAGCAAGGGTCTGGTGGTCTCATTGAACCTGCTGATTCTGTCTACACCAAGAACCCTGCTCTGTGCAAAGATGCAGGCAGCACGCCCCCGACTCCTCCCACACCACCAACACCTCCCACACCCCCGACTCCTCCCTCTCCACCAACACCTCCTACACCGCCCGCTGGTGGATCTAGCTGCCCGCTCTCTGCTTGGGAACAGGCAATTCTCGACAAGCACAACGAGTGGAGGGGTGACACACAGCCCCCTGCAAAGGACATGTTCAAAGTGCGTTGGGACACAACCATTGCCACCAACATGGCCAACCACATCAACAGATGCGACACAAACTGGCCTCACTCCGACCAGGACACTTACAGGAAGAACGTTGGTGGGTACGAGTTCCTTGGTGAGAATCTTGCATACTGTGCAGGCACGGCTTGCGAGGCGTTGATGAGTGATGGCATTCCCGGGTACCTTGGGCAGAGTTGGTGGGATGAGAAGGATGACTACAACTGGGCCACTGATAAATCCAATGGTGGTGTGACTTCGCATTACACACAGATGTCTTCTTCCAACATCTACGCCATTGGGTGTGCTGCTGTGAAGTGTCCATCTCCCGGTCCTTATGGTTGGAGTGGTGAATGGTGGGAGTTTGGGTGCCAGTATGGTGAGAGGGGACAAGGTTACTGGATTGGCACAAAGCCATTTGAGCAAGGGTCTGGTGGTCTCATTGAACCTGCTGATTCTGTCTACACCAAGAACCCTGCTCTGTGCAAAGATGCAGGCAGCACGCCCCCGACTCCTCCCACACCACCAACTCCACCCACCCCCCCAACACCCCCGACACCTCCCACTCCACCAACACCTCCTACTCCACCAACACCTCCTACACCGCCCGCTGGTGGATCTAGCTGCCCGCTCTCTGCTTGGGAACAGGCAATTCTCGACAAGCACAACGAGTGGAGGAGTGACACACAGCCCCCTGCAAAGGACATGTTCAAAGTGCGTTGGGACACAACCATTGCCACCAACATGGCCAACCACATCAACAGATGCGACACAAACTGGCCTCACTCCGACCAGGACACTTACAGGAAGAACGTTGGTGGGTACGAGTTCCTTGGTGAGAATCTTGCATACTGTGCAGGCACGGCTTGCGAGGCGTTGATGAGTGATGGCATTCCCGGGTACCTTGGGCAGAGTTGGTGGGATGAGAAGGATGACTACAACTGGGCCACTGATAAATCCAATGGTGGTGTGACTTCGCATTACACACAAATGTCTTCTTCCAACATCTACGCCATTGGGTGTGCTGCCGTGAAGTGTCCATCTCCCGGTCCTTATGGTTGGAGTGGTGAATGGTGGGAGTTTGGGTGCCAGTATGGTGAGAGGGGACAAGGTTACTGGATTGGCACAAAGCCATTTGAGCAAGGGTCTGGTGGTCTCATTGAACCTGCTGATTCTGTCTACACCAAGAACCCTGCTCTGTGCAAAGATGCAGGCAGCACGCCCCCGACTCCTCCCACACCACCAACACCTCCCACACCCCCGACACCTCCCACTCCACCAACACCACCAACACCTCCTACTCCACCAACACCTCCTACTCCACCAACTCCTCCCACGCCACCGACACCGCCTACCCCTCCTACTCCTGCAACACCAAAACCAACGACGACCTCTGACGTGGATGAGTGTACAGCTGATGCTTGCGGTGCCGACCAAACGTGCACGGACCCTGACAAGAGAGTGACAGGCGACTACATCTGCCAATGCAAAAAGGCACCCAAGATCACTACCACAGGCGCCAAGGCCAGCTGCGTGATCGATGAATGCGCCGCCGCACCCTGTGGTTCCGAGCAGGACTGCAACGACCCCAACACAGCTGCTGACTCGCTTCTCGACTACATGTGTTCGTGCCCCAACGACGCCGCCACGAAGAACAAGGGCAGCCAGGTGCCGAAGTGCGTGGTCGACGAGTGCGACAAGACGCCATGCGGGACCCAAGCCTGCAAGGACAAGGACACGAAACCGAGTTCCATGAACGACTTCACGTGCACGTGCGCCAATGGGAAGGCGAACCACGGCGGGGTTGCGGTGTGCGAGACGGGCACTGTCGATGAGTGCACCCTGAGCAACCCGTGCCCTACAGGACAGACGTGTGTGGACCCCGCACAAACCGCACTCAGCATGAAGGACTACGTGTGCAGCTGCAAGGTGGGCGCTGGCAGTGCGGTAGGCATGTCTGCGAAGTGCAGCATCGACGAGTGCGACGCCTCACCATGCGGGCCCGGCCAGACATGCAAGGATGCCAACATGGACATGGCTGGCGACTATGCTTGTTTCTGCGCAGGTGGCGGGGAAGGGTCCACAGGCAAGCCGCAGACCTGTGGCTATGACGAATGCAAAATGAAGGCCGACCCCTGCGAAGGGCAGGAGTGCAACGACCCCGTGCAAGAGCTCGAGTCGCTGTCAGATTTTAAGTGCAAGTGTGGTGATGTAGAAACACAGGGCGGCCCTGCGAAGTGCAAGGATGACTCCAGCACACCCTGGTGGCCCATCTTGCTGGGTATCCTCCTCCCGCTGTTGCTTTCTGCAGGCCTCGCAGCCGCCTTTATAATGAAGAAGAAGAAGCGTGTCTCGATGAATAACTTTATGGAAGAGGCGGTTAACACTGATTCGATGACCCCGTCCCGTGGCAGTGGCAGTGGGAACCAGGCGTATGAAACGACTACCATTTGAATTTCCCATATTTCTTCCTTTCCTTTCCCCCTTCCCCTCTCTCTCTAATTCTAGGCAATCAGGAGCCTGCTCTTACAGGGAAGCTGGAAAAAAAAAAAAGAAACGAAAAAAAAAAAGATAAAAAAAAATTTTTTTTTTACCGCCACCCCTCTCCCCATCCTCTATTTCCAAAGTAAACCTTCGCTTGTTTTTTTTTTTTTTTTTTTTTTTTTTTTTTTTTTTTTTTTTTTTTTTTTTTTTTTTTTTTTGCTCTTTCAATTGGATTCTCCTTTTTTTTTTGCAGATGCTTGTCTTAAGAAGATTGAGCCGTGCTTTTTTTTTTTTTTTTTTTTTTCTTTTTTTTTGGAGAAGAGAATTTGAAAAAAGAAGAAAAAAAAGAGGAAAGAAATGGGAAAATAAACGAGTTAGGTGGAAATGAGGCATCTCTCGGGTTTTGGTATCTGAGGGAAAAAAAAAAAACAGAAAACAGAAAAAAGAAGAGAGAAAAGGGCAAATCCTTTTTTTTTTTTTTTTTTTTTTTTTTTGGTTTCTCTCCCCCTCCCTTTCTTTTTCTGTCGTAGGCGTAATGTATCTCCCTTCCTGAGCATATGAATTCCTGATCCATCCCTTCCCCTTTCCCTTCCCCCGATCCCTGAATTTTATCGAAAACAGAAATGTGGACTCATTGTCTAATATACAGGTCCCCTTAATCCAGCAGTAGTTTAAGCAGATTAACAGTTTCTAATATATCCCTGACCCATTCTCCAAGTCCCCGTTCAAAAAAGTATTTATTTGTACTTTTTCAATATCTTTTCTGAAGAGGATAGCAATTTAAAAAAAAAAAGAATTTCTGTTTTTTTTTTTTTTTTCAATTCATGGCAAGAAGACATACAGATTTCAAAGATTACAAAACTCTCGCGTTCTTACACAACTAAAACAAGAACACCCCTCCCCCCCCCCCCCCCCCACCTTAAAGAGAAGGAAACAATAGGAAATGAGAGTTTTTTTTTTTCATTGTTTGTTTGATTTTTTTTTTTTAGTTATTTATTTGTTTCAAAGTTAAAATTGTTGTCGCAAAAAAAAAAAAAAAAATGTTGTTATTTATATTTTTACTTTCTACCTTTACCCCCCTTTTTTTTTCGTCCTTCTCTGCATTAAATTTCGCGAGAGGTGGTGAAAGGTGGTGGATGGAATACAAAAAAGAAGAAAAAAAAACATTTTGAAGTGCCAAGGTGCTTTATTCTAAGCGCAACAAATACTTAGCACTACTTTTTTTTTCCTTCTTTTTTTGCTCAAGAAAAAAAATATCACCACTTCTCTTTTTAAATGCCTCTTTTTTTTTTCGACCAGCCGCATCATGCATCCACTTCCCCCCCCCCCTTTTTTTTCCGAAACAAACCCGATTGATCTGCAAGTTTAAAAATGTGTGGTTTTTTTTTTTCTTTTCTTAAAATGTGGAATTTCGTATTATCTTTGTTTCATGGTGTGATTTACAGGACAGTCAGTGTGCGTTTTTTTTTTCTTTTTTTTTTCTTTAATAGAAGAGGGTGCTTCTTTGAACCAGTGTCAATAATTAAAGGTGCGGTTTCTCATACTTTTTATTTTCTTTTTTTTATTTTCTTCTCCCCCCCCCCTTTTTTTCCCCAGCTGCTAACAGTGCTTGAAATGCAATTCTTGCATTTAAAAAAGGGCTTTCCCCCCCTCCTTTTTAGGCGTCCTGCCACATACCGCAGGTACCCTTAAATGTCTCTTTTTTCTTTTTTTTTTTTTTTTTTTTTTTTTCCTACTCCTCTCTTTGCCTTTTTATTTTCTTTACCAACAATTCTAAAGCTGCAGTTTCTGTTATTGGTTGCTCTCACAAGCCGCTCAAGGCGGTGAGTGCGAGAGACTACTGCTCAGCTGCACAGCAGACAGTAGCGCTGTTACAAGGATAGCACTTCTAGCGGCACGCTGCAAGGAGTGGCTCATCAAAACAGCCGAGTAGACCGGCAGCTTCAGGGCTGCAGGTTCTCTTCAAAGGCATCCTTTTTTTTTTCTTTCCCTTTCTTCTTCCTGCCCACCCTTTTTTTTTTCTCCCCGCCCCCCTCCCTCTTTTTTTTCTCTCTTCGTTCCTTTTATTTCAATTTTTGTGAGTTCTCCAAGCTGTCCTGCCCTGAGCCTGTGGTATATCCTTTGCCTTACCGTGGGCCGGAATTAAAAAAAAAAAAAGAGAAAAAAAAAAGAAGAAAAACAACAAATAATAAAAAAAAAAATGATAAATTTCCGTGCGGGACGGGTTCTCACCGAGAAAAAAGGAAGAAGAACAAAAAAAGAAGAGGGAAGAAAAAAAGAAGAAAAAAAAGGAAAAAAAAACCCGAGGGAGCAAACTGTTCTATTTAAAAAGAGAAGGGGGGGAAAAAAAAGTCAAAAAAAAATCCATTGTATTTTTTTTTTTCGTTTGCTAACTCCCACAAAAAAAATTTTCTTTTCTTTTTTTTTTCTTTCCCTACCCAAAAAAAAAAAAAAAAAAGGAGGGAAAACACCCACAAAAAAAAAAAATGTCGAACCAACCAGTTAGGAGCACCACAGCAAGCGGCAGCGGCAGTGCCGTGTACGAAAGCGAAAGGGCGGTGGAAGAGTACCTCCAGTTTCACTACGGTGGTGAAAAATGCATGCCTTACTCTTTCGGGCCCGCGGGAGCGTTGGATTTCGCGCAGAGATGCGGGAAAATCTGCAACAAGTTCGCCCGTGACGACCGCAAAAGAGTGGCCTACGACATCGGGTGTGCTGTAGGAGCAACCTCCTTCGAGCTCAGCAAAGAGTTCGAGACCGTTATTGGGGTAGATTTCAGCCATGCGTTCATCGCAGCTGCAAACACGATGAAGGAAAAG
Source organism: Diplonema japonicum (assembly GCA_964019335.1). Lineage (NCBI taxonomy): Eukaryota > Euglenozoa > Diplonemea > Diplonemida > Diplonemidae > Diplonema > Diplonema japonicum. Next base: position 752,125 of record OZ025648.1, read on the forward strand.
AAGGAAATGCCGTACAAATCCACCGAAATCGCAGACATCAGAACCCCGCACACTGCCGTTCTACCCCCCGACACAAAGCCGGAAAAGGCTTCTTTTCGTCAAGGGGACGCATGTGATCTAGGTGACATTGGTGAAATAGATTGCATGGTTGCTGCCAATCTTCTCTGCAGGCTCCCCAAACCCATTGCATTCCTCCATAAAGCTATTGAATGCATCGCCCCTGGAGGCATTCTGGTACTTGTTTCACCGTTTTCCTGGTTATCTGAGTACACGGCAAAGGAAAACTGGATCGGGGGCTACGTGGATGAAAACGGCAATGCTGTTGAGTCTGCTGCGGAATGCTCCAAAATCCTCTCTCCCCACTTCGAACTTGTACACAGGCAGGACGAGCCGTTCCTCATTAGAGAGCACGCGAGAAAATTCCAATATGGGGTGTCTGACTGCACTGTGTGGAGGAAGAAGGAAGCGTGATTTTTTTTTTTTTTTTTTTTTGTGTATACCCCCTCGGTTTTTTTTTTTTTTTCCTCGAAACTCATAAGGGCTATCCTCACCCCCATATGCCTTTTCATATTTCGGAAGAATAAGGAGGGGAAAGAGTGTTTTTTTTTTTGTTTTTTGTATGGATGTTGGTGATAGGGTGGAAAGAAAGAGGTCGTGGGGGGGTCTGGATAAAAAAAAATTTTTTTTTTGCTAGCTTTTTTTTTTTTTTTTTTTCCCCACCGACTTCTCAGATATTTAAAAAAAAAAATTCACCCTCACCCACACGTATTACTCTCGTTTTTCTTTTCTTTTTTCTTTTTTCTTTTTTTTTTTTGACATTTCTCCCTCTTTCGTTGGGATACCTCCCTCATGGTCTTTTTTTTAGTCTATGTGCATTTTTTTTTTTTTTTTTTTTTTTTTTTTTTTTACCTCCGAAGTATTTTTCAAAAATAAAAATAAGAAGAGAACACACGGGTAAACGTAAAACAAAAAAAAGGGGTGGGTTGGACAAAAAGGAAAGGAAAAAAAAAGAACAAAAAAAAAAAGAGCGGGTACAAAACAAAACAAAAAAAGAAATAGAACAAAAAAATTAAAATAAATGAGCCGAGTTTTTATTTTATTTCATTTGTTCGTTTTCTATTTCAAAGAAGAGAACCAACTGGCTGTACTCTTTCCTTCCCCCTCTTTTTTTTTTTTTTCTCTTTTTTCTTTCCCAAGTCTCTGAAAGCCCCCTTTTTTTTTCCTTTATTCAGTACACACTGTACCCCGCAAGGCAAAAATCATAATTCACCAGGGGAAAAAAAGAAAAAAAAATGACAGCCATGGCCGACTGTGCAGTGAACATAGGTACTATGCGAAAAAGCGAACTTGAAAAAATATTGGAAAATGCAAAACGGCATAACGTAGACAGCGTACTGCTGATAGGTGGGAACGCGCAAAAATCCAAAGCCTGCTTGGAGCTCGCGCGAGACGAAACTCTTGTCAAAATAGGTGTGAAAATGGTGTGCTGTGCGGGTGTGCATCCAACCGAGTCGCTCTCCTGGAACGACAGCACCGAACAGACTCTGATATCTTGTCTGTCCGACCCGCTCTGTGTGGCAGTGGGTGAATGCGGCCTTTCATACGTAAAAGATGCCCCACCTCAGGAGGTTCAAAAATGGGTGTTTTCCCGACAAGTCTCGCTTGCTCAAAAACTTTCCCTCCCCATCTTTGCACACCAGCGTGGCCACTCCCAACACGATCTCCTCTCAACCCTCACCCCGGAGATGTACCCTTCAACGGTCATTCATTGTTTTACAGGTTCCCTCGAGACCCTGCGCACCTACCTAACCTCAGGGTGCTGCGTGTCGTTCTCAGGATGGCTCGCACTTAAAGACAAAGGCTTCCCTTTAAGACATTCCCTTTCAAAGATCCCCATTGCTTCGTACTTGAAGCAGATATTATTAGAGACAGACACACCGTTTTTAAAGCCCGACCTGTATGATACGGATGTGAAGTGTTCGGAGAAAAAAGAAAGCAGCGAACCCGCAGATGTTGTGCTGGTGGCGAAGTGTTTCAGCGAGGTGTCGGGGCTTTCGGAACAAGAGGTTCGGAAGGCGACGCACGACAACTTCTGGAGGATGTTCGGGAGGAAGGGTGGCCACGGCCATGGTACTGTGGTCAGGGTGCAGCATGGATCGGGTAAGAAAAAGAAGAACTATTCGTCGGACGCGCCGAAGTTCATTGTGCCGCACACGCTCGCACGTCTTGCGAAGCAAATGCGCGGTGTGGGCATCGACACCATCATGATGAACACCAACGGCGTCGCGAAGCTGCTTGAAGCAGCAACCACTGAGAACCGCATCATCCTTTTACGGCATGCGAAAAGCATCTCAACAGAACGCCTCGACACCACAAAGTGGCTGAAGCTGAGCTCCGACCACACCCGCGAACAAGTCGCGCAAGTCCTCTCCACCTACAACTTGTACCCCAACGAGTCGGATCTCCAAAAACGATGCGTCGTCTGCAACGCCTGCAAATGGCATCGTGAAACGCACAGCAACGCCCGCAGCGAGATAGGCGACATCGCTGCCAACCACAAGATCTTCCGTTGCGGGGGGTGCAGGAAGCTGTACTGGGAGGGGGGTATTTTCCGAAAGGCGCAGAAGCACTTCAGAGCCCTCTACATCGACAAGAAGGAAGGCACTGAGGAGAACGAGGAGAGCCCCGTCTCGCCACCTCCCTGCAAGGAGCGCTGCAAGAAACAAGGTGCTGCGAAGAACTTAAGCAAGAAGGAAGTACACCTGCTGTTCATCCACAACAGGTACGGTGTCGTACTGTTCGAAGCTCTGGGGAAATCAACGGCAGGTGCTAAATGGGAAATAGCCAAGACCCACGTGCTAGAACTAGGGGACAGACCCTACTCAAGGAAGCCGGAGGTGGACCCTGCATCGGAGGTGAACTGGGACGAAGCAGTGATGCAAGCAGTGAAGCGGCTTGCCCGAGTGTATCTTGGCCTAGAGGTGAAGCGGAGCCAGGTGCGACCGGCAATCGACTCCGAGACAGGTGAGGAGATCGTGAAGGGGCGCAGGACGTACTTTGTAGTCCAGCTCTTCGACAGTGACTCCGCTCCAAAGGGCACCGATGGGGCGCGGCCGCCCCTGTCCGGCGAGGATTTCTGGCTGCGCAGCTCATGCCCCTTCACTTTCGTCGCCAACCTCAACGATGCCTCAGGCATGGTCAAGCGCAGCATGCCGGGCAGTGCAGGCAAGGTCGATGTCGTTGGCTCTGCTGTTCTCAAGTGGATGTCTCTAAGGATCTTCACCAAGAAGATAGCTAACATACCCCGCACTGCGGCCCCCGTTGTCCTCGATGCCAGCTCCGAGCTGCTCAACTTCACCGCCGCCACCGCACACGGCGAGTACATCACATCCATAGCACAAGTTACAACCAAGCTGCGTTCCAAAGGAGTCGCACACCCTGACCACACGAGGGCACTATGGGACTGGCGCCCGAGGCATCTGGGAGGGTCCTACGTGCCGTCCGTCGAGAAGTACCTTGAAAAAGACGACCCCCCACCCGACCCAAGTGCGGGCATGCTGACCCCGATGAGACTGTGGCGGTGGTTCAACACAAACATCACACCACATGAAGGGGCGATACTAGCAAAGGTGAAGGCGATCCAGAAGCAGGTTCAGAGCGTAGTGGGGGAGGTGGTGGTGTTTGGCAGCACCGCGACAGGAGTAGCGGACAAGGACAGCTACGATGTGGACATGCAAGTGGTAGGTGCGTGGGATGAAGAAAACGAGAAGCAGCACCTCATGGAACTGGCGGACAAGCTTCAAGCATCTGACATATTCGAAGTGGGGGAAATAACACCTGTACTCTCTGCGAGGGTCCCGGTGCTGAAAACCTTTGTGGGAACTGTTCCTGTGGACTTCACACTACGTTGCGAAGGGTGCTTCAACTCAAAGCTGTTCCGTGCTTACTTCGAACAGAAGCCATTTGTCCGCCCTTTGGCGTATGTTGTAAAGCGTTGGGGTGCGTGGTCCGGTGTCAAGTCACGAACGGTAGGCTGGTTCACTTCATACAGCTTACAACTGCTGCTGATCTACTCCCTCCTCCACAGTGGGTCCGTCGTCTTCGAGCCGTTGGAGAAAACAGTGCCTGTGATCGATAGTTACTCTGACGTTACGGGTGTTACCGACGCGCAGGTTGGGACGGCACTTGGTTACTTCTTCTGGTACTATGGGTGGAAGCATGACTGGGACAATGACGTGGTTTGTATTATGTCGCCAGTGCAAAAAGGTGTTCCGCTGACGAAGGCTGAGCTAGGGTGGGAGGATGCCCCTGCTGCAGTGCGCGACCCTTTTGAACAAGACCTCAACCTTACAAGGCGAAGCAAGGATAAGATATTGACTGATGTATGTTTGAGGACGGGGAAAAAAAAAAAAAAAATCACAGATTTCACGGAGGTTTCGATTGTCGTATTCTGCGCTTGAGTCAGGTGGCCTGCAGTCCCTGTTTAGCGACACTGGGTAGATATCCAGTGGTGTCTTGGGTCGTTTTTTATTTATTTATATTCTCCCCTTCTCTCCTCCATTTTTTTTAATCTCCCTTCGTTCTTCTCTTTCCTTTCAAAGGATGCAGGGAGGGTGTCGAGAGAGAGAAACAAACCCGGGAGAATGAAAAAAAAAAAAAGAAGAAGAAAGAAGGATTTTAAAAAAAAAAAAAGAAAGAAACACCTGCGTGTTTCTAGACTTCTTGTTCACTCGTTCTCTCACATTGTATTTAAACTGCCCTTTTTTTTTTTTTTTTTTTTTTTTTTTTTTCCTCGCCAGTTCTTTCTCCGCAGTATCGTGTGGAAACATTTTTTTTTTTTCCCTCTTTTTTTTTTTGATAAAAAAGAACACGCCTCCACTACACAAAACCACGTTATTCCCCCCCCCCCTATTTTCTTCTTTTTAAAAAAAAAAAAGGGAGGGGTGTTGGGTTAACCCCACCAATCTAAAAAAAGAAAAATGTTGTTGATGGGGAAAACCAATGTGTTCCGGCAAGTAGGCGATCTGCTGCATCTGATGTCTGTGCTCATTGTGTTATATAAAATGTTGAGGTTGAAGTCTTGCGTGGGTCTCTCGTTGAAGAGCCAATTCGCATATGCTATTGTGTTCACAGCAAGATACCTGCCTACAATCTTCCACACACAATCGTTGTACCTTCTGGCCATGAAGCTGTTCTTTTTATCGACCAGCTGGTTCATAGTCTATTTAATGAGGTTCAAAATCCCATACAAAGCGTCTTACGACCCGAAGCTCGACAGTTTCAAGATGCGATATTTGTTCATGGCCGCTGCCTTCATGGCTCTTATTTTTCATTATGACAATCCTCACCTTTTTATCGAGGTATGGGAGAATAAAAAATAAAAAAAAGAATTCTCAAAAAAAAATTTTTTTTTCAGATGCTGTGGACGTTCAGCGAATACCTCGAGGCGGTTGCCATCATGCCACAACTCCTCCTTCTCAACACGATAATCGAGCAAGGCAGGCCTTGGGAACTACTTACTTCGCATTACGTGTTCTGTCTTGGCCTCTACAGGTTTTTCTACGTTATCAATTGGATCTATCGATACATTTACGAAAGTATGTAGTGCAATAGGGGGGGGGGGGGGGTGAAAGAAAACCACTCAGATCGCTGGAACTGGGTTGATACCACGTCCGGGATAATCCAAACCCTGCTTTATGCCGACTTCTTCTACACCTATATCAACGGCCTCGCTAAGTTGCGAGTAAGTTTGCCCAAATGATTTTTTTTTTCTCTTTTTTTTTTCTCCATCCCCCTTCGCCACCCCCCTTTTTTTTTAAAAAAAAAAAAGTGTACAATATTTTAAGAATTAAAAAAAAAAAAAGAAGAAGAAGAAGAAGAAGGAACGAGAAAAAACTTTTTTAAAAAAAGGGGATAATGGAAAAAAAGAATAAAAAGAGGGGAATGAAAAAAACAAAAGAAAATTGCTCGTGTGCACTCATGAGATGAGATTGTTTGCCAAGTTAGCCTTCTATTTTTTTTTTTTTTTTTTTTTTTTTTTTTTGTTTGGCAATCTGCTTTTTCTTTTTCCCCTTCACTTTTTGCATTTTTTTTTCTTTCTCGTTCTCACTACCCTACAGTTCACTTTCTCAGCAACGACTGAGCAGACATGACGAGCTTCACACGGGTCGGCACTGTGCTTGCAGTGGCCAGCATGGTGGGGTGCCAGTGCACCGGGATGGGTGGCCCATGGTACGACTCCGCAACAGAGGACGTGATGACGGTGAGCGAAGCGGGGTGCGTGCTGAGCAGCAAGTACGGAAAGGTTCGCGTGACGGGGAAGAAGGTGTCCCCCGAGGGAGGACTGCTTGCCGCTATCGGTGTGGAGGGCCAGTGGGACTCCTTCGGCTCGCGCATCAAGTGGAGCAACGGGGTGACGTGGACGAAGAAGGTCGGCACCGAGGAGCTGCTGACGGAGCTGCGGGACCTGAAGGACAAGCACTCCGACGCGATGGGCAGGATCGACGCTCTTGAGACGACCGTGACGCGTCTCTCGTCGTGCTGCAACTCCACTTCACCTGGGACGCCCACTTCCCCTGCTGATGTCGATGCCCTGAAGCAGTCCCTTGACGACCTGAGCGAGCGGGTGGACCTCCTGAACAAGTCGCGCACCGGCCCCGCAGGCCGCGACGGCTACTGCATGACCACCCCGAACACCACCGAGGTCTACGTCCCGAAGCAGGTCTTCGTCCACAACAGATACACCCCGACCTCGACCTGCACAGGGGAGACCGTCAACGATGACGGCTGCCGCTGGTCCTTCCACATGGAGAAGGTGCTGAACATCAGGGTGGGCGACACACTTGTCTTCTGGCGCCACGACTCGAAGGTGCACGACCTGTGGGAGTTCCAGACAGAGGCCGCCTTCGACGGATGCGACTTCTCAAAGGCGACCCTGCGTGTCGGCTCCACCGAGTTCGCCAGCTTTGAAGACACCAGAAACTACACCATGACCTTCACTGCTGCGGGAGACCACTTCTTCGGGGCGAAGTTCCCCGACTCAATGGTCACCAACGAGGTGAAGAAGAGGGAGCTGTGCTGGGATCCTACAGACCCCCCCACCGGGGCTGTCGCGGGGCAGATGCTCGGGTTTGGTGAGGGCTCGAAGATCACGATCCGTGTCCTGGACCCCACGAAGGAGGAGATGGTGACTTGCCCGCTTTACGACCCCTCGAAGTACGGTGTGAAGGACGGGAAGGCCGCCGACTCGGAGTCTGTGGAGAAGCTGAAGGGGACGGTGGCCGCCTTGGGGCGCCAGCTCATCTTGGCGGAGGCGAGGACGGCGGAGCGGGTGCGCGAGCAAGGGCAGTCCGGGCTGACGCTGACACGGTCTGTGGAGCAAGGCTCCGACGCCTACTACGAGCCGAGCTACGGGTCGATGGGGGCGGCGAACATCCACAACCACGCGAACACACACCACACGATAGGCCTCGGGGAGTTCGGGGCTGTCCTGAACGGTGTGCAGTTCACGACACGCCACAACGACTACTCCTTGGTGCAGCCCGACCCGACGCTGAGCCCCGACGACTACAAGAGCGAGTGGCCCCCGAAGGCCTCTGCGATCGAAGGCCCGGAGGTTCCTCCGGCGGTGCTGGGCGCTGGGACGGTCCCCGAACAGGTGGCCGAGATGAGGGAGTGGTTCAAGGCCTTCCACACGCAGAACAAGACGCACCGGAACTACCCCGACTACTTCAAACCTGTGTTGTGCTACCTCGAGGGGACGTGGGCGGAGCCAGCGGAGGAGGTGGCGGAACCCTTCAACTCCGAGAGGCACCACATCGACGCCGACTCGTGGATGGACCTGCACGAGAAGCTGAACTTCATGTTCAACAATGGACAGAAGCACATCCTGGAGAACCTTGCCTTCCTCCCGACCGCGATCCGCGGGATCCGCGAGGGGACCGTGTTCGAGCCACGCGAGGCACAATGGTTCTACAGGATCTCCTGCAGGCCGGTGAAGAACGATATCCCGACAGAGCGGTTCAGGGTGAAGAACGACCTGCACGTGCAGATGAAGCAGTACAAACCTGCGACGAGGAAGGAGCTCGGCTCGACCCCTCACGCCTTGTTTGAGATGAACCCGAAGCTGCAGGCGGACTGGGCACCCGGGGCGAAGTGGAAAAGAGGCGCCACTACAATGGAGTACGTGGACGAACTGATGTCGGACATCCCTGGGTTTGACGGACCACAGGCGTCACTCATGACGGACGAGTCGTTCGGGGTGCTGTGCGAGACGCTGAACGGGACGACAACACTCGACACGGCGCGGTACACGCGACACTTCTCCCTCGGGCACATCGACGCAATGGGGCGGACCGCGAAGAGGCGTGGCTTCAACGACTACCTCTTCGCGGCGCAGACGACGCACCCGAAGGTGTCGCCCTTGACGACCTGTGGGAACCCCGACTTCGACGGGAGGAACACGGTGGCCCCGGACCCGGTGGACACAGCGAGGCAGGCAGAGTGCCAGAAGATCACGACGAGGGAGGGGTGCACGACGACCTGGGAGGCGGCGGAGGTGAAGGCGGCGGAAGGGGCGAAGTGCTCATGGGCCGGGGCGAAGGTCGGCTGCATCTACAAGAAGTGCTGGACGCAGCGCTGGTCGTACGCGATCCCCCTCGAGGTCGTGTACCTCACCCCACTCCTGAAGTGGAACCCTTACAACATCGAGTACCACGAGAAGAAGACCCCCGGCTACGACGCGGTGAAGAAGATGACAACGAACACAGGGCTCTCTCCAGGGACACCCTTCAAGGGAAGCAGGCAGGACCTGTTCTTCAGAACCCCTGCAGAGCTGTTCAAGGATCAACTGCACCCGGACCCCGCCGACTCGTCGGGGGGCGAGACCTTCGTGGAGGACAAGAACGGGGTGGTGAGGAAGACGCGGGCCTCGGGGACCTGGGTGTTCACCCCGGAGATCGAAGGGGTGGGGGCCGTGCGGACGAGGTACCCCGTGTTCCCTGTCCACGAGCATGGGAACACGGTCTGGAAGGAGGCAAAGGCTGTGGCGGACCTGGTGATGATGAAGGACACGAACGCGGACGTGCGGGAGGTGATCAACGAGGCAAGAGGGGGCGGGTTCGGGGTGGAGCTGAGGCTGGGTGGCGGGGGCCACGACCACTACATCAAGATCGAGCCGGAGGAGCTGGAGCAGGCCCGGGCCGGGACCAAGACAGAGTTCCTGAAGATCAGCGACACACGCAACGCCCACGCCCACACCGTGATGGTGGTATACGACCGCACTGCAAAGAAGTGGAACCTCAAGGCATGCAATCAGAACAACAACTTCGTCCCTTGCCCAGCCAGCGTCATCGCCTCCGGTGGCTGCGCCTCGTCCCCCGTCAACTGCTGCGCAGGGAAGTGCCCCGACGGACACTTCTACCTCGCACCGCCATTCTGATAGAGGCCATAGTGATGAAGTGAAGGGGAAAAAAAAAAAGTAAAACGAATCATAAACCAATTCCTGTATTTTTTTTTCTTCCGATTATGTTTTTCTTTCCATTCGTTTTCTTCCCCCTCCAAGTTTCATTTGTTTTTGAACGGCTGTAGCTGTGATGTAGCATGAGCTTAAGGTTCGCTGTTCGTGTATCACCAACCCCAGTTTTTTTTTTGTTCTTGGATAATCAAGTAAGACTGGTTTGGGGTTCTATTGTTTAAGAAGAAGAAAAAAAAGAGAAACAAATGATGAATAAAGACAAAGGAGAGGAAAGGAGGCAGAAGAGAAGGGAAAAGAAAACCAACAAAAAAAGAAGAAGAAAAAAGATAGCGTTGTAATTTTAATTTTACCCTCTAATATATCCACACAGAGCTCTTGGGTGGGCTTTGGGAATTTTTGGATGTCAGTTGAAGATTTAGATTTTAGAATCCAGCCTTTTTAGGTGTGAATTTTGATTCTTATGATTAAAAAAAAGAACAAAGAACAAAGCAGGATATTCCAGAACACATGGTTTAAAAAAAGAAGAAGAAGAAAATGGGGGAAAACAAAGCAGCCATTGTGGATTGGTGTTGTGGGTTGCTGCTAACACTTCCCACCCTGTGACAATTTTATCTCCCCCCCTTTATTTTTGCGGCATTATCTTTGATGTCATAACTTTGCAAATATTCCTCTTTTTTTTTTAATATTTTTATTTTATTTATTTTCTATTTATTCCCTCCCTCCTATCTCTGCTAAAAGAAGAAGAAAATGTAAAGAAAATAAAGAGAAAAACAAAAGGGATAACCTCTGCTGGATTTGCTTTTTTTTTTTCTTCTTTCTTTTTCCCTTTTTTTTAAATGCATGCTTGTACCCCCCCCCTTCATTCCGAGGCCTTGTGGTCAGAGATCGAGTGTAAAACAAAAACTGAAGGAAGGAAAAGGAAAAAAAATCTGAAGAGGGAAAACCCCCCCCCCCGAAAAAGAAGAAAGAAGCGTCGTGGTAACGCAAAAATCGTAAAATAATTTCTGTTTTTTTGCTGTTATCCTCTCCTTCTTCCTCTTCTTCTTCTTCTCCTTCTTCATCCTTCCCTTACCTTTCTTTCTATTCCTCTTCTTTTATTTCAAGATAAACATGAAAAAAAAGGACTAAGAAAATACCAATAAAATGGCGTCATAAAACGCCACACTCGAGACCTCCTCCTTCGCTTCCCCTTCCCCTTCCCCACTTACTACCGTGTTGAGCATTATTTACCTTTTTCTTCCGTTTTAGTTCAAAAAAAAGAATCAAAAAAAATCAGAAGACACACGATGAGCTTCACACGGGTCGGCACTGTGCTTGCAGTGGCCAGCATGGTGGGGTGCCAGTGCACCGGGATGGGTGGCCCATGGTACGACTCCGCAACAGAGGACGTGATGACGGTGAGCGAAGCGGGGTGCGTGCTGAGCAGCAAGTACGGAAAGGTTCGCGTGACGGGGAAGAAGGTGTCCCCCGAGGGAGGACTGCTTGCCGCTATCGGTGTGGAGGGCCAGTGGGACTCCTTCGGCTCGCGCATCAAGTGGAGCAACGGGGTGACGTGGACGAAGAAGGTCGGCACCGAGGAGCTGCTGACGGAGCTGCGGGACCTGAAGGACAAGCACTCCGACGCGATGGGCAGGATCGACGCTCTTGAGACGACCGTGACGCGTCTCTCGTCGTGCTGCAACTCCACTTCACCTGGGACGCCCACTTCCCCTGCTGATGTCGATGCCCTGAAGCAGTCCCTTGACGACCTGAGCGAGCGGGTGGACCTCCTGAACAAGTCGCGCACCGGCCCCGCAGGCCGCGACGGCTACTGCATGACCACCCCGAACACCACCGAGGTCTACGTCCCGAAGCAGGTCTTCGTCCACAACAGATACACCCCGACCTCGACCTGCACAGGGGAGACCGTCAACGATGACGGCTGCCGCTGGTCCTTCCACATGGAGAAGGTGCTGAACATCAGGGTGGGCGACACACTTGTCTTCTGGCGCCACGACTCGAAGGTGCACGACCTGTGGGAGTTCCAGACAGAGGCCGCCTTCGACGGATGCGACTTCTCAAAGGCGACCCTGCGTGTCGGCTCCACCGAGTTCGCCAGCTTTGAAGACACCAGAAACTACACCATGACCTTCACTGCTGCGGGAGACCACTTCTTCGGGGCGAAGTTCCCCGACTCAATGGTCACCAACGAGGTGAAGAAGAGGGAGCTGTGCTGGGATCCTACAGACCCCCCCACCGGGGCTGTCGCGGGGCAGATGCTCGGGTTTGGTGAGGGCTCGAAGATCACGATCCGTGTCCTGGACCCCACGAAGGAGGAGATGGTGACTTGCCCGCTTTACGACCCCTCGAAGTACGGTGTGAAGGACGGGAAGGCCGCCGACTCGGAGTCTGTGGAGAAGCTGAAGGGGACGGTGGCCGCCTTGGGGCGCCAGCTCATCTTGGCGGAGGCGAGGACGGCGGAGCGGGTGCGCGAGCAAGGGCAGTCCGGGCTGACGCTGACACGGTCTGTGGAGCAAGGCTCCGACGCCTACTACGAGCCGAGCTACGGGTCGATGGGGGCGGCGAACATCCACAACCACGCGAACACACACCACACGATAGGCCTCGGGGAGTTCGGGGCTGTCCTGAACGGTGTGCAGTTCACGACACGCCACAACGACTACTCCTTGGTGCAGCCCGACCCGACGCTGAGCCCCGACGACTACAAGAGCGAGTGGCCCCCGAAGGCCTCTGCGATCGAAGGCCCGGAGGTTCCTCCGGCGGTGCTGGGCGCTGGGACGGTCCCCGAACAGGTGGCCGAGATGAGGGAGTGGTTCAAGGCCTTCCACACGCAGAACAAGACGCACCGGAACTACCCCGACTACTTCAAACCTGTGTTGTGCTACCTCGAGGGGACGTGGGCGGAGCCAGCGGAGGAGGTGGCGGAACCCTTCAACTCCGAGAGGCACCACATCGACGCCGACTCGTGGATGGACCTGCACGAGAAGCTGAACTTCATGTTCAACAATGGACAGAAGCACATCCTGGAGAACCTTGCCTTCCTCCCGACCGCGATCCGCGGGATCCGCGAGGGGACCGTGTTCGAGCCACGCGAGGCACAATGGTTCTACAGGATCTCCTGCAGGCCGGTGAAGAACGATATCCCGACAGAGCGGTTCAGGGTGAAGAACGACCTGCACGTGCAGATGAAGCAGTACAAACCTGCGACGAGGAAGGAGCTCGGCTCGACCCCTCACGCCTTGTTTGAGATGAACCCGAAGCTGCAGGCGGACTGGGCACCCGGGGCGAAGTGGAAAAGAGGCGCCACTACAATGGAGTACGTGGACGAACTGATGTCGGACATCCCTGGGTTTGACGGACCACAGGCGTCACTCATGACGGACGAGTCGTTCGGGGTGCTGTGCGAGACGCTGAACGGGACGACAACACTCGACACGGCGCGGTACACGCGACACTTCTCCCTCGGGCACATCGACGCAATGGGGCGGACCGCGAAGAGGCGTGGCTTCAACGACTACCTCTTCGCGGCGCAGACGACGCACCCGAAGGTGTCGCCCTTGACGACCTGTGGGAACCCCGACTTCGACGGGAGGAACACGGTGGCCCCGGACCCGGTGGACACAGCGAGGCAGGCAGAGTGCCAGAAGATCACGACGAGGGAGGGGTGCACGACGACCTGGGAGGCGGCGGAGGTGAAGGCGGCGGAAGGGGCGAAGTGCTCATGGGCCGGGGCGAAGGTCGGCTGCATCTACAAGAAGTGCTGGACGCAGCGCTGGTCGTACGCGATCCCCCTCGAGGTCGTGTACCTCACCCCACTCCTGAAGTGGAACCCTTACAACATCGAGTACCACGAGAAGAAGACCCCCGGCTACGACGCGGTGAAGAAGATGACAACGAACACAGGGCTCTCTCCAGGGACACCCTTCAAGGGAAGCAGGCAGGACCTGTTCTTCAGAACCCCTGCAGAGCTGTTCAAGGATCAACTGCACCCGGACCCCGCCGACTCGTCGGGGGGCGAGACCTTCGTGGAGGACAAGAACGGGGTGGTGAGGAAGACGCGGGCCTCGGGGACCTGGGTGTTCACCCCGGAGATCGAAGGGGTGGGGGCCGTGCGGACGAGGTACCCCGTGTTCCCTGTCCACGAGCATGGGAACACGGTCTGGAAGGAGGCAAAGGCTGTGGCGGACCTGGTGATGATGAAGGACACGAACGCGGACGTGCGGGAGGTGATCAACGAGGCAAGAGGGGGCGGGTTCGGGGTGGAGCTGAGGCTGGGTGGCGGGGGCCACGACCACTACATCAAGATCGAGCCGGAGGAGCTGGAGCAGGCCCGGGCCGGGACCAAGACAGAGTTCCTGAAGATCAGCGACACACGCAACGCCCACGCCCACACCGTGATGGTGGTATACGACCGCACTGCAAAGAAGTGGAACCTCAAGGCATGCAATCAGAACAACAACTTCGTCCCTTGCCCAGCCAGCGTCATCGCCTCCGGTGGCTGCGCCTCGTCCCCCGTCAACTGCTGCGCAGGGAAGTGCCCCGACGGACACTTCTACCTCGCACCGCCATTCTGATAGAGGCCATAGTGATGAAGTGAAGGGGAAAAAAAAAAAGTAAAACGAATCATAAACCAATTCCTGTATTTTTTTTTCTTCCGATTATGTTTTTCTTTCCATTCGTTTTCTTCCCCCTCCAAGTTTCATTTGTTTTTGAACGGCTGTAGCTGTGATGTAGCATGAGCTTAAGGTTCGCTGTTCGTGTATCACCAACCCCAGTTTTTTTTTTGTTCTTGGATAATCAAGTAAGACTGGTTTGGGGTTCTATTGTTTAAGAAGAAGAAAAAAAAGAGAAACAAATGATGAATAAAGACAAAGGAGAGGAAAGGAGGCAGAAGAGAAGGGAAAAGAAAACCAACAAAAAAAGAAGAAGAAAAAAGATAGCGTTGTAATTTTAATTTTACCCTCTAATATATCCACACAGAGCTCTTGGGTGGGCTTTGGGAATTTTTGGATGTCAGTTGAAGATTTAGATTTTAGAATCCAGCCTTTTTAGGTGTGAATTTTGATTCTTATGATTAAAAAAAAGAACAAAGAACAAAGCAGGATATTCCAGAACACATGGTTTAAAAAAAGAAGAAGAAGAAAATGGGGGAAAACAAAGCAGCCATTGTGGATTGGTGTTGTGGGTTGCTGCTAACACTTCCCACCCTGTGACAATTTTATCTCCCCCCCTTTATTTTTGCGGCATTATCTTTGATGTCATAACTTTGCAAATATTCCTCTTTTTTTTTTAATATTTTTATTTTATTTATTTTCTATTTATTCCCTCCCTCCTATCTCTGCTAAAAGAAGAAGAAAATGTAAAGAAAATAAAGAGAAAAACAAAAGGGATAACCTCTGCTGGATTTGCTTTTTTTTTTTCTTCTTTCTTTTTCCCTTTTTTTTAAATGCATGCTTGTACCCCCCCCCTTCATTCCGAGGCCTTGTGGTCAGAGATCGAGTGTAAAACAAAAACTGAAGGAAGGAAAAGGAAAAAAAATCTGAAGAGGGAAAACCCCCCCCCCCGAAAAAGAAGAAAGAAGCGTCGTGGTAACGCAAAAATCGTAAAATAATTTCTGTTTTTTTGCTGTTATCCTCTCCTTCTTCCTCTTCTTCTTCTTCTCCTTCTTCATCCTTCCCTTACCTTTCTTTCTATTCCTCTTCTTTTATTTCAAGATAAACATGAAAAAAAAGGACTAAGAAAATACCAATAAAATGGCGTCATAAAACGCCACACTCGAGACCTCCTCCTTCGCTTCCCCTTCCCCTTCCCCACTTACTACCGTGTTGAGCATTATTTACCTTTTTCTTCCGTTTTAGTTCAAAAAAAAGAATCAAAAAAAATCAGAAGACACACGATGAGCTTCACACGGGTCGGCACTGTGCTTGCAGTGGCCAGCATGGTGGGGTGCCAGTGCACCGGGATGGGTGGCCCATGGTACGACTCCGCAACAGAGGACGTGATGACGGTGAGCGAAGCGGGGTGCGTGCTGAGCAGCAAGTACGGAAAGGTTCGCGTGACGGGGAAGAAGGTGTCCCCCGAGGGAGGACTGCTTGCCGCTATCGGTGTGGAGGGCCAGTGGGACTCCTTCGGCTCGCGCATCAAGTGGAGCAACGGGGTGACGTGGACGAAGAAGGTCGGCACCGAGGAGCTGCTGACGGAGCTGCGGGACCTGAAGGACAAGCACTCCGACGCGATGGGCAGGATCGACGCTCTTGAGACGACCGTGACGCGTCTCTCGTCGTGCTGCAACTCCACTTCACCTGGGACGCCCACTTCCCCTGCTGATGTCGATGCCCTGAAGCAGTCCCTTGACGACCTGAGCGAGCGGGTGGACCTCCTGAACAAGTCGCGCACCGGCCCCGCAGGCCGCGACGGCTACTGCATGACCACCCCGAACACCACCGAGGTCTACGTCCCGAAGCAGGTCTTCGTCCACAACAGATACACCCCGACCTCGACCTGCACAGGGGAGACCGTCAACGATGACGGCTGCCGCTGGTCCTTCCACATGGAGAAGGTGCTGAACATCAGGGTGGGCGACACACTTGTCTTCTGGCGCCACGACTCGAAGGTGCACGACCTGTGGGAGTTCCAGACAGAGGCCGCCTTCGACGGATGCGACTTCTCAAAGGCGACCCTGCGTGTCGGCTCCACCGAGTTCGCCAGCTTTGAAGACACCAGAAACTACACCATGACCTTCACTGCTGCGGGAGACCACTTCTTCGGGGCGAAGTTCCCCGACTCAATGGTCACCAACGAGGTGAAGAAGAGGGAGCTGTGCTGGGATCCTACAGACCCCCCCACCGGGGCTGTCGCGGGGCAGATGCTCGGGTTTGGTGAGGGCTCGAAGATCACGATCCGTGTCCTGGACCCCACGAAGGAGGAGATGGTGACTTGCCCGCTTTACGACCCCTCGAAGTACGGTGTGAAGGACGGGAAGGCCGCCGACTCGGAGTCTGTGGAGAAGCTGAAGGGGACGGTGGCCGCCTTGGGGCGCCAGCTCATCTTGGCGGAGGCGAGGACGGCGGAGCGGGTGCGCGAGCAAGGGCAGTCCGGGCTGACGCTGACACGGTCTGTGGAGCAAGGCTCCGACGCCTACTACGAGCCGAGCTACGGGTCGATGGGGGCGGCGAACATCCACAACCACGCGAACACACACCACACGATAGGCCTCGGGGAGTTCGGGGCTGTCCTGAACGGTGTGCAGTTCACGACACGCCACAACGACTACTCCTTGGTGCAGCCCGACCCGACGCTGAGCCCCGACGACTACAAGAGCGAGTGGCCCCCGAAGGCCTCTGCGATCGAAGGCCCGGAGGTTCCTCCGGCGGTGCTGGGCGCTGGGACGGTCCCCGAACAGGTGGCCGAGATGAGGGAGTGGTTCAAGGCCTTCCACACGCAGAACAAGACGCACCGGAACTACCCCGACTACTTCAAACCTGTGTTGTGCTACCTCGAGGGGACGTGGGCGGAGCCAGCGGAGGAGGTGGCGGAACCCTTCAACTCCGAGAGGCACCACATCGACGCCGACTCGTGGATGGACCTGCACGAGAAGCTGAACTTCATGTTCAACAATGGACAGAAGCACATCCTGGAGAACCTTGCCTTCCTCCCGACCGCGATCCGCGGGATCCGCGAGGGGACCGTGTTCGAGCCACGCGAGGCACAATGGTTCTACAGGATCTCCTGCAGGCCGGTGAAGAACGATATCCCGACAGAGCGGTTCAGGGTGAAGAACGACCTGCACGTGCAGATGAAGCAGTACAAACCTGCGACGAGGAAGGAGCTCGGCTCGACCCCTCACGCCTTGTTTGAGATGAACCCGAAGCTGCAGGCGGACTGGGCACCCGGGGCGAAGTGGAAAAGAGGCGCCACTACAATGGAGTACGTGGACGAACTGATGTCGGACATCCCTGGGTTTGACGGACCACAGGCGTCACTCATGACGGACGAGTCGTTCGGGGTGCTGTGCGAGACGCTGAACGGGACGACAACACTCGACACGGCGCGGTACACGCGACACTTCTCCCTCGGGCACATCGACGCAATGGGGCGGACCGCGAAGAGGCGTGGCTTCAACGACTACCTCTTCGCGGCGCAGACGACGCACCCGAAGGTGTCGCCCTTGACGACCTGTGGGAACCCCGACTTCGACGGGAGGAACACGGTGGCCCCGGACCCGGTGGACACAGCGAGGCAGGCAGAGTGCCAGAAGATCACGACGAGGGAGGGGTGCACGACGACCTGGGAGGCGGCGGAGGTGAAGGCGGCGGAAGGGGCGAAGTGCTCATGGGCCGGGGCGAAGGTCGGCTGCATCTACAAGAAGTGCTGGACGCAGCGCTGGTCGTACGCGATCCCCCTCGAGGTCGTGTACCTCACCCCACTCCTGAAGTGGAACCCTTACAACATCGAGTACCACGAGAAGAAGACCCCCGGCTACGACGCGGTGAAGAAGATGACAACGAACACAGGGCTCTCTCCAGGGACACCCTTCAAGGGAAGCAGGCAGGACCTGTTCTTCAGAACCCCTGCAGAGCTGTTCAAGGATCAACTGCACCCGGACCCCGCCGACTCGTCGGGGGGCGAGACCTTCGTGGAGGACAAGAACGGGGTGGTGAGGAAGACGCGGGCCTCGGGGACCTGGGTGTTCACCCCGGAGATCGAAGGGGTGGGGGCCGTGCGGACGAGGTACCCCGTGTTCCCTGTCCACGAGCATGGGAACACGGTCTGGAAGGAGGCAAAGGCTGTGGCGGACCTGGTGATGATGAAGGACACGAACGCGGACGTGCGGGAGGTGATCAACGAGGCAAGAGGGGGCGGGTTCGGGGTGGAGCTGAGGCTGGGTGGCGGGGGCCACGACCACTACATCAAGATCGAGCCGGAGGAGCTGGAGCAGGCCCGGGCCGGGACCAAGACAGAGTTCCTGAAGATCAGCGACACACGCAACGCCCACGCCCACACCGTGATGGTGGTATACGACCGCACTGCAAAGAAGTGGAACCTCAAGGCATGCAATCAGAACAACAACTTCGTCCCTTGCCCAGCCAGCGTCATCGCCTCCGGTGGCTGCGCCTCGTCCCCCGTCAACTGCTGCGCAGGGAAGTGCCCCGACGGACACTTCTACCTCGCACCGCCATTCTGATAGAGGCCATAGTGATGAAGTGAAGGGGAAAAAAAAAAAGTAAAACGAATCATAAACCAATTCCTGTATTTTTTTTTCTTCCGATTATGTTTTTCTTTCCATTCGTTTTCTTCCCCCTCCAAGTTTCATTTGTTTTTGAACGGCTGTAGCTGTGATGTAGCATGAGCTTAAGGTTCGCTGTTCGTGTATCACCAACCCCAGTTTTTTTTTTGTTCTTGGATAATCAAGTAAGACTGGTTTGGGGTTCTATTGTTTAAGAAGAAGAAAAAAAAGAGAAACAAATGATGAATAAAGACAAAGGAGAGGAAAGGAGGCAGAAGAGAAGGGAAAAGAAAACCAACAAAAAAAGAAGAAGAAAAAAGATAGCGTTGTAATTTTAATTTTACCCTCTAATATATCCACACAGAGCTCTTGGGTGGGCTTTGGGAATTTTTGGATGTCAGTTGAAGATTTAGATTTTAGAATCCAGCCTTTTTAGGTGTGAATTTTGATTCTTATGATTAAAAAAAAGAACAAAGAACAAAGCAGGATATTCCAGAACACATGGTTTAAAAAAAGAAGAAGAAGAAAATGGGGGAAAACAAAGCAGCCATTGTGGATTGGTGTTGTGGGTTGCTGCTAACACTTCCCACCCTGTGACAATTTTATCTCCCCCCCTTTATTTTTGCGGCATTATCTTTGATGTCATAACTTTGCAAATATTCCTCTTTTTTTTTTAATATTTTTATTTTATTTATTTTCTATTTATTCCCTCCCTCCTATCTCTGCTAAAAGAAGAAGAAAATGTAAAGAAAATAAAGAGAAAAACAAAAGGGATAACCTCTGCTGGATTTGCTTTTTTTTTTTCTTCTTTCTTTTTCCCTTTTTTTTAAATGCATGCTTGTACCCCCCCCCTTCATTCCGAGGCCTTGTGGTCAGAGATCGAGTGTAAAACAAAAACTGAAGGAAGGAAAAGGAAAAAAAATCTGAAGAGGGAAAACCCCCCCCCCCGAAAAAGAAGAAAGAAGCGTCGTGGTAACGCAAAAATCGTAAAATAATTTCTGTTTTTTTGCTGTTATCCTCTCCTTCTTCCTCTTCTTCTTCTTCTCCTTCTTCATCCTTCCCTTACCTTTCTTTCTATTCCTCTTCTTTTATTTCAAGATAAACATGAAAAAAAAGGACTAAGAAAATACCAATAAAATGGCGTCATAAAACGCCACACTCGAGACCTCCTCCTTCGCTTCCCCTTCCCCTTCCCCACTTACTACCGTGTTGAGCATTATTTACCTTTTTCTTCCGTTTTAGTTCAAAAAAAAGAATCAAAAAAAATCAGAAGACACACGATGAGCTTCACACGGGTCGGCACTGTGCTTGCAGTGGCCAGCATGGTGGGGTGCCAGTGCACCGGGATGGGTGGCCCATGGTACGACTCCGCAACAGAGGACGTGATGACGGTGAGCGAAGCGGGGTGCGTGCTGAGCAGCAAGTACGGAAAGGTTCGCGTGACGGGGAAGAAGGTGTCCCCCGAGGGAGGACTGCTTGCCGCTATCGGTGTGGAGGGCCAGTGGGACTCCTTCGGCTCGCGCATCAAGTGGAGCAACGGGGTGACGTGGACGAAGAAGGTCGGCACCGAGGAGCTGCTGACGGAGCTGCGGGACCTGAAGGACAAGCACTCCGACGCGATGGGCAGGATCGACGCTCTTGAGACGACCGTGACGCGTCTCTCGTCGTGCTGCAACTCCACTTCACCTGGGACGCCCACTTCCCCTGCTGATGTCGATGCCCTGAAGCAGTCCCTTGACGACCTGAGCGAGCGGGTGGACCTCCTGAACAAGTCGCGCACCGGCCCCGCAGGCCGCGACGGCTACTGCATGACCACCCCGAACACCACCGAGGTCTACGTCCCGAAGCAGGTCTTCGTCCACAACAGATACACCCCGACCTCGACCTGCACAGGGGAGACCGTCAACGATGACGGCTGCCGCTGGTCCTTCCACATGGAGAAGGTGCTGAACATCAGGGTGGGCGACACACTTGTCTTCTGGCGCCACGACTCGAAGGTGCACGACCTGTGGGAGTTCCAGACAGAGGCCGCCTTCGACGGATGCGACTTCTCAAAGGCGACCCTGCGTGTCGGCTCCACCGAGTTCGCCAGCTTTGAAGACACCAGAAACTACACCATGACCTTCACTGCTGCGGGAGACCACTTCTTCGGGGCGAAGTTCCCCGACTCAATGGTCACCAACGAGGTGAAGAAGAGGGAGCTGTGCTGGGATCCTACAGACCCCCCCACCGGGGCTGTCGCGGGGCAGATGCTCGGGTTTGGTGAGGGCTCGAAGATCACGATCCGTGTCCTGGACCCCACGAAGGAGGAGATGGTGACTTGCCCGCTTTACGACCCCTCGAAGTACGGTGTGAAGGACGGGAAGGCCGCCGACTCGGAGTCTGTGGAGAAGCTGAAGGGGACGGTGGCCGCCTTGGGGCGCCAGCTCATCTTGGCGGAGGCGAGGACGGCGGAGCGGGTGCGCGAGCAAGGGCAGTCCGGGCTGACGCTGACACGGTCTGTGGAGCAAGGCTCCGACGCCTACTACGAGCCGAGCTACGGGTCGATGGGGGCGGCGAACATCCACAACCACGCGAACACACACCACACGATAGGCCTCGGGGAGTTCGGGGCTGTCCTGAACGGTGTGCAGTTCACGACACGCCACAACGACTACTCCTTGGTGCAGCCCGACCCGACGCTGAGCCCCGACGACTACAAGAGCGAGTGGCCCCCGAAGGCCTCTGCGATCGAAGGCCCGGAGGTTCCTCCGGCGGTGCTGGGCGCTGGGACGGTCCCCGAACAGGTGGCCGAGATGAGGGAGTGGTTCAAGGCCTTCCACACGCAGAACAAGACGCACCGGAACTACCCCGACTACTTCAAACCTGTGTTGTGCTACCTCGAGGGGACGTGGGCGGAGCCAGCGGAGGAGGTGGCGGAACCCTTCAACTCCGAGAGGCACCACATCGACGCCGACTCGTGGATGGACCTGCACGAGAAGCTGAACTTCATGTTCAACAATGGACAGAAGCACATCCTGGAGAACCTTGCCTTCCTCCCGACCGCGATCCGCGGGATCCGCGAGGGGACCGTGTTCGAGCCACGCGAGGCACAATGGTTCTACAGGATCTCCTGCAGGCCGGTGAAGAACGATATCCCGACAGAGCGGTTCAGGGTGAAGAACGACCTGCACGTGCAGATGAAGCAGTACAAACCTGCGACGAGGAAGGAGCTCGGCTCGACCCCTCACGCCTTGTTTGAGATGAACCCGAAGCTGCAGGCGGACTGGGCACCCGGGGCGAAGTGGAAAAGAGGCGCCACTACAATGGAGTACGTGGACGAACTGATGTCGGACATCCCTGGGTTTGACGGACCACAGGCGTCACTCATGACGGACGAGTCGTTCGGGGTGCTGTGCGAGAACGTAAACGGGACGGCAACACTCGACACATCACGGTACACGCGACACTTCTCTCAGGCAGGCATTGACGCAATGGGCCGCACAGGCAAGAGGCGTGGCTTCAACGACTACCTCTTCGCAGCACAGACGACGCACCCGAAGGTGTCGCCCTTGTCAACCTGTGGGAACCCCGACCTCGACGGGAGGGGCGCGGTGGCCCCCAACGCTGACGACCAAGCAAGGCAGACAGAGTGTGCATCCATCTTCGAGAGGAAACTGTGCGTCGTGAAGACCTGGGAAGGAAACGAAGTACAAGGAGCGGAAAGCGCAAAGTGCTCATGGCTTGGCTTAGCTGCCGGCGGCTGCATCTACAAGAAGTGCTGGACGCAGCGCTGGTCGTACGCGATCCCCCTCGAGGTCGTGTACCTCACCCCACTCCTGAAGTGGAACCCTTACAACATCGAGTACCACGAGAAGAAGACCCCCGGCTACGACGCGGTGAAGAAGATGACAACGAACACAGGGCTCTCTCCAGGGACACCCTTCAAGGGAAGCAGGCAGGACCTGTTCTTCAGAACCCCTGCAGAGCTGTTCAAGGATCAACTGCACCCGGACCCCGCCGACTCGTCGGGGGGCGAGACCTTCGTGGAGGACAAGAACGGGGTGGTGAGGAAGACGCGGGCCTCGGGGACCTGGGTGTTCACCCCGGAGATCGAAGGGGTGGGGGCCGTGCGGACGAGGTACCCCGTGTTCCCTGTCCACGAGCATGGGAACACGGTCTGGAAGGAGGCAAAGGCTGTGGCGGACCTGGTGATGGGCGACAAGAGTGGTTACGTAAACAGGATCATCAACGAGCCAAGAGGGGGCGGGTTCGGGGTGGAGCTGAGGCTGGGTGGCGGGGGCCACGACCACTATGTTCGCGTTGAGCCGGAGGAGCTGGAGCAGGCACTGGCTGGGACCAAGACAGACTTCTTGAAGGTGAGCACAGAAAGCAACGCCCACGCCCACACCGTCCACATTCAGTACGACGGTGCTGCAAAGACATGGAAAATACTCACATGCACTCAGGAGGGAAATTGGGTCGCTTGCCCAAGCGGTGTGTTCCTCTCTGGGGGTTGTGCTGCTTCACCTGTTGATTGCTGTGCTCATAAATGCCCAGATGGGCACTCAACCTTGGGAACGTCTTTCTAAAGGGTTAACCCCCCCCCCCCCCCCCACCCCCCTCCCCACCTGCTGATTCTTGTCTGGATGTTCTTTGATTCTTTTGATCCCGCGATTTTTTTAAAGTCGCGCTTTTCTTCTCTATTTCTTCGTCCCCTAGCTTTTTTTTTTTTTCTCAGTAACCTTTTTGGTTTAAAAATATGAATTTGAACGTCTGGATTTTTTTTATCTCTGTCAGAACAGAAGAAAGAAACAGGGGAAAATAAAGCAAAAAAAAAAAAAGAAAAAAAAAAAAAAAAACTGTATTTTATGTGTTGACCAAACGTGCAAAAAAGAAAAGAAAAAATAGAAAGAAAGAAAAACAAAGTTGCATCTTCTATTCTATTATTTTTTTTCGAAGTCTCCCCCCCCCCAAAAAAAAAACGAGGGTGTAAAGGGATGAAGCATTAATGTGTTTCACTCTTGTTCCCCTTTTTTACAAGAAGGGTAAGGGCGGGGGGGCAGGGGCGATTTTTTTTTTACTAGCAAGCAAACTTCTTCGATTTCTTCTTCGTTTTGCTGTGGCTAGTCTTTTTGGGAAAGCGGTCACTGTCGCATCTTTCATCCTCTGATGCTGTGTTGGTCTTAAATGTAAGTATCCCCCTTTTTTTGAAGCGTCCTGCCATATACTGCAGGTACCCTTAAACGTCTCTTTTTTTTTCACCTTCCAACTAGAGATATGAGGTGATAACTCCCCCTGCTTCCGGTAGTGGGTCTTCGTTCCCTTTCTCTTTATGCGCCCTTCCATTTTATCTAGCTCCTTTGAAGAATGTAACACTTCAGCTTTCTTTTATTTTATAAGTTGGCTCTCTCTCTTTAAAAAAAAAAAGGTCTCTCTCTTTCTTTTTCCTTTATTTATTTCTTGCGGTATCCTTGTTGTGCCTTTCTCCCCCCCCCCCCCCCCCTTCTTAAACCGGTGTGCAATTTTTTTTCTTCCCCCTTCCCCCTTTTTTTTTAAAAAAGATTTATTCTTTCAGAATACAAAAATACACCCCACCACCACCACCACACATTACACCCTCACACCCCAGAATTTAAAAAAAAAAAAAAAATGGCTCCATGTTTACAACCGGTATCATTGATGCATTTGAACAGGGAAAGCGAGGGAATTAAATTCTTGAGGCTGCTGCGAAAGCCGAAAAATGTCGGGGAGGTTGTGCAAGCGATGTGGGAGCGTGTGGACACGGTGGTGCGGGACCCGTTCGCGCGGGAGGAAGGCGACGACGAGAGGTACCTGACCCTGCTGAAAGGCCTCCACCGGAGGGGCGCAGAATTCTCCGAGAGATCCGTCACAGAAATCTTAATCGCATGCGCCATGCTTGGCCTGACACGGTGCATCTCCGTCGTCGCAAAGCAACCCTTCGTCGACCCCAACGGAAAAGTAGGCAGTGTTACACCTCTGATGGCCGCAATATGCGGTGGCAACATCGCATGCCTGAAAGAACTCCTGTCCCACCCTACCATGGACGTTAACCTGGTATCGTCGGGCGATTCCCCATTGAGCGTGTGCGTTAAGAACGGATTATCGGAATGTCTTGCTCACTTAGTGGCACACCCTGCTATTTCTTTAAACACCCCTGTAGCTGGTGAAACTGTATTGTCAATGGCCGTTCGGTACGGGCAGATAGACTGTTTACATATTCTTCTTAATCATAAGAATATCGACATTAATGCAAGGAATGGAGAGGCGGTGAGGCTTGCGTTGAAATCGAGCAACGGGACGGTCTTGTCGGCCTTGTTGAACCATAGAAATGTTGATCCGAATATTGTTTTGGAGGATGGAGCGCTGGATGGGAACTTAGGGTGTCTGGACATGATCTTATCACATGCCTCTTTGAAGGAGGTAAGGTTTCCGGGTTTTCTTATCGCTGCCGTGAAGTGTAAGAACCTGCCGTTGTTGAGGAGGCTCTTGTCCTTGCCTTGTTTGGACGTGAATGCCGAGGCAAAGGGTACTACTGCGCTGATAGCCGCTGCTAAGTTCGGTCGCACTGACTGCCTTCGGCTCCTGCTTGACCATCCTCAAATCGATATCCATCTGAAGTCATCTGTTGGCGACACCGCACTCACGACTGCCCTGAGCTCAGGTCAAAACCATTGTGTGAAAATGCTGATGTGGGAGGTTTACCACAAACATTTTTACTGATTTTTTTTTTTTTTTTTTTGATACAGCCTGTTCTGCTCAACGGGGTAGCGGTTTTCTTTTTTTTTTTTTTTTATGATATGATTTTTTTTTTCTGTCGTTTCTTCTTCCCCCCCCCCCTCCTTTTTTATTTGAAGACTGTTTACACCATTATAACGAGAAACAAAAAAAAAAACGAGCAAACAAAACTAAAAAATTCAATAGCAACAAAAAAAAGGGGGGTGTTTTTGTAATGAACTTCCCCCCCCCCCCCCCCCCTTCCCCTATCCCACCCCTGCCCTTTAATTTTATCTTCTCCCTCTCAGTCATAGGGATGGGATTCATTGATGATAAGTTGGGTTGGAAAAAAAAAAAAAAAAAGAAAAAAAAAAACTGAAGAAGCCCTTCTGTACATAACACCGGCTGATTTCTTTTTTCTTTTTTTTTCCTAATCAAAGAAGAGAACAACCACAAAACACAAAAAAAAAAAAAAAAAAAAAAAAAAAAGCGCAAATTCCCACAATTCACGCGAGGCCAGAATGGAGCTGATTGGCTATGTTGAATAAGAACATTTATTGTCAAAAAAAAAAGTTAAAAGAAAAAAGAGAATAATGCTAATAAAACCTTCCATTCCTTTTTTTTTCTCCCCCCCTTTTTTTTGTTTTAACAATATTATTGTCGAGACTATAAAATAAAAAAAAAACTAGTTGATGGCAGCGTAATGAGCTATTTTATTAGGTAAAAATTTCCACTCGTGCGCACAAACAAAATGAAGCGCCAAAACTAGTTTTTTTTTTTTTTTTTTTTTTTTTTTTTTTTTTTTTTTTTTTTTTTTTTTTTTTGCGCGCAATTATTAGCAAAAAAGGACGGGCCAGCACCTGTGTCTTGCTTTTAGCACCTAAAAGAAAAAAAAAAAGAACCAAATCTATATCAATGTTGTGCACAAACAACTTTTTTTTTCTTCTTCTTTTTAAGACGATACACATTACACCCCCAACTTGGCTAGAAAAAAGAAAAAAGAAAAAATAGAAGTTGTGTGAAGCTACATTGTAATGTAATGCGGCTTTTGCCAGCTCTGAGGCCTCTGTAAATAATACTTGGAATGTAAAAACCTACTATTATCGTGGTCCAAAGGGCTAGGTTCTTGATCTCCTCTCGTATCAGCGAGGACAACTAAAAGGAGAGGAGAGGGCGAAGAAGAAGAAGAAAACCCCCTCAAATCGCTCATATTACCACTCACTTAATCCCCTCCCTCCTATCTTCTCCGAGGTTTTACCCTATAGTTTCTTTCTTGTGGTATATAATTTTTTTTTTTTTTATTTCCACTTGTGAACAACTGCACTTATTATTTCTCCCCCTCTTCTGCTGGTTTTCTTTTCTTTTTTTTTTTTTTTTTTTTTTTTTTTATTCTCAAATCGGCGTCGAAGAAAGAAATAGCTATTTATTGCCAACAAATAATGAGTCATTATTTAACTCGAGTTCCCGAATTTTTTGCACTCGGACCCGCAGGGCCCTCGTGCAAAAAAACGGTAACGAGTGTTAAATAATGGCTCATTTGGCGGCAAGTAAGTCGTTTTATTTCACTTTTCGTCATTTGAGTCACTCACTCTTCACTGCTTTCACTGCTGATTTTTTTCACGCAGGTCAGCTTTTTGGGGATTTTCCTAAGGTAATACAGGGTAGCTATTTCGCCGTGGCATTTAAAGGGGAAGTAAAGCACTTATTCCCACTTTTAAGGGCTGGAATGGCCTCAGAAGGCCAAAAATAGTCAAAATATCCCCACCCCAAAAAAAGTTTTTCAAGGGGTTGGGTGCATTTTTTTCCACGACAAGACCCATTTTTTCACTCTGAAGGGCCATTATTTAACTGCAAAATCTCATTATTTAACTAGTTAAATAATGGCCGTTTCGCGTTAAATAATGGCCATTTCGCGTTAAATAATGAGGCCCCTAGTGAGTGAAGAAAATGACGAAGAGTGAAATAAAAACAAAAAAAAAAAAGCTTTTTTTTTTTTTTTTCCATCTTAAGCCGAGTGAGAGACACCTGGAAAAGCACAGAGTGAGGCGGTACCCCCCCTTTTTTTTCATCCTTCCCTTTTCTACTTTTTTACCCTCTTTCTTTTCCATCCGTATATGCGCATCGGAAGAGAAAGAGCAACAGAAAGCCCTCTTGGATCATAAATAATTCCTTGAGGCCGAGGCAGATGCGGTCTTTTTTTTCTTCTTTTTTTTTCTTCCACTTTATATTTGCTACGCCCCATTCTCTAACCCCGTTGTTGGCCCCTTCCGTAAGGAGGACAGAGGGAAATGCTATTGGTTTTTTTTTTTTTTTTTTTTTTTTTTTTTCCGAACTGGTCCCCCAAATTCCCATTTAGCACCCTTAGAGCATTACGGATTTCGCGTAACGGGGTTTTAGAGATGTGGAGGGTCGTTTTTTTATTTTTTTATATTTTTTGAAGTTGAAAAAAAAAAGAAAATAATCGCATCTCGGCCTTGCCATTTAAAAAAAAAAAAAAAAAAAAAAGAAAAAGATGAAAAAAATTATTTCCTCCTTTTTTTTTCCTTCCTCCTTTTTTCTTCTTTCTTTCTTTTTTTTTTCTTCTTATTGGGTGTGGGTTGCTAGCAACGTTCCACTCTATCATCATCAGAACAATATTCTTGAACATTATTCGTTTCTTTTTTCTTTTTTTTTGTTGTTGTTATTGTTTAGTTGAAAAAAAACTGCCTATTAGATAAAACTGGCATTTCTTTTTTTCGCCTATTTTCTTTTAGCCTTGGGGGGGGGGGGGGGGGGGGGATGTGTTGTTACAAAATCTTTTAATGACCAATATGTTCCTACTTGTGCCGAGCAAAAAAAAATTGTGTTCGTGCGAATAACTACCTAACATATAAGTCTTGAAAGAGTTGGCCCCCCCCCCTTTTTTTTCTTTAGCCGTTTCTGTTCCGTTTTGCGAGATTCTGTAGGTTCCCCCTTTAATTCTAGCTCTCCCTCCTCCAACACAATTCACACCTTAAAAACCATGACCTGAAACGAGAAGGGTGCGGAAAATGAAGAAGAAGAAGAAGAAAAAAAAAAAAAAAAAAAAAAACCTTCCCCCCTCTGGTTGCACGTTCCATGAGTTTTTTCAATTTCCTTTTATTTAATTCTTGAGCAGCTCTCTTAAAGAAATTTTGGCTGGTCCGTCCGCTGGAAATAAAGTATCTGATTTTTTTTTTTTTTTTTTTTTTTTTTTTTTTTTTTTTTTAAGCCAAGCGTTGCTGGGCGTGAAAATCAGGTACTTTATTTCACGTCCACACGTCATTTTCAAGCACAATGGCCTACAGGAAGGTGAGAGCGGTTTTTGCACCTACCACTCGCTCAAGCCGAATAGAAAAACACGGCCAATTGTCGAACACCCCATCAGATATTTTAAATATCTGTGCGGTCAAGAACTCGAGTTCCTCCACCTGGACAAGCTGCCCAGAACCGTATTCAGTAAAGACTCGATCCAAATTCTTTGCGAGAGCAGCACATCATTAAATAAAATGTAGCACTGAATAAAAATCAGAGCATGATTTCACTTGTGGGGGGACCACGCGTAAGATCAGGCTATCTGATTTTTGTTTCATTTAATAAATAGCTATTTTTTTTTTCCCTCTTTCTTTTTTCTTTTTATACACAACTTCAATCAAGGGCTACCATCATAGGAGTTTCTTTCTTTTTTTTTTCTTCTTTTGTTTCTCTTTTTTTTTTATATTTGTATTCAACAAGTACTATGCTCGTTTCTTGTAAGAGCAAAAAAAAGAGTAGTGGTGAGGCATGCAGTATTCATCCCAGGATTTATACCTGTGTGCACAAACAAATGCTACAAATCCACTCTTTTTCTTTTTGTTTTGTTTTGTTGCAAACGAGACTTTGACTTGTCTAAACAAAAAAAGAAAAAAAAAGAAGAAAAAAAAGGGGGGGGGAAAGGATGCTGACAATTTGTTTGCAGGTTATAAACTTCTGCCTTGGTAGTTCAGGAAAACGAGAAAAAAAAAAAAAAAAAAAAAAAAAAAAAAAACACCTTGTTGTCGGTTTACAGTAAGGAAAAATATATATGTCACTCTTGAAAAAGGTTCCATTTTTCTTTTTTTTTTTTACCTTGCCATTGTGTATGTCATCGTGTGACGCGAAAAAAAAAAAAAAAAAAAAAAAAGTGTATGTTTACATAAATCGTAAAGTACCCAACATCACCCATCATCCTTGTTTGTAGGCCCCACCCATAAGGGCCACCAAGGGTAGTTCTCTCGCAGCATGGCTTAAGAGAGAAACGGGAATTGAAAAAGAAAAAAGAAGGAAAAAAAAACAAAACAAAAAAACAAAAAACAACCACAAATCAAAACAAAAAAAAAAAAAAAAAAAGAAGGAAAAGACGAAGCGTTAAAGTGAAAACTAAACAGTTACGTGGTTACTGGAATTCTTTTTTTTTTTCTTTTTTCTTTTTTTTTTTTTTTTAAAGCAAACCGCACGAGCGCCGAATATTGGTTTTGCGCCCATCTGTAAATCAGGTAGAAAGCGCTTGTGTCAACGTATACTAGCCTCCTTTATTTCTTTATATTATATTTATATATATATTTTTTAAATTCAACTCGAGCCGGTTTTTCAAGGGTGGGAGGGAAAGTAAGATTTACTTTATGTCACACCCAGACTTTATATATTGGGAAGGAAGCAGAAGGATACAAAAGCAGAGGTGTCGAACGGTTCTTCCGCTCCCCCGCACAGAAACCACTGCATACAAAAATTGGTTTCCCCTGCCACCACACGGGACCATAATGGTATCTTTATTTTTCACTTTTATAAACAGCTATTTTTTTTTCTTTCTGTTCCATTGTATTTAAAACAAAAAAAGGGGGGGGGGAGGGTATTTCCCCCCCTTTTTTTTTCTTTCTGTGAAAAAGCAGGAAAGGGACGCGACAACGGGCCTCAGCTCTGTTTGGGGGGACAACGAAAAATATGCGAGGCGCGTGAAATTGTTTTTTTTTCTTCTCTTTTTTTTTCTTTTTTTTTCTTTTTTTTTTTTTTTAGAGCTGAGTCCGTTTCTCTTTTTCTCTTTTCTTTTCAAAAATTATAAAAAAAAAAAAACTAAATTACTCGAATCGCAAAACATGCCGGGGGGGGGGGGGGGGGGGGAATGGTTTATATTATTTTTTTATTTTTTATTTTTTATTTTTTATTTTTTACTACATTAGAGCACCTTTAGGAGGAGGTGCAAACATTACAATCACAGAAATAGGCTCTAACATCTTTTTCTTGTGGTTTTTTTTTTCTTTTTTTTTAAATGTCTCTTTTTTTTTTTTTTTTTTTTTTTTTTTCATGGGGCGGCAAGACCTTTGACCAGGTTAGGTGCGTAACGACACCTCCCCTTAAGTGTCATTTCAAGGAAGTACGTTCCAGGGTGATGCCCAGCAGAATAAGGCATGCGGCGAGCGCCTTGAGACAACGAAATCGTACTTTCGCCTTGACGTTAAAATGTTAAAAGATTGAATTGAAGAGGGAGTATTCCCCCTCGCACTCTTATATTTCCCCCCCCTCTTTTTCTCCCCCCCCCTCTTGTTTAATTACTCAAAAAAAAACCTCCTCTCTTTTAAGAAAAAAAAAGTAAGTAATTTCCCCTTTATCTAACTCCTCCGTTTTCCTTTTTTTTTTTGTTTGTTACAAATATTTATCTTTCAAAAAAAAAATGAATTTATAACTATATGCAACTTGTGCCGAGCAAAAAAAAAAAAAAAAAAAAAAAAAAACATTCGCAGTTGCTCGTGCGAACGACGAAAACATATAGTCATAAAGAATTATTTTTATTTTATTTTTTTCCTTCCTCTCTTTCCTCTTCAAAGAGGTAGCATCATAGAACTGTGATTACATGTTATTCCATTTTCTTTTTTATGTTTTTTTTTTTTCTTCTTTTTTTTCTGTTTTTTCCGCACGCATCTCTAAAACCCTTTTAGCACTGTTGTGTCCGTAAGCAGAAAATTACTTTTTTTTTTCTTCTCCTTTAAACAGCTGCTGCAATGAACTCGTTTCGCGAGTCTCTTCAATGCTTACGTGTTTTTCTTCTTCTTTTTTTCTTCGCCAGTTGGTTTTTATCTGTTGTTCTGCTTGCTGCGAATGCTGGTCAGACTGGTTGGAGATATGGGGTGTTTTTTTGTTTTTTTTTTTTTTTATTCTCCCAGGTGCATGTGGCGATACCCCAAGCGAAGCCCAAATGCGAGGGTCCCTCCAACAAATTAGTTCAATTTTTTTTCCCCCCCATCCCAAGAACAAACCATACGAAGAAAAGAACATGAGGTGAGGGGACGAACACCCATCGATTCACCCTCCACCCACCCCTCCCCCAGCTCTTTCTCTTCTGTTTTTAAATAAAAAAAAGGAAATCCACATCAAAAGAGATAAAGAGAATTATACAAAAAAAGAGAAAGAAAAAGAAAGAAAGAAAGGAAAAGGGGCAAGAAAGGGGGTGAAAGTAAAGAAGAGAGAAAAGAATGAAACAAAAAAAAAAAGAATTTCACTCTGGGGGTATGGGGAGGGAGGGGGGAAGGTACTAGGAGAGAATTCGGAGGGTATTGGAAAATAAAAAAAAAAAAAAAAAAAAAAAAAAAAGCCTGTTTCAACGAAACAAAAGAAAAATCAGAAAGCATGCGGAGACGATAAACCGTATTTGTACTTTAAAAAAAAAAAAAAAAAAAAAAAAGAAACGGAGGGAAATGTTCCCAAATCCAAAAGATTTTTGTCTTGGAGTCTTATTCCGATCCGAGATTAATTTAATTTCGTAATTTTTAATTTCTTTTCTTCCTTTAACTCTCAAGTTACCGTACAAACGCATTTTTTTTTTTCGTTTCTATAAATATAAATTCGGTGTACTCGGGAATAATAATAAAAAAAATAATAACTGCAATCAAAACAAAATCAAACCCCCCCCCAAAAAAAAGAACGATAAACAATCCTCCGGAAAGGTTTAAAAATTACTAAAAGAAAGAAAGAAAGAAAGAAAAAAGAAAATCCAATTACCCTTTTATCCTCCCGCAACACCTTCCTTTTTTGAGTGTTTCACATTTTTATTTGTTACAGTTAAACCTCCTTCCTCAGACCTTCTATTGCAATTTTCTTCTTTTTTTTCTCTTCTTTCATCCCCCTACCTTTTTTTTTTTTCGTAACACCCTTCCCCGGGAAGGGTAACACATCAAACCAAAAAAAGAAAAAAAAAAAGCACGGGTGAAAAAAAAAAAGGAAAGAAAAAGAAAGAAAAAAAGAATATCCATGCTCAAACTTGAGCAACTGACTCCCCATCATTTTTTTTTTTTTTTTTTTTTTTTCTTCTGTTCTTTTTTTTTTTTTTTTTTTTTTTTTTTTTTAATACCAAGATGCCCAGAACACACATCCACAGAAAACAACAACAAAAAAAAAAGAGAAAAAAAAAGAAAAAAAAAAACATATGTCGCGTAACGCATAACGAATTAAAAAAAAAAGTTTTTTTAAAAAAAAAAAATATTAAAAGGTAACCATGAGTAGCGATGGCGATCTACTGATGGAGGTAGAGAAGATAACGGGGAAGGAGAAGGAAAAGGAAGCTGAAAACATCCTGCAGGAAATCTTGAGGGTA
Source organism: Diplonema japonicum (assembly GCA_964019335.1). NCBI lineage: Eukaryota > Euglenozoa > Diplonemea > Diplonemida > Diplonemidae > Diplonema > Diplonema japonicum. The sequence continues at coordinate 785,143 of OZ025648.1, forward strand.
AGCACCCAGGACAGCTTTCCCTCAGAAATGCCCGCAAGAGAAACTACCACAACAATCCCGTCGGCCAGGGAACAGTCGTTGTACCTCGATCCAGAACTCTGCGACAAGCTAACGAGGATACCAAACGCGGAAAAAGAAAATTTCGTGCAGTACTTTCTAACAGCAATAGGCCACAACAGAGGCTCTCAGTCAGACGTTATCAAAGAAGCAACTACATGGATCGACGCAAACAGAGCAAATCAATCTGAACGCTCCCAATCCGCCTTTACAGACCTCAAAATCCGATTCAGCGATGGGATCGACTACGCAAAATCCCTCGAAGGCCTCAGCAAAATCGATTTTTGGGGACCTGACTACACACCCGACTGTTCAGTCAGAGAAATGGCCCAAAAACTAGAAGTCTGGAGCACCCCAAAAGGCAGGTGTTGGTCTAAAGAAGAAGTCGCAGATGTCATAACCCTACAAAATATCGAATCGACTGTCATTGCTCAGTTTGAGAAAACCGCGATTCCCATCTACATCTACACGTCAGCGATGTATCGAAAAGTTCTCTGGGCTGTATGGGTACCCTCGCAGGAGAGGTGGTCTGAGATAAAATACCATGCAGAACTGGAGAAGGAGTACCGCCCTCACGAAAGATCCCTCACTATAAAAAGCAAAAAAGCACTGCGAGAAATCGCAGCAGCCTACAAGGTCAAGATGGAACACGTCGACCCCTCCCCTTCCCCCATCAAGGATCGATTCTACAATCTTGACGGACTGCGAGGAAAGCTTCAGTCCGGTGACGTGTACTACCTCATACGCTCCACTGATGAATACGACTCCGTCTCCCCCATTAAAAATTCCGTAGCGTGGGTGTCATCACCTGAAATGTATTTCAACGACCCTGTGTTTGGAATAGATGCTTTTATGCCACCATCACGTGTTTTTGAGTATCTCGAATCAAGGCCGCGAGATGAGACAACTCACCGCACGCAATGGAACTGTAAACCAAAGGGGACATCGACAGGAGACGCGCTTATTAAGGAATGTTATGCGGAACCCAATCAGAGCACGTACAATAAAAATTTGCATGCAAAGTTTATCCAGCTTCTCGACAACACCCCGTCATCGGGGAAGACGGCACCGCTTCGGTTGATTATGAACGAGAAGTTGAAGGATTCGGGGCAGAAACCCACCCCGCAGGACATCGCACACGCTTTGGAACTGCAGGAGCTTGAATGGTCGAACAACCAGGGCAAAAAAAAAACATTTGTAGTTGGGTTGTCGGGGTTCCCCCGTCTCATTGTCGACACGGCGTACCCCCACGCTTGCACAGACTTATTTCGTGTGTATCATGAGTGTATCGAACAACCCTACCATCTTCTCAACGCCACCATGCGGAACGTGCAATCTGGTTCTGCTGCCGTCACTATCGATATCCGAACTAGTAAGTACCGTGGGCATTATGTGTGTAAAGAGGTGAACCCTCGTAAAGGAAACCCTGTCCCCCTCTATCAGGAACCCAACAAACATCGTGCCATCTGGAAGGAGAACGAAACGTGGTGTATTACACATGCGAACGGAAAATCCGAGTTTCATGTTGACTACGAGGACTGCAAGATGAAGATCGGGACATGGATGCTGGAAGACGTCCGCCCCCTCATGTGGTACCTCGAGAAGGGCCTTGAAAGCATCCCGCTTGAGAAAGAAATTGTTAAAAGCTATCGAGGTCTTGCTGATGTGACCCTTGCCCGGGACATATACAGCCCTGGCGGCCTTGTCATGTGGGGTGCGTACAGTTCAAGCTCAGCAGATCAAGCGACCGCCACGTGGTTCGCAATGCAGGAAGGCTCTGCTGCTGTGTTCACCCTACGCGGCCGAAGCTGTAAAATGATTGCTGATTATTCGAGATTCGCGCGTGAGATGGAATACCTGTACCCACCTAACATCTGTTTCCAAGTCAAAACCATGCTGACGGAAGACCAGCAGCAGATCCTTGGCCGCGAGGGTCTCCAGCTATACGAACTCGACGAAGTGGATGACCTCGAAGCTCTGTCCATCTACATCACACAAAACATCAACTCCGCCATCACGGGGCAGGGCATGGGGTTGGTCAACCAGTTGGTCTCTGTGATCCAAGCGCTGGTTAACAAAGAACTGCTCGATGCACTCGAGCACGCTGTGGCACCAAGCAAACCCCTGCTGCAAAAGGAGTACGGCATGGAGATGGCAAAGAGGCTGAAGGTGCTCGCCGAGCAGAACACGCTTCCCATCGACGACGACGACAAAGACGGTGTCTCCGTTGTGCTGAACGACAGCCTGATCAGTGCCGCGAGCGATGGCTACAACGACGCTGTCGAGAAGCTCATCGAACTGGGTGCGAACTCAGACACACGATGCGCCGACGGGTGGTACCCAGTGGAGCACGCTCTCATCGGCGGGCACCTCAACGTCACGCAGCTCCTTCTAAAACATGCCAACCTCGGCACCGAAACGGAGTTTGTAAAGCACGTCGACGAGACAGGTTCCACACCTTTGCACAGGATGGCCGAGGCAGGGCATGAAAAGGCCGTTATCCTCCTTCTGCGCATTGGGGCCGACCCTCTCGCGAGGAACAAACAGAAGCAGACACCTGCCGAGCTCGCCTTTGCTGGCAAGCACACTGACCTCGTCCACCTGCTAAAACCCAGTCAGGTGCTCGGCGAGGCAGAGATGCAGAAGATGCGGAAGTACTGGCGATCGTCGCATTACTCCAGCGATGACAGGCGTTCGCGGTTCACAGAATCGGACAAAGGTGTGGAGTGTGTGCCATATGGGATCAGAACCTCGACGCAGGCGATGGAACAGAAGAAGACATCTGAGGACAGCTTTGCAATTGCGGAAGGGCTGAAGCTATGGAGAACGCCGAAGGGCGAAGCGTGGGAAGGCGATGCTGTAATCGACCTTGTGGAGGACGCGAGGTGGACGGTAGGCAGGAAGGACGGAGTGGCATGGCGTGTAGCGGTGCCACTATTCATCCACACAGCCTCCATCTATCACACCACCATCTGGGCCGTGTGGGTGGCACAGCCCGAGCGTGTAATCGATGGGTGGTGGAAAGTCATTGAGAACACGGAAGACTTCGAGGGAGCCTTCGCAACGGAGGGACGGTCAGAGGACAGCCTGCAGCTCAACCAACGCTGCGTCAACGCGATAGCAAACACCCTCACGAAGACCCCCGACGAGGTGCCCAAGCTCTTCCATGCCGTGAACCCGAAGACCAAACGAGGTCTCTACGGCTTCACGACCACTAGCCCCGGCGAGGAGTGCACCGAGAAGGATCTCATCATATTTAGGTTCCGTGCAGGTGATGTGCAGGCCGCACGTTCATTCAGCTCGTGCGTTGCGTGGCTCCCCGCACCCGATAAAGCTTTCGTGAATGAAGACATCCTGCCGCTGTTCAGCGTGCTAGAATATATCTACTCGAGAACCCCAACGGAGCCTCTAAAAGGCAAAGACGGCGGGAAGGGATGGGAATGCTGCCTTGCTCCTAGCAAGGACCTCCCGGACATCATATCCTCGGTCAGAACAAGGATACGACAGCACAACCCGCAGACTTCTGATGAATCAGACCTGGAGTTGTACAAGGAGGTCGAAGAAAGAGTGAACAAGCTGGACAGCACACTGCTGACGGAGACGTTCAAAGCGAAGATAAAACCGAGAAACGCACACGCGGACGACGTTGTCCCGACTCTGGACATGATATCCCAGGCGCTTGACATTCAACAACTGACGTTCAAAGACGGCGGCCTGAAGTTCATGCTTGCCTTGACGGGGCCGAAGAAGACGATAGCATACGAAATTCTCAAAGACGGCACTCCCGAAGTCAATGTCATCCACCTACACAGGGTATGCCGCCCTATGGGGTGCATGCCGTCCGACTACTTAGGGATAACCGCAGCGAACCTAATCAACGATCGAACGGAAATAAAACTGGAAATCGCGAAGAAAAGCACGATGGAGTACGCAGGTGTTTACAATCTGGTGCACCCTGGCGACGATGCCGAGTCTATGTATAACCAATCTCGCCGTGGAAGACGCAGGGGTGTCAGGTCCACAACCACAGGTCCGATGTTAAACTCAACCCTGAGCTTCAGCGGCGACTTAGTAGGCTCGGAGAGTATTCATGCTTCCAATGAGTTCGAAATTGAAGCCGACGAGTTCAGAAGGAAGGAAACGCCATCTCTGTCCGCTAGATGGTCTCGAAAGCGCGACGCATGGATCGTTATCACAAACTCCGGGAAACATGCTATTTCAGCGGAAGATGTTACCCTCCATCTTGGGAATTACATGACATCCTCTGTCCGGCCTCTTATGATGTCTGTTCAGTTCGCATTGGACGACATGATGATCGGGTCACGTCCGCCACCGTTGTACAGGGCTTCTTTAAACGCGAATTTAGCTAAGGACACGGCGATTATCTGGAGCTCGATGATATCTGCTAGCGAGTCGCACACCATGGTGGAGTCGATGTTCAAGGAGGACGATGGGGCGACCATCTTCACGCTGTCGTGTACCTCTGCGAAGCCCATTTCTGATTATTCTCGTTTCGGGCGTGAAATGGAATGGGCGGTGCCCCCCAACTGCGTGTTCGAACGGAAGGATGACAATCTCATCGAGGCGAACGACAACAGAGCGTTGAGCTTGTTCATTCAAGACAAGATCTCGTCGCTGTCTGCGAAGACAGAAAACTCCGATGTCATCAACCAACTGTTGTCCGCAAAGCAAAACCTAAACCAAAACAACGTCCACAAGGCGTTGGAGATTATCTTGGAACCTGGCGATCCTGAAAGACCGGTATGGCATATGGGGGAGAAGGGAGAAGGGGGGGGGGGAAAGTTAACCACAGCTCATTGAGGACGATGACGGCTTCACAATCGCCAAAAAAACACTCCAATGCGGTGCAGACCCTATCTATGTCACCCGTGCTTTGTACAAGGCGGCGAAGGAGGGGTATTACAAGTGCGTCCCGCACTTGATGGAGTTAGGCGCCAATGTGAATGCAAAAGAGGACAGCATTGGGATGACCCCCGTGGAGCTTGCTATATTGGGAGGACACGAATATGTCATACAGGTATGTGGGGGGAAAAAAGAAGAAGGGAAAAAAACCAAACCTTTTCGTGCAGCATCTTCGATCTTGTTCTTCCGTGTCCATATCGCTCCCGGATGTCCGAAGCTACGCCGCGAGCGGTGAGGAGCTGGCTGTGCTTCTCATCCACACTTTGGAGAAAAGTGAAGGCAAGGCGGCGTCCGTACTGGTGGCGGACAGAGACGGGAAGTTTCCCATCAACCTTGCCAACGAGAACGGACACAAGTACACGGTCTACTTGTTAAAAACTCTGGTACTGTCTTTTAAAAAAAAAAAAAAAAAAGAAGAAATCCACAACAACAGATGCTGGAAGTGGGGAAGTCCCTGCGTGAGATAGACAACGTGTACTCGATGAGCCTCATAGACGTGCTGAGAGAGGCAATCGAAGCAGGGGAGAGCAAGGCGGCCATGGCCCTCCTGAAAACAATGGACAAGGTGCGGGAGAAAAACGGGGTGAAAAACTGTCTGCACTACGCAAGCCAAAAGTTCACCCAAGGACAGGGGATACAGGTGCTGCGAGAGCTGACAAGAAAAGGCACACCACTCATCAACATGATCGACCAGTCATCATGGTCTCCCTTGCGGTACGCAGTGGACGCGGGCAACACGCAAGCTGTGGAGATCCTTCTTGCAGCGGGTGCGAACCCCTACATCCCTGACAAGCATGGGAACCCCATCACAAGCCAAGCAAAGTCTGACGGAACTATAAGAGCACGCCTTCACGAGTATTTTGAAGACCGCTGGGCCAGCGCCCACGGTATTTACAAACACCTCCGTGCAGATGTGAAGGAAAAACTGGAGGAATTGGCGTCGATGTTCTTGCAGTCACCTGAAGAGCTTGTCGAAGTCCGCAAGGAATACCTGTTCTGGAGGGACGACAGGGGCAGCATCAACAAAGTTTGCTACAACTTCATCGCGAACGGGCCCAAGGGAGAGGGCGTGGACGAGCTCAGCGCGAGAATCACACAATGGAGGTCGCGATTTGAGAACAGCACCGAGAATGTATAATTTTCAAAAAAAAAAAAAAAATATTGCAGATTCAACTTCACGAGACGACAAAGAGGAAGGACCTCACCAAAGCTTGGCTCGAAGCCTGGGACAGTCTCAAAGCCGACTCCGAAGCAGAGATGAAGTACATGAACGACATGCACCACGGGGTCACGCATGGTAAACGGTGGGATTTCGTGAGGATCGCGAAAGTGTTGAACTCGGTTTTATTGTTTCTCTCCGGGGTATGTTCCGAGAAAAAAGGAGGAAAAAAAAAAATAAATGCACAACAGTTCTACGTTCTCCTGTCTGTCCCTTACTACATTTTCGCAAACGAGGAGGTCGGGACGCTCTGCACGGCGATAGATGCTGTTCTATACAGTTTGTACGCTGTGAACTTTGTCATCAATATAAAGGTTAGAAAAAAATTTTAAAAAAAAAAAAGAAGAAAAAAAAAAAAAAAACCAGGCACGTCCTAACACGGTCGAGATCGACACCGCCTCGCCTAGCAAGGAGGAGAAGGACGACTCTCTCACGAAGGAGAACGACGCCGAACGCGAGGACCGCGTCACCCTCATAAAAATTACGTACCTCCGGAAAGGTTTGATGCTCGTCCCGATCCTCCCGCTACGCGCCTTCGGAACGAACCCTTTACTAAGACTGAACCTTCTCCTCGGCTATACCCATTGCTACAAACTAAACGAACTCGGCTTCTTACAAGACAACGTAATGCAAATGTCATGGGTCCTCATGCTTGCTTGCTACGTCTCATATCTGACAGGACTTGTTCAACTTGCAGGCGAATGGGGTGTATGCAGCTCTGCCAATACTAGCGGTTTCTGGCAATGTCAATACTACACGTTAAGGCTCTTTGCAGGGTGGGATGTGTATAGAACCAGCACCAATGAAGAGACGGGCATCGTGGTACTAGCGGTCATTGTGACACTGATAGGGTTCGCAACACGAGCGTTGTTCATAGCAGCGGTGATACGTTTGGTAGAAACGAGAAACCCCCGAAAGAAAGCTTACCGAGACAAGGTTGAAGAAGTACTAGACTGTCTATCACACGCAAAGCCCGAGGTTCAACAAATCGCGCTAGACTACTACAAACTATGCTGGCGAACACGCGGTACCGTCGACCTCGTCCAGACCTCCGAGGTCCTCGGCCCGTTGTACCCCTTACTACAGTACATGGTGGAGTCCGCCACTGCAATCGAAGTTAAGATGAAAATCCCGCTTCTCAACAGGGTGACAATCGACAAGCTCACCGACGTCATCTCCTCCTTCAGGTACATGCTCGCTCCAAAAGGAGTGATGTTCTTTTCGCAAGGTGATGAATCGACGCACATGTATTTTATATTGTCAGGGTCGGTTGAGGTGTATGTGGGAAATCATTGTTTTGTGGCAAGACTGTCAAAAGGAGATTATTTCGGTGAGGTGGGGCTCATCACCAAAAGGAAACGCAACGCATCGGTCATGGCAAGCTCAGATTGCGAATTATACCAATTCGACGAGGGTGCGTTCGCGGAGCTGTTGAGCAACAAAGATGTTCACTCTGAGATCATTAAAGTGGCGTCGGATAGGAAACATGATTCTGATCCTATTCTGAACCATCTTGCGCTGCACACGCTTGACGACACTGAAGCTTTGTACTCCACCTCCTCGCAGACTGTGAACTGGGATCTTGACGGGGTCGTGTCGATCCGTTCTGCTGATTTCAACCATCCGCCCCCCCTTCCTTCGCAGCCTTTGATCGCCTCTCCTATTGCACCTCGTGAGCGGGAACACCGGAAGGTAAAAAAAGGAAGGTGGGTTAAACCCCGTGGGCACAGCCAGTCAACCACATTGACCAACCCCTCACATCCTTCTAACCCGTTGGCGCTCACCCATAAGCACACTCAGGTATTTTTTTTTTTTTTTTTTTTTTTTTTTTTTCGGGAAAAAAAAAAAAAAAAAACCAGAATGAAGGGGATCTCGAGTTGGCGAGCCACAGCAGCACCATGAGTGCTCACGGAGACGGGCATGTTTGGGATGAGGATTGATTTGATTTTTTTTTTCCCCCTTCTATGTCTATTACACGTTCCCTATGGCCATATATATATTATTTTTTTCCTTTTTTTCTTCTTTTTTTTTTCGTAGTGGTGGGAAACATTGGGAGTACATCAGATGTGTTGTTCGCTGTTTGACCTCCTTGTCGGTCATCACCGGTAACAACCTAGTGGAAGAACGTATTGCAGATGCTCAAGGTGACGAACAGGCAAATTGCTGGGGTTGAGCTGCACACCGCACGCATTAAGGACGCGCCGCGGAATGCAGAACTCGGCCGAGGTGCGCCCCTGTAATCAACTGGCCTCCTTTATCTCACATATAAGTTATCGATTTTTTTTTTTTTTTTAATATTTAAGATCGGTGTGGTGTAAACCCCCTCGATTTTTTTTTCCCCCTTCTTTTGGGGCCATGTGGTTCTCTGAACCCGCCTCTAAAAAAGCAGGCGTGCGCGTCCTTTTTTTATTTTTTTATTAATTTTTTTTTTGCCTTGGAAATCACTTTAAATCGGCCTTTCCCATCCCCCCCCCCCCCCCCCCACCAGGATTGGCTTCGGATGTAGTTTCCTTTGGAAAAAAAAAACCAACGTCCTGTACAGTTCTGTAGGAGGGAAGGAAGAAAAAAAAAGAAAAAAAAAAGGGTTTCAAAGAATACAGGTTACAGTTTTTTCCCTCTTTTTTTTGACATCCCCCCCCCCCCCCCCGACTCTGCGAGTTGCTTTTTTTTCTAGCTTTTTTTTTAATACTATTGCACCTGAGTGAGTGAGAGGAAAGGGGGAAAAAAGGACAATAAAAAAAAACCCCTCTTACGCAGCTTTATTAGGAGGGTCCTGGTTATCTTCCCGAAAGGTTAGTAACGTACTCCTTCAAAAAAAAATGAACCTGTGAGCCCTCCCATTTTTTCTTTTTTTTTTTTTTTGCGCCTCAAAATCCCAGGGGAAAAAAAACCACCTTTTTTTCCCCCCGGGATTTCTCGAGCTAACTTTGTTCTTTTTTTTTTTTTTCCCGCCTAAACATCGCCTTTTTTTATTTAAAAAAAACCAACCTTACCCTTCTCCCCGCCACTTCGTTTGCGTAGAACAAAAAAAAAAGAAAAAAAAAAGAAAAAAAAAAGTATAAGACTCAGATTCTAAGAATTGTTTCCAACAAGGGGGTTTTTTCCTTGAGGGTTTGCCTATCTGTCGGTACATTTTGAATCGAATTTCTGAGTCTATAGAGAAAAAAAGGAAGAAAAAGAAAAAAAAAAAAAAAAAAAAAAAAAAAAAAACCAATCAGAGTAAACTTTTTTTTTTTTTTTTTTTTTTTATATTTGGTTCTGTTCCTTCACATCTGTTCCGGCTTATTTTTTTTTTTTTTTTTTTTTTATATTTTTTGGCTTTCCCTCCCCCCACCCACCTGCCCTCGGAAAACACAACAAAAGGCCACACACAAAAAAAAAAAAAAAAAAAAAAAAAAAAAAAAAAAAAAAAAAAAAAAAAAAAAATGTCTGCAAAAGAAGACCATGCAGACTTAAGAAAAGCTCTGGATAGCTCGGATCTGGACAAAGTTAAAGAGATTGTAAGAAACAGCGGATGCCCGGAAGAATGCCGATATGAAATGTGGAAGATGGTTCTAGGTGTCAAGGAAGAAGGCACCTTAAGAACCGGCGACGTAGATATGAACAGTCTCCAAATGGACACCGAACTCCTCCTCCAAGGCAAGAGCGACGGAAACCTCAGCAAAAAGGACGTAGAGGACGTTTTAGTAGACTACTGCATCTGTCGAGGCACCACATATTCCATAGAACTCACAGATCTCATAGGACCGCTCATATCCCTTCAAGGCGTCACAACTGTAGGCTGCTCCGGACTGCTTAAAGCAATATGCAGTCAATACGCCCCTTTCCTTCATTACCCAACATCATCACCTATTGGAGAAGCCGCGACTGAAGCAACACAAGTTGACACATATAACCTTCTAATCAGGCTTTTACTTCAGTACCATGATGCGGTGTTGTGCACCCATTTGGACAGAAATAAATGCGATACGGGCGAACTGGTTACATGGTTGAACGGGATATTTGTGAACCAACTTGGTTCGGAGTCGATTCATCCTTTGTGGGATGTTTTTTTTTCGGATCCCGACCAACTTCTCTCTACTTTTTTCGGTCTGGCCGTGTTGGTTGGAAACAGAACGGAGCTCTTAGAAGCTTCAGGAGAACAAGCTGTCACCGAAACTCTTGGTGCAATTTCCATTCCGTCAGGGGTTGACTCTATTAATAGTCTTTTACAATCCGCAGCGGAATTTCGAAAAGCAACACCGCCTTCTGCTTGTATGCGAATTCTGAAACTGTTTAACCCCATTGGGAGTATTAACCAAGAGCTCCATGACGAGCTGATCACATGTGTTGTCCTACCGATTGAAAGCGAAGAACTCATCGAAGTGTTCAAAAAACGCCAAGCTCCCCGATCGTCTCTTAAGTTCATGGTGTTGGACTGCAGAGCATTGAAAAGCTACAACTTCGCACGACTTCCCACTGCAGTACACGTTGGCCCCAATGTCGGGTACGAACCTACAAAATTATCGGAAATGCTTGAACGGTTCGAAGGCGCGCGGGGATCGCATTTCTGTTTAATGGGTACCGGGAGGGGGATACAAGCTGAGCTCAATCTGCTCAATGTCCTTGCGTTGCGATTTGTGTCAAATGGGTTCAGTCATATTGGTGTTGCTGTGGACGGGTTTAAGGGAGTCATCCCATTCATCAAAGCAGATCTTATAGAATTTGTTAGGGAAACCGTCGACCCTCAGCCCCCCACCCCGTCAAAGGGGCTTGAGGATAGTACAGTCATAGAGGGTGATGCCAAGCCCCACAGTCTGGCGTCTCTTAAAGAAGTCGACACAGCGGCGCTGAAGAAAGCTGCGAATGAGAAGGCCGACAAGGTCAAAAAATGGGGGCGCGGTCTGCTTGAAAAATGGACGTCGGGAGCCGGGGCAGAAACATCTCAGCAACCCGCCCAAAAACAAGAACAGTCGTCGAGATTTGGTGGTATGTGTGCTTTTTTTTTTTTTTTTTTTTTTTTTTTTTTTTCTGAGAATAAAAAAAAAAAAAAAAAAGGCTATTTCGGAGGCAAAACAAGTCAGAAAGATGTGCCCTCGACAGCTTCCAAGAAGACAGCTTCTCCCAAGACCGTTGCCGCAAAGCCATCCAACGAGGTGTGTTATTAAAAAAAGGGGGGAAATAAAATAAAAATAAAATAAATAAACAGCAAGAGCCGGCCTTCGCTCTTGTCGGTCACGACTCAGGGGATTCTGATGACGATTTCCAGCTCATATCCCATCCTACCAGGGTGGAGGGCGGTGGGTATGTGATAATTTGTTATAATTACTGTATTTTCTTTTTTTTTTTAAATCCCCCTTCCCCCCGCAGTCCTGAAGAACCCGCACCAGTTGAAGCCCCTGTTGTCGCAGAGGAGGAAAAAGAGATTGAAGAAGAAAAACCAGAGGCGAAAGAAGAAGAGCCCAAGAAGGAAAGAGAAGAAGTACAGGAAGAAGTGGTGGCACCTGAGGTGAAGAAAGAAGAAAAGAAGGCGGTGGACTACGACGATGACATCTTTGGAGACGTGACCCCCGAGGAACTTGCCAGCAGCAAGGCAGCAGAAAACACAACAGAAGAAAAGAGCGCGTCCCCCTCAACTGCTTCCCCTAAGAAGGACGACATGGATATTTTCGCGGATGATTTCAATATCGATGATATTGAACTGTATGTCAAAAAAAAAAAAAAAAAAAAAAAAAAAAAAAAAAAAAAAAAAAAAAAAAAACAGGCCCAGCGACAAAAAGGTTACGAAGACGTCCGACAAAGATGATCTTGATGATCTGTTTAATTAAAAAAAAAAAAAAATCTGGCTGTGATTTTTTGCCCTATGAACGTAGAAACACAATTTTTCTCTCTGTTTTTTTTTTTTTCTTCTCCCTTCTTATTCTCCCTTTTCTCTTCTTCGCTGAAAGTGTTTTTTTTTTTTTTTTTTTTTTGCAAGAACGAGTCTTTGACTTGTCTAAACAAAAGGGGAACGTTGGCAACGTGTTTCGGGTTGACAAACTTCTCCAGGTTTTACCCGGCAAGTACAAACAACGGCCAGTTCCTCTTTTTTTTCGTTCTTTTTTTTATTATTATACTCTACGGGAAGAGGGAAGGAGAGAGAGATATTCATCGAATTCTTTTTTTTTTTGTAAAATAATTAAAACACTTTTTCTTTAAACCCCCCCCCCCCCCAGTGTGAGTTTCTAAAGATTTATACCCTGTCGGTTTTCTTTCCTTTTTCTTCTTTTTTTATTGCCACCACCTTGCCGTATTATGTTTCCCTGAACTTCTCACCCCCCCCCCCCCCCCGCCTTACCTGGTCTTGGATCTATTTTTTTTTTTTTTTTTGCAAACACACTCATATCATCAAAAGGAGAAATTTGAAAGGGAGAAAAAAAAATGAGAATAAGAATACAATAGAAATCAGGAGAAGAAAGAAGACCATGGCAAACGTCTGCAAGGCGGCGTACGGAAAATGCAGATCTTTCGCCCAAGCATTGGCGGTCCACAACCATTTTATACACCGGGGGAGCCACGGGATAGAGGAGAACGCCCTGGGGCTGTTCTCTAAGATTGAAGGAAGAAAGGACGCGGAAGCCGCCATAGAGAACGTCTACCTGCCCATCGGCCAACGAGAAATAACCTATGTGAAAGAAAAAATGAAGGAAAACGGCTGCGGGGAGAATGACATCTCAGAAGTGGCCTCGAGAATGAAAAGAATAACACAGCAAAGCTTGAAAATCAACAACGGAACCATCCATCTCCCGGAAGGTGAGAAGGGAGTCGCCTTACAAGCCGTGGCCAAGCTACTGTTCAATCCCTCAAACGACAGGCTCCTCAACCTCTACAAATGCGACGCTGATGAAATCAGCAGATTCTCTAAAACACCTTCTGTCTCCCTGTGCGCGGACTTCCGTGAGAAAGTCCACAGGATCAAGGCTGGAATTCTAGTCGCCGAGAGAAGCAACACCTCTATTATGAAGGCAACAACAGCATTCCACACGGAGCCCCCTCTTCCAGAAGAGACGCGAACGGATAAAAACCACCCCAACAACAACGTAATCCCCCCCGATTTTTCATTATGTTCCACAAGACAGGAATTGCAGCTAAACAAACTGCCTGTTTTAACGCTTAACGAGACAGCCTTGGAGGGGTACCTAGCCAGCTTGACGTGGCTACCAAACGGCCCGCCGAAAATATCTGAAGAACATCCAAGCCTCGCGGGAGAATTATCCCAATGGATGGAAACCTACACATGCTCCCCTAAGGTGTTGAAGGCGGCCGCTACGCTGGCGTCGATCGCGGGCAACGAGGAACCTCGTTTCACAAATGACATTCTGAAACTAATTCAGAAGCACATGATATACGTGCAGCATGATGTGCAGCTGCTGTGCTTGACGTGTTGCCTCTACGAACACACGGACGGAGGACAGCCTGCGAGATCTGCAGCAGTCTTGAAAGGTGTATCACGTGTTTACAATATGAAATCAGGCGTTTCGTTCAAATACGCGCTTCTGGCCTTGGAGAGCGGGTGCCGTCAAGGCATCGCGCGCAGCACAGTCCTTTCAAACTTCATCCGTGTACTATGTAAAACAAACTACAACGCCCCCAAAGCGTCGCGGTTGTGCGTTGTTGCTGCGTCATTATGCCCGGAAGTCTTGGGTGACACTTTGGTGCAGCTTGCAAAATGTGTCAAATGGTGCGAGAAACCTATTATCCACCCTACCTCAGCCATCAATGCGCTGCGTGCTGTTGCAACTGTTCCAAAGCATCTTCGGGATGATAAAACCCTGGCTGCCATGGTGATGGTGAATAAAACCGTGGCGGCCGACACCCCTGTGTGGGTGCGGAGGGGGAGCATCGCGCCCCGTGATGCTGTTGATGTGGTCTACCACACTGTGGCAAGCGGGTATCGTCTTATGCCCTCTGCTGTGTTTGAATCCTTGATTGTATATGCGTCCGATCACCCAGACAGCACAGTGCCCGAGCTTATCCGGCTTGTCCGCGCCCTTGCTACTGCGCAGGTCACATTTTCTTTGTCCAAGGTGGTTGCTCGGCTGGTTAAGGATGCGAGGCGTGCGCCTCTTTCTGCTCGTCAGGTCGACGCGCTTGTGGGGCGCCTTGCGAAGACTGGTCTAGGTGTGCCGCACGAACTCTTGTTGCAACTTCACACAAAAAGCGACATTGTGTGGGAACTGAAACCCAGGATGAACCTCCGGAGCTATGGGGAGTCCTCTCAAAGCTTTTTGCGAATCTGAAACAAGAAAAAAAAAAAAGAAAAAAAAAACTGCTGCTGCAGTTCCGAGCTTCTTATATTGTATTTTGCTTTTAAAAAAAAAAAAAAAACCGAATGAAAAAAACTGACAAAAAAAAAGGTGGGAAGGAGAACGGAGGGGGGTCTTTTTTTTTAAAAAAAGAGGAAAAAAAGAAAATGGAGCCTTTTAAAGACCCGTTCGAGGTGGTCCTTGAAGACGGAGCCTCCACATCGCTCGCCCCGCAGCCTGGGTACCGGTTGAAGCTTACTTACGTGGCTTTGCAAAACGGAGACGAGGCATGGGTGATGGTGGATGGGAAGCCGCTGGCGCTTGTGAGAACCGAAGGGCACGGCGTGGTGCTGTCGATTGTACTGGAAAAGAGTGCGACAATCTCCGTGAGAGGCGGGAAGGTGGTGGTGTTCATGTACTGGGAGCTATACAACAGCAGCGCACTGTATGCTGATTATGGTATGATTACAAAAAAAAAAAAAAAAAAAGAGAAAAAAAAATAACAACAGAATCAAGCGACAGTGAAGACCTCCCCACAATTGGTGACAAGAAATTTCATTGGAACGGCATCCCGGACTTCCAGGGAAAACTCCAAAGCGAACCAGAACCACCGCTGCTGGTTGCTGCAGAGGACGCTGTGGAACCCCCTGCTCGGGCAGTGGGCATGGACGTGACACCTCCAAGAATGTTTGCTTTAGTACCCTCGTCATCCCCCGAGGTATATTCCCTTCGGAGAAAAAAAAAAAAAATTCCCCAGAGAAGCGCGTCTCGATCTGAAGACGAAGGAGGTTACTTTGTAAAGATTCCATCTCAATCTTCCCCCACGCTGCCGACCGTTCCGAGAAAGGTGTTTGCTGTTGTGCAGGAAACGAGCGTTAAAAAGGAAGCACCTGTTGTTTCATCATCTGTACCCCCCTCGCCTTCACCTGTTGTTCTCGCTGCGGCACCGGTGCTGCCGAAAGAAACTGAAATGGTGTTCCCCACCCCGCAGCATGGCAGGGCAGTGCCGAAAGGTGTTTTAAAACGGCGGTCAAGGTTGCTGCGGGTGTCGAAGTCACCTCGGATGTCCCCCAAATCCTCACCTACATCCACCCCGAAGAAACGGAAGGTAATCTTCAACCCTAGATCTCCAGACATCCGGTTTATCTCGCCACCTCTCAGTTCCATCCACAAGGCCTTCTCAGGGGGTCTGCTTGATCTCGGTGTGCCATTGCTCACCGACCT
Source organism: Diplonema japonicum (assembly GCA_964019335.1). Classification (NCBI taxonomy): domain Eukaryota; phylum Euglenozoa; class Diplonemea; order Diplonemida; family Diplonemidae; genus Diplonema; species Diplonema japonicum. The sequence goes on from OZ025648.1 coordinate 800,830, forward strand.
CAAGCACGCGATTCCCGACCAGCCGGTTCAGCAGGAAAACATCTCTTCGCCCAACCAAACATCCGGCCGGAAACCCATCCACATCCCCCACCTGCAACCTGTGGTCACCCCAAAGGCACTACGTCCGACCGTGATCGAATGAAAGACTTTTTTTTTTTTTTCTCTTTTTTTCTTTCTTAAATTTTTTTTAAAAAAAAGCTTCTCTTCTCCTCCCTTTTCAAGTTGTCTTGTTTATCTGAAATTTTCCTTGAAGTAGAAAGAAGTGTTTTTTTTTTTTTTTTCTTTTTTTTTTTCCGCAAAAAAAAAGAGGGAAAAAAAAGGGGAAGGGGGGAGAAAAAAAAAAAGAGGAAATCAGTATTTTTCTTTTCTTTTCTTTTTTTTTTTGTCAGCTTTTTTTTTTTTACTGGTTTTCTTTTTTTTTTTTTCGTATCGCACTAGATTTTCGTATCAGGTGTTGGGGGGAGGGGGAGAAGAAAAACGAAAAGCGGAAAGAAGGAAAAGAAAAGAGAATAAAGTGCTAAAATGCACCCCAACCTCGTCACGATGTATGAAGGGTTCAAAAGGTACGACCAAGGGGGCACAGGCACTGTACGAGATGAAGTATTTCTCCGGCAAGTGAGGGATGCCAGTGGGGAAGTTCCTTCAGTCGAAACGCTTCTGCCGCAGTTTAGGTCGAAGGTATACCCAGGAAGGGTGGACTACTTGGGTTTTATAGAACACTTGAATGTGCTGGTTTCCAAGCAAGTCACGCAGCTTAAAGAGCAGTCCACTCTCCCCAGCGGCAGGGCAACACCAATGACGCCGACAAACTTCGTAGAACTACCACCTGAGAACCCTGTGGAGCACCAGCTGCAGACGCAGATCCTTCTTCACCAACGGCAGCAGCATACACCGCCGAAACGTTATGCCCTTCCTGTTTCACAGCGGCGGCAGCGATCCCCCTCCACTCCGCAGCAGCAATACCAACCACAACATCAAAACAAGCAACCACAGCACCATGCCCAGGACAGCCGTGAGGTGTGCCACCGCAACATTATATCATTCTAACTTACAACAACACAGTACCAGACACAGAGGGAACGGGGTTTTCTTGAACCCGCAGAGGATGAGCGGCCGTCTGTCATTCCTATGAAGGTGCGGAGTGAGCAGCCACAGACCAGCATCAGCACACAGCCCTTACCCGTGAAAGTGAAGGAGCCGCAGTTGTCGATGGGAAGTTCACATCCCTTGATGCAGAGCAGGCAAGATGTTGAAGCACCGCAACCTCAGCTGCAAGTGCACAGTGTCCCGTACGGCGCACAGGCTACTTCACATGCCAACACCAACCAGCAGGACGAGGATCGCACTCCCACCCGCTCCCTGCCTGCGCAAGAAGATGATCTGCCCATCAAAGCCCTTTTCAACCACCTTGATGCGTATGCACCCTTAACCATCACGACATAACAACAGCGACGGCGACGGAGTCGTTACCTACGACGAGCTGTACAATGCACTGAAGTCACGTGGCGTGGCACCTAAAGAAGATGAGTACGATGCAGCCTTCGAGCAGGTGGACAAGACTGCAGCAGGGTTTTTGAACTATCAGCAGTTTAACGGGCTGTTAAAAATGTTAGTGCCAGAAGAAGACGAGCAGCAACAGCAACAGCAACAGCAACAGCAGCAGCAGCAGCAACAACATCAACAACAACAACAGCAGCAGCAGCAGCAACAACATCAACAACAACAACAGCAGCAGCAGCAGCAGCAGCAACAACAACAACAACAGCAGCAGCAGCAGCAACAACAGCAGCAGCAACAGCTTCGGGTGCAGCAACAACAACAGCTGCAGCAATTGCAAGAACAAATTGATCAGCAACAGCAACTGAAACAACAGCAATGGCAACTCCATCAGGAACAAAAGAGGCAACAGCAGTTACATCAACAACAACAACAGCAGCAGCAGCATCAACAGCAGCAGCAGCAGCAACAACAGCAGCAGCAGCATCAAAAAAAGCTGCAATCGTCACCGCCCCCTCGCCAGCCATCTCCGGGGCGTCCCAGCACACCTACGAAACGCGCTGAAGGCCTGTACCCCCAGACAGGGAGGGCAGGCGAGGTCAACAAAATTATTAGCAAGCTGATGCCGTACTCTGGGAGGATCCTGCAGTTGTGCAACCTACAAGACCACACGAGGTGCGGGTACATCGCGCTGTCGAAGCTTCAGGAGCTGATGGGACAGTGCGGTGTGACCTTCACACATCCTCAGGTGCTGCTCGTAATGGGTGACAGGGTGAGCCGTAGCGAACCTGATCCGACAATCGACTACATTGACCTCATCAGTGTTATCATGACGCATGAAGCGGGGTGTTCTGCTGTGCCTGCTGTTGCTGTGCCTGCCAAGGCATCGTCGAGATCACCGTCGTTGGTGTTGTCGCCTTCCCCTACACCTGCACAGGACAGGACGCCACCTAGTCAGGTGAGAACACGGTCAAGGTCAGTGAACAGGGCGAGGAGCGTGGCAACCCGAGTGCGGTCTCCCTCACCAGCGATGATGCAGGCGAGCGTGAGCGACAGAACACAAGACGTGAGAACAGTGCGGACTGCGATGAAGAAGCTGCTCGGTGGGGAAGCAGCCGTGAAGGTACATGCCGCGCTGGAGGACATGGTGAAGAAGGGGTCGAAATCTGCCCCTATGGGTTACATGCGATCACAAGACTTCAGCAGAGCCCTTGCAGGACTCTACAAAGCGAAAGGACAGGACCCTATACGCAGTGTCATCAGCCAGGCCATAAAGGTCGGCAAAGTCCCCTTCTCTGTCATTGACACCCCCTCAAAATTTGAGGCGGCTGCCGCAGCCGCCGCTCAGTCTATCGCCCGTTCCTCTTCTTGCCAGCTGGTCGACTACCGTTACTTCCTAGCAGAGACTCGCTTGCAGCCCTCGTCTCCGTCAAGACGCACCCAACCACGCCTTTCTACTGTGGATGGGTATCGTGGTTTTCTCTCATCGCAGTTGAAGCCCTCTGTCCCGATGCCTTGAGCCTCATGCTGCAATAGAGCGAACCGATAGTTTTAACTGTCGAGAATACGGGCTTTTGGAGAAAGCCTAGAAGAGAAAAGAAAAAAAAAATCGGAGTAATTATTTAGACAATTTTCACCTTTCTCCCGTAGATTCTTAACTAGATGTTTATAGATTCCCCCATACTTTTTTTGTATCGGTTTTCCGCCCAACACACCATCACTCAGAGGGGCTAGGTGTCATGGATGCTGGCTCTGAAACTGTTGCCAATGTGGTGGGGGAGATGGCAGGAAAGAAGGGGTTGCGGCATGCGTTCGACACGGTGATGACTGGGATGCTGTCGGTGTGCGACAGGCAGGAACTGCACGCTGTGGTATTGCAGTGGGCAGAGGAAAACGCAGTGCTTGCCCTCCCTCCTTTGGACGGGTCGGAGGGGTCAAGCACACATGACTACTACGAGTCGAGAAGCACCAGCTCTGACGAAGACAAGAAGAGGCAACAAACAAACAACAACAACAATTTCAAGAGTAACAGGATGGCCCTGATGCCCGTGTCGAAGCCTCAGCCAGCACAGCCTGTGAAGAAAGTACCTATGAAGCCGACACCGAAGACCCCGAACAGACGCCACCCTGCCCCCCGCTGCCCCCCATGGCTTGCCCATGCGGGGCTCCCCACCGACGGGTCCATCCCCTCTTCAAGTGAGATCACTGCGTTTGCGAACTTCGTGGGTGCAACTAACAGCGAGGTCTCGGCTAGGTCGTCAATGAGGATGTCGTTGCAGAAGCTTGTGCAACTTCTGGTGTGTCAGGAAGCTATCTTGAAAGTCATCGGTGGCTGGGCCTCCGGGTTGGCCACCTTCACCAGCACCCTCGACCTTGTTGTCGAAGCTCCCACCGAGACCAGCATTCTGGATCAGATCTCAACAGCCCTTCGTGACCTTGGCGTCCTGTCGGAGTTTAAGATGGTGAGCGGCTTCTCTGCGCTCCGTCTCTCGAGTGACGCGTTGGCCAGCGCCGTCTGGGGGCAGCAGCAGGTCCTGTCCCACACAAGCCGTCAGGTTCAGCAAGGCTTCGACGTGCTCATCTTCTCTGAATGCCCCGGTTCCACAGGGCCTTTCAATTCCCGCAGTGCTACCACCAGAATCTCCTCTCGCCTGAACAAGTACCCTGGACATAAGAAGACCGCGATCGTCATCCGCTCCATTATCGAGAAGACGAACATCGGTGAGCAGCAGGGTGGCGTCAACGGCTTCCTCATCCTGCTCATGTTCGTGGCATTCCTCGAAGAGCACAAAACGCATTCCGAGATAGCCGACTCCGGTTGGGTGCTGCGGCAGTTCTTCCAATTCTACTCGTCCTTCTCTTACAAGACGAGAACCATTGTCCCCATTCCCTCTCCAGGCACCTCTGCCTTCATCCCTAAAGTGGACCCCCAGTCGCAGCTCTCTATCATGGACCCTCTAGGCACGTCAGGTCAGGGCTACACACCGTACAATGTCGCCGCAGGCGTCACAAAGTTGAACCAGCTGACCGGTACACTGCAGTACATCAACATGTTGATCCTGAGGTACGACAAGGACCCGCGTGGCACACCGCTCCTCCCCAATCTGGTGGCGTGCGGTGAGTCGCTGTGGAAGCGCCACGCGTGGTTGCGCAAAGGTCTTGAGGTTACGAAGCCCCTCGCCGTCAGCGTAGCGCAGTGCGTGGCAGACTTCCTCGAGAACCCCGCAAACTTGCAAGCAAAGGAGGAACTGGTGAAGATAGCAGCATGGGAACCCATGGACAACTCACTGACCACAAAATTACAGCTCATCACAAAGGTTGTCAACCAGCAGAACTCGCCGCTTGCACATTTCAGGGAGCACGTCCCGCAGCTAGTGGAGGCCTTGGCGCAGTACAAGGACGTCCCAGAGGTGCAGGAACACTACCGCCGCTCAGTGAAGACAAGCGTGACGAGGGAGTTCGTCATCACCATCACAAGGGAGATCGCGGACTTCATCACAGACCCCGCCAACTGCAAGTACAAAGCAGAACTGATGACAGTGACATTGAAGGCCGTGGACGAGGAGACCGCGAATGAACGTGTCACGTTACTACTGGAGAAGGTGGCAGAACGCCCTGGGTCAGTGCTGAAGGAATTCAGGCCTGTGATGAAATCGCTGCTGAATACAATAAGCGTATCGACCCTGTCGGGTGATGAGGAACTGGACAAGCAAAACTTCAGAATCTTGCAGCAGATGGTGACGCCTGAGATGGCCAGCAGGGTCGCAGCAGAAGCAGCGGACTTTCTGGAAGAGCTGGCGAAAAGTGATAAAAGAGATGAATTCATGAAACAACTTATTGGTAACGGTGAATGGAGCCCCCGGCAGAACTTCACTGCATACATCAGAATCTTCAACCAGATGAAGATGAGAGGCGGGACATCTGTCCTGTCTGGTGTGTCACCTAGTGTTATCCCTGTATTGGCGAAGGTTTTGGACGAATTCAGCGACTACCCGGAGGTTAGGGAAAATCGAAGGCGTGCTGCTGCCGCTTCCTTCACGAAGGATCTTGCAGTAGCCATCAAGAAGGACACGTTGGCCTTCATTGCAAGGCCCGACAACGAGAGATTCGTCACACAGCTTAAAACCAGCCACAAGGATATCAATGAGGAGCTGTTGAGGGCACTGTGCAACGAGCCTGGCTCGAGGCTGTCTGATTTTAGAGGAGAGAAGGGGATGGAAGAGGTATATTGAGGAGGATAAAAAAAAAATTTTTTTTTTAAAAATAAATGCGCAGCTCAACTGCCTTCTTAAACCGTTCAATGACGATCCTGAACTTCTTGTTGCCAACCAGCAGATAGCTGAATCCGTATTTGCGAATTTACGGCTTGAGGATTAGAATATGGTAGTGTTGGCATTTCTTTTCTTTTTTACCACAGTGAGCACCCCCATGCACACTGAAATTTTATCGAGTTTTTTTTTTTTTCTTCCTTTTTTTTCTTTTCTTTTTTTATTCCCTTGCTTTCGCAAGCTCCCAATGAAGAAGGAGGGAAAACAAAGAAGAAGAAGAAAAAAAAAAGGAAAAAAAAAAGACTCATACACCTTATTCAAGAGATATGATGGGTGTGTGATCTTTTTCTTTTTTTTTTTTTTTTGGTCGATTTGTTTGATTCCCTCTTCCCCTTTTTCGTTAGAAATCTTTTTTAAAAAAAAGAAATTGAAGAAATGTATACACAGGGGAGCACACCTTTATTTCTTCTTCTTTTCTTCTTCTTCTTCTCTTTCTTCCTCCTTACTTCGCTTTTTTGTCACCTAGCATTCTTTTTAAAGACATTTTTTTTTTTTCTGTTACACTCATCCATCCATTCCCGAAGGAAAGGGAAAGGGGTATTTAAAAAAAGAAAAAAAAAGAAACTGAACTGGTGTGTGCTAGCAGTTGTGATGGAGAGGGAAAAAAAAAAGAAAAAAGGATTAGCTTCTTAATTTCCATTATTTATTCTTTTTTACCCCCTTTTCCTCCCTCCTTCCCCCCTCACCCTGATCATTTTCCACGGTAGGAACCATAGTTTTTTGTCGTGGGCCATTGACGCTGTACAAAAAAAGGGTCTAAAAATCAATAGGCAGAGGGGAAGGAGGGAGAAAAAACAAATATATAAGCCCAGAGGAAAAAAAAGAAAGTAGCAAGCTCTCCCCGTACACTTTAGAAATATTACTGGAGAGATTCCCCCCCCCCCCCCCCCCTTCTGTTTTTTCCACACCCCTCTTTTCTCCGCCTTTTCAAAAACCCTTTTTTTTAAAGCTATGTTTGTGAAAATTATGGTTACTGCTCTCCACCAAAAAAAAAAAGAAAGTTACGGGACAGCATCTTCTATTTATTTGAATTTATTTATTTTATTTTTTCTATTTTCCCCGTTTTTAACGGCGTACTGTGCTGCAGGGTTTTTTTTTTTTTTTTTTTTTTTATTGTTCCCTCAAGAGGGATCTACTCATGTGTTGCTAACTATGAAAACCCCCCAGAAATCTAGTAAAAAAAAAAAAAGAAATCTACGGATACTCCCATCATATGTTTTAGCGAATTTTTTTTTTCCCCTTCCCCTCCTCTTTCTTTTGCAGCGATCCATGAAAAAAAAAAGAAGCTTTTACAACAATCCTTTTATTTGCTCTCTCTCCCTCTCCCTTTCTCTCCTCTCTCTCTCTTTCCTTTCTCCTCTCCTTCGTGCACTTGGCCTAGCCAAAAAAAAAAAAAAAAAAAAAAAAAAAAAAAAATACTACTTATCCGTGAACACTAAGGTTTCCGTTCCCGTTTAGCCGGTGTTTTTTTTCTTTTTTTTTCTTCCCCCCCCTTTTTTTTTCTTAACTGCATGGCACCACTAAAATCGAGACAACCTTTTTTTTTCCCGAGGGGGTTTTCAAAAAAAAAAGAGAATTGTTATTTTGTAATTACGACCAGAAAAGGAAAAAAAGAAGAAAAAAAGATGGGAACGGAATGGGATGCGTTGTGTCACGGGGGGGGGGGGGGGGAGAAGAAGAAGAGAAACCCGAGTATTGACCCTTTTTACCCCCTCCGTCAGATAAAGAAAAAGAGGAGAGAATGTGAAACAGTCCGTTCTGTTGCACTCCCCCACTGATGGAAAAGAATCTATCAGAACCTTAACAAAAATCGAGGGGAAACACGGGGACAAAAAAAAAAAAAAAAAAAAAAAAAAAAAAAAAAAAAAAAAACCATGGTGTATCTGCAAAGCGAAAAAAAACAATCCCCCCCCCCCCCCCCCCCTCGTTTCGTAGCCACAAAAAAAATTACTCCCCCTCTCCGACTTTTAAAACTTAAAAAAAAAAACCCAACCACCACCACAGGACAACATGGGGTGGCCACGGAACGGAAAAGAAGGAGGGAAAGGGAAAGGTAAAAACCGAGGGGGAGGGGGTAAAGGCGGATACCACAGAGGCCACCACGAGGGTTTTTTAAGCGAAAATGACGCGCTGCTCAGAGAGAAGGAAAGACAATGGGCCCGCGAAAGGGAACAAGACAGAGAAATGTCCACCGGAAGAAGAGGCAGGGACATTTGGGACGAACAGCCCACCTTCAAAAGGATACCAGAATTTGACGACACAAGACCTCTAAAGGAACTCGAAGAAATCCTCTTAGCCGCAGAAGACAAGTTAGAATCAATGCAAGACCAGCTTGCCGACGAAGGCCAACTCCAAAGAGAACAAGAAGACAACCGTCTTCGCCTGCAAAACGAGATCGACGACCTCACTCGCGACCGTGATGCCAAACACGAAGAAATCGACAATGTAAAAGACAGCGTCCACAGCATCAAAAGCATCACCACTGCCATCCAGAACAAAATCGGGGCCATCCAGGAGGAGAAAGAACACCTCCGTGCCACAAAAAGGAAGAAACAACAAGAACTCGGACTTAAAAACGGCGATGTACCCTCAGAAGAGGAAGCTACAAAGGCCATCAAAGCTGTTGAACACGAACTGGAAACAAGACGGACTTTATCGTTGAAAACAGAAAAGCAATACCTGCAGAAGATCAAGAAGCTTGAGCACATCCGCGACGCGCTACGGGAACAAACCAGGTACAAGACAAAAGAGCATGAGAAAGACGATGAGATCAAACTTTGTCAAAAAGAGATGAGAAAGGTGAACGAGGACAAGGAGGAGCTGCTTAAGAAGGAAGCCCAGCTCCGAGACGAGCTGAACGCCATCAACAAAAAAATTGCCGGGAAAAAGAGAGAGCTGCAGCACAACTCCAGGAAGGACCTGGTCGCCTCCGAGCGAAGGCAGTACGATTTCGTCGAGCTGATGTCCCACAAGGTCGGGTACAGGGGCGCCAAGATAAAGTTCGAAAACGCCCTCGAAGGATGGGAACAAAGGAAAACAACCTACCTCGAGAGGAGGGACGCCGAGATCGCTGTCAAAAAAGAACGGGACGAAGCGCACATTGACAAGGAAAACCCTTGGAAGGAACAAAAGGCCGTCTGTGAAGACTTGACCACCTACCTCGAGAAGATCCACGAGGAGCAGGCCGCGTTAAAAAATGCTGAAGCGGAGGAAGAAGAGGAAGAAGAAGAGGCACAGCAAGAAAAAGAAAAGGACGCTGACGACAAGGACGAAAAGGAGACCAAGGACTGGCACGAGGATATGCCAAAGGAGAAGAAGACTCAGAAGAGAGTATGTTCTAAATATAAAAAAAACAAAAAAAATAAAAAAAAAAACAGCAGGAGCCATTGGTTCATGACGGAGGGAAGCGTGAAGGGTTTGAAACTCTCAAGATGCACGCACCACACTACCCGGGGCAGGTCGCCAGAGCTCGTATGCTGCTTTAAAAAAAAAAAAAAAATATATATATATATATATATATATTGGTAATAATAATAAACAGTGGACCAGCTCAAGCAGCGCAAGAACTGGTTTGAGACAGCTCCGTACACGGCCACCATGCCCGACTTCAGGTTTTCCAGGGGTCACAAGGGTTACAAAGGTGGCAAGGGCATGAAGGGTGGCAGAGGCGGCAAAGGGAGAAAGGGTGGCGGCAAGGTATTGGGGGGGAAAAAAAAGGAAAGAAAAACAAAAAAAAATAGGGCCGAAAGGGGTGGTAGATTCTTAAACGGATTAATTATTCTTTTTTTTAAAAAAGGGTTTCATTTTATTCTTTTTTTTTGATTTTATTTTTTTAATCTCCCGATCCTAGAATTGTTCCCCCCCCTCTTTTTTTGCTTTTTTTTCCCAGACGGTTAATTAAAACTTAATGAAGCTCTTCCCTCCCCCCTCGTAGTTTTGCCTTCTCCCTTCCCCCTTTCCCAAATAAAAAAGAAAATAAATAAATAAAAAAATAGTGTTATAATTTGCTCCCTTTGGTTTTCAAATAGAGAAAATGACGAAAGGAATGAGATACAACAAAGAAAAGGAGGGCGGGGGGAAAGGAACACGGAAAGAGAAGAGAGAGTTTTTTCTCTCTTTTCCTCATTCTACCCTTTCCCCCCCTCCCACTTCCTTTTATTGTTCTCCATGTTCTCTCTCTTGCCGCTCCGGGTTTCTAATGTGATTTCCTACTTTTCTTTTTCGTAAGATCCCGGGGAAATTCCTATTTTGCTTCTACAACTGGAATATTAATTAAATCGACAGACACGTTTCTGATCACGAGAAAAAAAAAATCAACTCAAAACCGACCCCGCTTTCAGAATCTCCCTGTTCAACACGAAATAAGGCCCCTTGAGGATATCATGGTTTCAAATTAGAAATTCGAAGGATTTAAAAAAAAAAAAAAAACAAAAAAAAGTTTTTTTTTTTTTTTTTTCCCTTTTTAATATTGCTTATTTGATGAAAACGACGAGTGCTTCAGGTACCACTTCTCTCCTTCCCCTCCCCTCCTTCTTTTTAATTTCTTTTTGTTTACAAAGTGTTTTTTTTTTTTTTTTTTTTTTTTTTTTTTTTTTTTTTTCTTACCCAAAAAACTCAATTTCTTTTTCTTCTTTTTTTTTACAGACCGGGGGAAAAAAAAAAAGAAGAAAAAAAAATGACCAAAGACGCGACATGGTCACAGTTTGATACCAAGAAGACGGCTTCTGAGGAAGTGTGGCGGAGTGGGTCGCAATGGAATTGTTTTCAAGAGATCGATGTTTGCTGGATGACTACCTTCTGCTCTCCTTGCATGATCGGGAGGGAGTGGAGCGCCGCTAAGAATCACGAAACTTACCGTACAAACTGGCCCGTTTGCCTTGCGAGTTTATTCTGCAGTTTATGCATTATCACCCACCTCAGAACCTCCGTGAGGAAAATCGGTGACCCCTCAGTGGCAAAAGACAATCCAGCAGCTTGGATTCCTGGTACTGCAAAAAAAATTTTAAAAAAAAAAAATTAAAAAAAAATTAAAAAAAGGCTCTGTTCTGGAGGACTTCTGCTGCACTTTTTGCTGCAGCCCGTGCGTAACCTGCCACATTGGCCGTGAACTGAAGGCGAGGAGCTACCCTTGCGGAACCATCTGCCAGAGGATGGAATAGACACATGACAACAACAGCACCCCCCCCTTTTTTTTCTTTCTTCCCCATTGTTTCCCTTAAGTTGTACATTGGGTTGCACAATTTTTGTTTTTTTCCAAAATGAAACAAGGAATAGTAATAAAGGATGAGGGGGGAGGGGGAAGGGGGAGAGAGAATAACTGGCTTTTTTTTTTTTTTTTTTTTTTTTTTTTTTACATCGCACTCTCCTGTATATTTTTTTCCCCCTCCTTTTTTTTTCTCTCCCCTTTGTTTATGCAGTGCTTTTTTTTTTCTTTGTTCGAATAAAAAAAAGAGAGTTTTGTGTTTTTTTTTTCACCCCCTCCCCCCACAGAATAATAAAAACTTTGAAAATATTTCTCTGGCCACCTCCCCCCTTTTTTATTGTTTACCCCCCCCCCCCACTTTTATCGCCTGCAATATGTGTTTTTCTGTTTCTTTTTTTTTGCGGGAGAGGAAGAGGAAAGACTTTTTTCAATAAAAGAAGTCATTATATACTCTTTTTTAAACTATGGTGCAAAGAAAAAAAAATGTAAAGGATCCTTCTGCCAGAGTGCCAAGAAAAGTGCCATGATAATGATGTTTTTTCTCTTTTCTCTTTTTTTTTTTTTTCTTTTGTCCCTCCCCCTTTTTTTTACCAGCGTTTTAGATAACAGAAAAAAAAAGGGGGAAAAAGTGGCGGGGGCCTCAGAGCTGCTCCCCCTCTTTTTTTTCTCCCCCCCCCGAGTTTCTATTTTTTTTTCATTAAGACTTTTTAAATCCAAACGCTATTTTGTCAATGCTTTTTTTTCGAAAAATGCGAAGAGCGCTTTTTTAAATTTTCACAAAAAAAGGGGCAGCATGCGACCACAGGAGTGCTTTTGTCTTTGTACGATATTCTGTGTGCGTTTTTTTTTTTTTTTTTTGGCCTGTTTTTGGCCCTCCTGATTCAGGCAAAAAAATCAATCTTGCAGCCTCTTTTTCGGTTCACATGCCCTAATTTACCACATGCAGAGCCCCTCCTGAGTATCATGTAAAACAAAAATAGATACTAGAACTCTAACACCAAGCTTCGGGGCAGGTAGGGGCGTAGTGTCCCAGTTCACCACTTTCCACAGCGCATCGTGCCTTGTGAGACTCTGCTTGGCAACGGGCGCCAGGGTGAAAGGACCAGAACCAGGACAAACCCGACAGTGTCTTTCTCGACCACACGTGTTTCAGAAGGACCGGTCAGGTTCACCTTTGCCAAAAAAAAAAAAAAAAAAAAAGAGCGGGGAACAAAAAAAAAAAAAAAAAAAAATGTTAACACTAATGACAATGACAGCAGGGCTGACCATGGGATGGGATCCAAAGGGTTTGGCGAACACACCCCTCATGGGGTGGAACAACTGGGGCACAGTGGGATGCAACTACAACGACTCCTACATAAGAGAAGTCGCCGACTCCATGTCAACAGGCGGCCTCCAAGCAGCAGGCTATCACATGATAATCCTACAAGGGTGCATAGTACCAAAGGGAAGCAGGGACAACACAACGCACGCCCCTATCGTCGACCCTGAAAAATTCCCGAACGGGATGAAAAGCCTAGCAGACTACGTCCACACCAAAAACCTAACAATCGGGATCACCACAAGCACGGGGACCACAACATGCGAAGGTTTCGAAGGCAGTTACGGGTACGAGACGATAGACGCGGCAACTTATCAATCCTGGGGACTAGACATGATTAACGAACAAGTGTGCGGATTGCCCAACGGAGCTGTTCCTAAAACGTTATTCACAAAAATGCAAACTGCCATCACAGCCTCTAACTCCCCAATGCTACTATACATGGATGCTCAAGGACAAGGCAATGTCGAAACCTGGGGGCCTTCCATTGGAACCGTCTGGAGCACTTCCACAGGGTTGAATATAACAACTTCCACGTACAACGACATGTTTAATGATTACAACAACGATCTTAAATTCCCGAACGCGACATCGCTCGGTGCATGGCAGGACCCTGGATTGCTGATGGTGGGGTCCCCTGAACTCACTCCTGAAGAATGGGAAACTCACTTCTCGTTGTGGGCGATCGCCGCTGCGCCTTTGTTCACATCTTTCAACGTTGTGAAACCGCCTTATGGGGTCATGTCTGTGTATACCAACACGGATGTGATCGCTGTGAACCAAGACCCTTTGGCGAAGATGGGTTTGCTGGTTGTATCGAAAAATGCAACTAACCCTAGTACTGTCAATTCTGTGTGGGTGAAACCCATGTCACCGGCGGCCGGGGAGTCTCAAGCTGCTGCGGTTTTGCTTATTAACACGGACGACTCGAATACAGCTGAGATTATTTTGTACTTCGCCGATATTTTCCCCGGTGTGAGCACCGTCCATTCCGTCCGCGATCTCTGGGAGCACAAGGACCTAGGGAGCATGACCACAAAGTTTTCCGCTAGCCTTTCTCCTCATGTGTCAATTGCTCTTAGAGTCGCGATCACGGCGTGAGAGATTTTTTTTTTTTTTTTTTTTTTTCCCGTATTCGGCTTTCATTCTTGAAGGTTTTAAAAAAAGAATTTTTTTTTGTTTTGTTCTATTTGTGTTTTTTCGCCTGAACGAGTGCCTCAAGGAACGTGAGGAAATGGAAAGAATTAAAAAAAAAAGGGGGGGAAGGGGAAGAAAAAAAAGATTTTTTTTTTCATATTGGTACGAGTAAAACGTTATAAAACAATGTATTGGGAACGTGCCCCGACTTTTTTTTTTTTGTAAAAAAGAAACGTTTTGTGTGTTGCCAATGCAGTGTGGACGTGATCATCTCTCTGTTTTGCGTTGCTACAAGTATTTCAGCAACATAGGAAGAAAAAAATTTTTTAAACTAACAAAAGGGGAACGGAACGCCCAAGACGAAGGTTTTCTTGTCGAAGGTTTTCTTTTGAAACTTTCGTTGAAAACCAGGGGGGGGGGGGGGGGGAAGGGAAACCAGAAAAGAATCAGTCAAGAAAAAAAAAGAGGAAAAAAAAAAAATATTATCTGCGGCACTTCCTGCGGACTGATTTTATCCGGTCTGGTAAGTAAACCCTTAAGACCCTCGGTCTTTATTTACGGGGTATTAAAAAAAAAAAAATCGGGGAAAAAACACAAACAGAGAGACTCCCCCCCCAATGCTATGTGCAAATCCCACATACCATTCTTCTGTGTCGTTCGTTACCTCCATGCACACATTCTTTCCCTTTTTTTTCATTTTTTGTCTTCGTTTCAATTTTCTTTTTTTTTTTTCCCGGCTAGGGAGCAAAGGGGCAGCAAGACCTTTGGCTGGGTCTAGGTGCGTAACGACACCTCCCCTTGAGCGAGTCACAAGAGACAGGAACAAGGCAAACCATGCAGCGAGCGACTGTCACCGTACACAAACAAACCTTTCAAAACAGGGGTAACATGGATCGCATTTGGCTTCGGCTTAGGAGCTCACTCCAAAGTGTCGTTTGACTACAAACACCGTACTTTACGGTACACTTGGAGCCGACTGTGGTGGGTACTGAGCGCCGTTGTGTCACCTTGACATTGAAAGATCGATTTTTTTTTTTTCTCACAGAAGGCAAGGATCATCTCCAGCTCCATCCTCCCCTCTTGCCTCTACGGTGTTGCGTATGCCCCCCCCTCGAAAGTGGATGCAGGCACAATCCGGTCGAGAGTAGCGACATGCCTCTGGGGACCGAAGTTCAAGATGCGCTCACCGTGTGCTGTAGCGAACATCTTGCTGGCACACGACGGACCCGCTGGTGGTGACGCTTTATCGACTGTTGTGCACGGTGGTGAAGGTTGGTAGGTCGGATGCAGAGCTGTGGGACCGGATGGGAAGGTGTGCCGCCCTGTACCTGCAGAGCGACGTGGAGGCCCAGGGACCAGTGGGAACCCTAGTGAGACGATGGCTGCCGGCGGTCGGGAAGAGCTGGAGTTTTGTGGAAGGGCTGCGTACCACGACCGAGCGGGAACGCAAACACGAGATCCGCCGAGTGGCACGGGCCATGACAGCAGCGGAACAAGCAGAAGGGAGGACCTCCTACAGCGGCATGCCAGAGGGGGCCGACCCGGTCACGAACGGGTGGTGGAGGGCGCTCGCGAACAACCCGATGGCGGCGTACAGGTTGAGGAGGCTGATTGCTGGGGCGGTGTTTGCGGTGTACCCTGCGGTGCGGGGAGTGGGAGGGGCCGGACAACCCGCTGCAGCACCTCTGTGACGTGTGTGGGGAGCGTTACGGCAGCTACACCGAGGTGCTGGAGCACGCCCTCTGGCGATGCGAACTCGGAGATGCGGTGCGGGGCAAGGCAGAGTATGCGAGTCTCGACCCGGCGACCATGCCGAACGCGACGACGCTCCACGGGATAGTGCCCAGGGGATGCCAAGACAAGCCGAGGGCCCTGTTGGTGCAAAGGTACCTGCTGGAGGTGGTCACACTGAGGGATACGGCGGTGGAAGCGAACCGCGCATTGCAGACGCAGACATACCCGTGGCGGGTGGTCGTGACGGGAAGGGCACACCCGACGCCGACGGTGGCCGAATTACGTGGGCTGGGAGCATCGGGGAAGGTGATGGACAGGCTGCTGGGGCCGGTGCTGAGGTGGCTGAGTGGCTTGCTGTGGGGTGACGCCCCTGGACGGCACACGACGGTTACGACGCTGGAGCTTGCCCTCGACTTCGAGCGGGAGACGGAGCTGCCGCTAGACGACGGCGGGGAAGTGGGCAAGGTGGAGGACCTGGGCGTCAAGGCAAGGAGGCTGAGGTATGTGCTGAGACGTGTCCAGGACCTGTACCACGCTGATGGCAGAAGGACGGCGTTCCCAGCAGCGCGAGTGGATCGCGTCAACTCCCTGCGCTGTATAGGAGGACCGACCACACACGGGTATGACAGGAGGCCAGTACTCCCGGAGCGAACCATGAGCAGCATCGAAGGCTTGCGTGACACGTACCTGTCGCAGACCCCGACAAGGCTGCCCCGCAGTTTTACCACCGCAGTAGGAACCCGCCAGAGCCCCCAGAACGGGGACAACGGGGACTAAGAACAGCGCGGCCGGTGAGCGCAAAAACGCATACCTTAAAAGAATAGTTTTTTTTTCTTTTTACTTAATTCCGCAAAGTTACATGAGGAAATTTCTAAAGGGCCATAAAAATCAGAAATCACTTTGCCGTTCACGAGTAAATGCAAAGTGAAGAATAAATGCAAAGAGCTACCACTGAGCTAAAGCATGTTGCGCTTTTACAACGTCACTCGACATATAAGTTAACTGGTTCGCAAAATATGAGACGTAACCCAACCTGCCCAAAACACAGCCAGGTATCTGAGGCAAAACACAGTCAGGCATCCGAGGCAAAAGAGGCATAAACACACTTTACCAGGTTTCCGAGCCACCAAGCATCACCGCCGAAAATTACACTGGCCATGCATACAGGCGTTCTTTTGCACGATACCTTGTTGATGAAGGAACCTGCTATTTTGGCTGGAAGTCAGATCTGATCAAGCCCCTGCACAAAACCAGCAGTTTCTGAAAGAGCGATGATCAAGTGCCGACACAAATTACACAAAACCTACAGAATTCTGTCAATTTGACATCGCCTTCTCAGACAATCAGGCTTAGTTTTGACATCAATGTGAATATTTCGCAGAAGTGAACATAAAGGGTTCACAGTGTCCGAAATTTCCTCGTTTAACTTTGCAAAAATTAAGTAAAATATCATACTAAATAAAAATCAGCCAGATTTTTACTCAGAATTTTTTTTTTTCACTCGTTTTTTTGAATTTCACTCGCTTCGCTCGTGAAATTCAACTACTCGTGAAAAAAAAATTCTTCGTAAAAATCAGGTAATCTGATTTTTATTTAGTAAATAGTCATTTTTGGTGCCTGCACCCCTCCTCTTTATTTAATTCATAAAAGGACCTGTTTTTTTCTTTCTTTTTTTTTTTTTTTTCCCCTTCAAAATCTCATACCATCGGCGGTTATAGTGACAAGAGGTGGTGGGGATAACATGAAAATATAAGAAAAAAAAACATCAGATGTGTTGTTCGCTGTTGACCTCCTCGTCGGTCATCGCCCGAGTGGAAGAACGTAACGCAGATGCTCAGAGTGACGAACAGGCAGCGAACTGCATGAATGGGTGCCGAATCTTGGTTACCCGGGAGCGCCTTCTGTAATCAAGTAGACAGTTCTTGTGCAGGGCGCCGCCAACACCGGCCTCTTTTAACTCTTTATATATTTAAAAAAAAAAAAAAAAAAAAAAAATTCGAGACGACATAACCAGATTTTTCCCCCCCTTTTTTTTTCTTTTGGCTGATTTATCAGTTCCAGTCTGTTATGGGTCTTTTTTTTTGAAAAAAAGAGGGGGGGGGGGGGGGGGGGTGCAGAGATTTTTTTAAAAAAAGCAAAGTTTAAAAAAAAAATTGAATGTATGGGTGTCAACCACTCAACCCAACAGTGTGATACAAACACCGAAGAAGAAAAGGGGACAGGGTAGCCGAGGGGGGAGGGAAAAAAAAAGGCAAAATTCCCGTCCCACCTTCTTTTAAGGATTAAAAAAAAAAATGGAAGACCGAACTTACAAAATCCCCCAACTCGCCCACGCAACAAATTAAAAAAAAAAGAAAAAAAAAAAGAAAAAAGAAAAAAAAGAAAGAATAAATTATGCCAACGTAATCCTGTTCCATTCCTTTTCGTTCTTTTTTCTTCCTTTTTTTTTTTCCCCTCTCAATATAAATGTAGCAAGCATTTGCTTGGAGTTCCACTGGGAAAATTTAAAAAAAAAGAGGGGTACAAAAAAGAGAGAGGAGTATGGGAAAAGGGGTGGGGAGAGAGAGAGAGAGAGAGTGAGAGAGATCTCCTGTTTATTTTGATCTATTTAATTACACTCCCCTTCCGTTACTTCACTCGCTTTTGGACAAAAAAAAAGGGGGAAAAAAAAAAAAACAGATTTGATTTTTCTGAAATATCTTTGCGGGCCATAATATGCACCATAAGAGTAGCAATAAAGTGAAAGGTGATACCTTGCAGGGGGCCCCTCATGCAAACTAGAAGAGTAAAGAAATCGTAAGGCCCGAGTCTTTAAAAAAAAAAAATAGCTAAATTTTCTTAAATTAAGTTTTTGTTTGAGGCGATGATAGCGTTTCTCTTGTTCTTTTTTTTTTTTTTTTTTCTGCCTTCTTCTTTTTTTAAAAAAAAACACAGATTATTATTTCTCTTTCCCCCCCCCAAGAAAATTTTAACAAAACCACCACAGGAGGGAAAAGAAAGCCCTCATCCGGGGGAGGGGGGGGGGGGGGGAGAATGCTTCGGCATGTTGCAAGCCTAGAGACAATGTCGCTAAATAGTGACATAGGAGGCTTTGATGACCCAGCAAGACCAAAAACACCGATGACGCCTGCGAGTGAACTAGGCTTCGAGCTCAAGGACATCGAACAAGAAAATGAGAGGCTGTCCCAATACGTCAAGGCCGTGGTGGTGGATCTGAATACACTGATTCCACACAACGACTTACATTTCACCGCCAACGAGATAGTCTTCAACGAGATCTTCACGAGCCTCTCTCTGCCCGTTTTCAAACAGGACGAGCAACCAACCCCAACAGACGCACAAACACTTGCCCAAGACATTGAAACCACATTGCTCAACCGTAACATCCAACTCCCATGGGGCTCCGAGTCAGACACCCCAGGCACATCCACCATCTTGTCAATCTGCAAACGCCGTGAACAGATCATCACAAACCTCATCGACGAAGGAGTCACGTCTCTTGTATACACACCAATGGTGAGCTTCCTTAAAGAGCTTCAATCCCATGGTGTTAAGCTTGGTGTGACAAGTTCCTGTGAACATGCTCGATACATGCTTGAAGAGTCCCGACTTGCCTACCTCTTCCAAACGATTATTGACCCCGAGGTTATGCTCGAGTACATGCATAGATTGAAGCCAAGCCCAGATTGTATGTTGAAAGCATGCTCTGATCTTGGATTGGGGACTGCTGAAACCATTGCTATTGAAGCTACCTCAGAGGGTATTCAAGCAGCACGTGAGGGCAATTTTGGATTGGTGATCGGTGTCACGCACGCTTCTAAAACGTTTGAAAACGACAGTGCTCTTCGGGATCTTGGAGCGGCGGATTTTGTAACGGATGATATTAGTGCGGTGACGATGCAAACGATACTGGAGTGGTATGTTAAGGGGGTTCAAAAGGATTCTTGGAAGCTGGCGTTCAACACGTTTTCCCCGTCGCTGGAATCGACCAGAGAAACGTTGACCACTGTCGGCAACGGTTATTTCTCGTCGAGAGGCTGTTTCGAAATGTACTCTAAAACGCGTAATGAAGACAACACCTCGCTTGTACACTACC
Source organism: Diplonema japonicum (assembly GCA_964019335.1). Taxonomy (NCBI): domain Eukaryota; phylum Euglenozoa; class Diplonemea; order Diplonemida; family Diplonemidae; genus Diplonema; species Diplonema japonicum. The sequence continues at coordinate 820,146 of OZ025648.1, forward strand.
CTGGACATTACATCAATGGAGTGTACTCCCGAACATCGACCAACATCAACGGGGAAACGGTTGAAAACAGCGATTTGGTGAACTGCCCTGACTGGTCAATGGTTCGAGTAGCTATTGGCGATGAACCTTTCGTATCACCGCTCGACAACGAGATCCTCAACTACTCCCATCAGCTTAACCTGCAATCTGCTGTGATGGAACGATCGTTAACATTCATAGACAGCAAGGGACGGATCTCTCGAATCGAATCAAGCCGTCTTGTTTCGATGGACTTGATGCACATTGCCGCCATAAACTTTACGTTCACCGCTGTTAACTACAACGACAGGATAACCATCCGATCTGGTGTCAATGCTGGAGTTAAGAATGAACTGGTTCAACGTTACAAGGGATTGCAAGATCATCATATTCATCTTGAAGCAGCTGGTCAACCAGAACCCTGCGGGCCGTTCTATGTAGTGACGAAGGTTAAGACACCAGAAACGGTTATCTGCACATCGGTTCGAAATATCGTGAGAATGACGAAAGGCGACGCGTCTGCGTTGGTCCGATCATCCGGAGCGCTGCTGAAGGAGAAGATTGTGTTCGAAGACTTCACAGCAACTGTTTCTCAAGGCGGCTCGATGATCCTTGACAAAATTGTTTCTGTCTACACAACGCGTGACGCGCACGACTCAAAGGACGGAAACGCCCTTGCCGTCACCAAATATTCCTTCAGAAAACAATCTGTAACATATACAGATACACGAGAAGATTCCACATTGTCCATCAGCGACATGGATGTGAACAAAGGTGACTACCACCACAAGGGCGCTTGCGCGGACTTGGTGAACATGTCATTGAAACTAATTGAGGATTTGTATTCGTACCACCGCGTGCTCGATCCACATAGACAGGCGTGGCAGGATATCTGGGACTCTGCTGACTTGCAAATTGAGGGTGACCGGGCTTGTCAGCGGATATCCCGGATACACACTTACAATCTCTTTGTGACGGCTTCGCAACATCTGCGAAATATCGACGCTGGTATCTTAGCAAGGGGCCTTCATGGGGAATCGTATCGAGGGCATGTGTTTTGGGATGAGTTGTACACCTTTTCGTTCTACCTGTCGACGAACTCTGACGTTTGTAAAGGCCACCTTGATTACCGTTACAAACGGCTTCAAGCTGCACGCGATGCTGCGAAGGAAGCAGACCTCAACGGGGCCATGTACCCTTGGCAGTCTGCAGACACCGGAGCAGAAGCGACACAATCGCTGCACTTCAACCCATTAGACAATAAATGGTACAAAGACGAATCTTTCAGGCAGAATCATGTCAATATCGCAGTTTTTTACGACGCGTGGCTGTACTACGAACGGGCAAGGGATCCCGAGATGCACCCGAAGATCGTGGAGCTGATGGTGTCGATTGCCGTGTTTTGGGTTTCAAAATGTGTCAAAGGCCAGGATGATAGGTACCATATCTACACGGTCATGGGGCCTGATGAGTTTCACGACAGTGCGGTGGTAAATGGTGAACGAGTGAAGGGTGTTCCTGATAACGCGTACACCAATCTGATGGTTGTCTGGCTGTTGTTGAAAACGATCGATATGCTGCAGGACCCGTCCGTCTCACAGGCTGCGATCACGGCTTCCGGTGTCACCTCCGACGACATTGAAAAGATGTTCGACATTACGAAGCGGATGTTCCTCCCGATCCTCCCTTCAGGAGTCATCGAACAGTTTTCAGGGTTCGCCGGACTCCCTGATATCCGTATGTCGGAATACAACCTTCGGACAAGGTACGTTTCGAGAATGGATTTAGTGCTGCAAGCGGAGGGGAAAAACGTCGGAGATTACAGGTTGCTGAAGCAAGCCGACACATTAATGCTGTGGTACCTTTTGAAGACAACAACCGTTCACGATCTTGTGGTGTCGTTGGGGTACTCACTGCCTGACGGGTTTGACGCCAAAAAACTCTTAAAGGTGAATAACGATTTCTACGTCCCAATCACCAACGACGGCAGCATGCTGTCCTACCTCGTCCACGCGCACATCGCAGGGGAGCTGGGGGAAACGAAGAACCAATGGGGATGGTTCACAGAAGCATCACGTTCCGACATATATAATAAAGGCGGCACCACAGGCGAAGGCATCCACTGCAGCGTGATGGCAGGCTCGCTGTCCTTCATTGAACGATGGTTCGTCGGTCTCACTGAAGAATCCTCCACAGAATGGTCTATCAAACCCAACCTCCCGTCACATTGGACCGCAATTGCCATCCGACGGAAAATATGCGGTCATGTGTATTCCATCAAAGTCACCGACACAGAGATCCGGCTTCTGCTTGAAGATGATCCTGCGGAAGGCATCCCCCCTTCAACTTTTAAAATCAGAGACACTCGCGTTCAGCCGGGCCCGTGGATCCCCGTGGTGATCCAGTATAATTCTTTGTGCAAAATCAAGGAGTTCTACGATTTGATGCACAAGACCTGGCACCACCGGAAGGTGATGTGCAACAACTACTTCATGGGAAGCATCTTATGTGATAGGAAACAACTGCAGGTTTTGAAATGGGTGCACAAAACGCTTTCAAGCCTGCCCAAAACGAGCAGTGGAAAGGCGAAGTTGTGGCTCTCCGGCGGTACGAAGGTGGAATGCGAACTAAACTACGAAATCAAGGAGCTGGAGAAGGACATCTGCTTCATGGAAAGAGGCGAGAAAGCACTGGTGGAGGGCATATCAAGGGAGATCGCGAGCTTCGATACATGGGTGGAAACAGGCGTCAATTTCCTAAAAGGAATTTCATTTAAAAACTGGATCACCGACCGAGACGGCACAACGAACAACTACTGTGGACGATACAACAGCTCAGTACAGAGTGTCTATAACTCAATATGGATAACAAGGTTCGCTCTCTGCTGCGACCGGGGTGTCTTCATCACATCAGCACCTCTGGCCAACCCTGGTATAGTTAACGTGTCAGTAAACTTCGAACACGCTTTTGTGGTATGATAAAAAAAATTTTTTTTAAAGAAAAAAAATTTTTTTTCCAGTACTCCGGGTCGAAAGGTCGCGAGTACATCGACAACAATGGAGACAGGCAAAGCTTTGCCATCACCGAAGAGGAGACACAAAAAATGTCCCGTCTCAACGCAAGGTTGTCGGAGCTTTGCAAACAACCTGATTACGTTAAGTTCACGATGATCGGGTCCGGGCTGCAGTTGAAATTCGCGCAGACAACCGTCGCTCGCCAAGACATCTCCGGTACGATACGGAGGAAGGACAGCGAAGCGTTCCTTGAGAAAATCAGAGGAATCTGCGAAGAAATTTCACCACACGGCTTTGAGGTACAAGACACCAACCTAGACGTGGAAATTATGCCTCTCCACACCAAGTCGACTGCTGATGAAGAGTCCCGTGGGTTCGATAAGGGCGACGGGCTGACGTGGCTGAACGAGCAGCTTAACCTTGAACTGGAAACCGGGCCGAACCTCATTACTGGTGACACTTCAGGGGATGTCCCGATGGTGAGGGAAGGGATGAAGGCTTGCCCTGAAGGGACTCACGTCGTGTTCGTGACGCAGGATAAGAAGTTGATGAATGAGGTGTGTTTGTGGGAAAAAAAAAAAGAAAAAAAAAAAAAAAGGTGTCTGATCTGTGTCCGCGTTCGCTGTTCCTCCCGTCTCCGGATGTGCTTTGTCATGTTCTCTCTGAAGCTGCTAAGGTGTTTTTTTTTTTTTTTTTTTTTTTTTCTTAATTGTTTTAAACAGATCTACGCTGCTGAGAGATATCCTACCAAGGCGAACAAGCTTTTCCCGTTGTAAAAGAAGAAGGGGAAAAAAAAAAAGAATTGAGGGAAGGAGAGCTTTTTTTTTTTTTTTATAACAACTCTACCGTTGACTTAAGAACTAGTTGTTTGGCCGGGTGCAATGAGCTTTTTTTTTTTTTTTTTTCTCAAAAGCTCATGCGCTAAAACAAAAATGGAGCGTCAAACTAACAGTTTTTCTTTTTCTTTTTTTTTTTCTCTTTTCTAAGCTTGATTTTTTTTTTCTTCTTTCAGCTTTTAATTTGGTTGGCTACACAAAAAAGTTTTTACAAGAAGATTTCTTTTGGGGAATATGAGATTTTGTCCTTTTTTTTCTTCTTTCAACAACAAAAAGAGACACCACATGGCACTGTTTACAGGCAGCAAAAACATCCACCTTAAGGAGGCAGAGCAGAAGAACTGTCGATTGGCGAGTTGGGGCTGGGGACATGTAACAACAGGCGGTTCTTCTCGGTTAAAGCCAGAAGAGAATTATCTGTCGGGGGATTTTTTTTCTCGTTTTTTTTATTCTACTTGCATACTAAAAAAAAAAAAGAAAGAGTAGGGACACGCCCTCACTCTTTTCCCTTCTTTTTTTTTTTTTTTTACCCATGATCAAAAAAAAAGAGAGAAGACAAATGAAACCCGTCCTTAAAAAATAATTTGAGGAAGAAAAAAAAATGAGGAAAAAAAGAGAGAGAGGATGCAAAAAAAAAAAAGAAAAAAAAAAAGTACGTAAAATAATGGAGAGAGAAAAAAGAGAAAGGGAACGAAAGAAGAAAAGAGTGACGTACTCCCTCCATCTGGGGCCATACCGACTTTTTTTTTTTTTTTTTTTTTCCCAAAAGGTGGTGGGGATAACATGAAAATATAAGAAAAACATCAGATGTGTTGTTCGCTGTTGACCTCCTCGTCGGTCATCACCGGTAGCGCCCGAGTGGAAGAACATAATGCAGATGCTCAGGGTGACGAACAGGCAGCAAACTGCACGAGCGCAGAATCTTGGTTACCCGGGACGCACCGGCTGGGGTTGAGCTGTACACCGCACGCATTAAGGACACGACGCGGAACGCAGAAGAAGCTACAACTCGGCCGCGGCGCGCCCCCTGTAATCAAGTAGACAGTTCTTGTGCAGGGCGCCGCCAACACCGGCCTCCTTTAACTCATATATATATATTTATATATACTGTATTTTTTTTTTTTTTTTTTTTTGCCTTGACCCCCCTTCCTAACTCCCTTCTCTGCGTGACAACAAAGAAAAGGAGGAAGGATGAAATGGAAGGGAGGGGGGGAAATATTAAAAAAAAAAAAAAAAAAAAAAAAAAAAAAAAAAAAAAAAAAAAAAAAAAACACTTTCCATTTCTTCTTCTCTTTTTCTTCTTCTTCCCTTCTCTCCTGTTCTTTCCTTGTTGTATAACAACACCCTTTTTTTACAAAAAAAAAAAAAAAAAAAAAAAAAAAAAAAAAAGACCATGGGTGGGGGTCTTAAGTTATCTCTTTATTCTTAGTTGCTCTCTGCTTTCTTTAGCCTTCCTGTTTGTTGCCCTTCCATCCGAGGTTGCATTGCCTCAGTTCACCAACAAGGCTTTGAGGCCTTTTAATTCTCCTCCAGGTACCTGTGCCTCTTCAGCTCCAGCACCTGAGGTACGTACATTGGCAAAGCACTAATAGAAGCCCCGCTGCCATCCGCCTCCACACCGGACACAGAGCCCTTTCCAAAAAAATACAATCTCATTCTGGGGGGGGGGGGGGGGGGGAAGCTGTTGTAATAGAGCTGGACTAAGGAAACCCCACCATTCGGTAAGAAGCTTTTTTTTTTCTAGTCCCACCCCCTTCTCCCCTCACCCCCCCTTTTTTTTTCCAAGCCTTTTTTACTTTTTCTTTTTCCGGGACTTCGAGTTATCTTTTGTTACTACATTGCCACTCTTACTCCCCGACCACCAAACCCTCAATAGCCAACTAAACGAAATGAAATAATTCGTGAACCTTCAGAAGTACTAGGAAAGGGAGCACCCTGGGGGTGAGGAGGGCGGATGAGAGTGTCTTTGCGATGAAGGTATTGACAAGCGTTCGAGGAACAGATGCACAGGTGAAATGTGAAGGAGGTGCGGCACATGCTGAAGCTGAGCCACAGGAGCCTGATTCTCAGCTCAGCCAAGTACTTCATCGAAAATAGGGCACCAATCCATAGCAGTGAAAATGGACATCTCGAGATCGAACGTGATTTTTTTTTCGAACTATTGGTGGAAAAAGCTCCAGGCCCGAAGACCGTTGGTGTCCTTTAGGTTGCGGCGCATCATTAGTGGTGCAGTGTTCACGACTCACCCGAGGGGAGGGATGGCCCTGGTGTGGAAAACCCAGCATTAGCGTGTGACGTCTGCGACCACCGGTCCCAGACAACGACCAGCATGACGGAGCATGCACTGTGGGAGTGCGAGCCGGCAAGGAGTGTGTTGGAAAGCGAGCAATACGCAGAGGTGAAGCGAGAAGGCCTCCCAGCTGCCACAGCCCTTCACGGGATAGTCCCAAGAGGGGCCGACAAAGCAGGGAAAGAACGTGCCAGGATGGTGCAACAATACCTCCTGAAAGTAGTGACGGTCCGTGACGCCAGAGCAGCGGAAAAAAGCAAGAGAGTGCTCACCTCCAACCCTTGGGATGAGGTAACGACAGGGGGGGGCAACATGATGTTCCGACGGAAGCGTTGCTGAAGGCGAACGGGGCGTCAGGCGCGGTCCTGACCTTTCATTTGAAGAACGTCCTCAAGTGGCTAAGAGGCCTACGATGGTACGATGGTAAGAAGAAAACTTCCTTCACGACAATGGAACTCGCCATAGACTATGAGCAGTCCACCCGCCGGTCACTCATAGGTCCCCTCGACGATCAAGACCTGCTCACGGAGAAGGCCGCAAGGATGCGATACATCTTGGGTCGCATCCAGAAATGCTCAGCACGCTGTGGAAGGTCAGCCTTCCCCGCCAACGCGGGTGCATACCCTTCGACATCTTGGGGGCCCGACGGCACACGGCTACGACAGGAGACCACTCTTCTCCTCGAGCCAAACCCCCCCCTACCTAGCACGACTCCAAGCAATGTTTCTCGCCCAGATGTCGTCCATCTCATCGCGACAAACAGCCACCGCAGGCACCAGACAGCAACCGCAGAACGGTGACCGATTAGTGTGAATTTCTACCTGAACAGTGAGCACCCCCATGCACACTGAAATTTTATCGAGTTTTTTTTCCTTTCTTTTATGGCGGCAGGCGATCCTGTCACATACTGCAGGTTCCCTTCAAAGACACCTTTTTTTTTTTTTTTTTTTTTTTTTTTTTAAACTCGTTTCTCCTTTGAGCCTGGTTTCCCTTGACTTTACTTTCAATTCAGCTTTAAAAAAAAAAAAAAAAAGAGTCTCGAAGCAACAATATGGGAGGCACACCCGAGAAGAGAAAATTACTAAGCGTGACTGAAAAAGCCTCTTCAAAGAGGATGAAGCTGCTGGAAAAGTTCATATGCAATCAGGAGAAGATCGATGTAGGTAAGAAAAAGCCGACAAAATTCCCGGAATGGGTGACGCTGCAGGTGGCACATGGCGGGTTCGCCACAGGGGGTGCTGTGAGTGCTTTGGAGGACGGTCTGGAACTGAACAAGCAGTGGCTGACAGACACCGGGATGGCAAAGCTCGAGTCACTTTACCACCAGCAAAACTATGTGCTGCAGACCCCAGAGCAAGGCGCCCTGTTGGTGTATTGGTGGCTTGTTGCAAACAACGAACATGAGAAGGCTATGGAGCTCCTTGGCGAAATCTACCCGTACTTCAATTCCCTTCGCTTCTACCCCTCTTTCCTGCACTCCGCCCCCGATACTGACGGTGTTTTCCTTTTACCTGTGTCCCATCTAGGCAACAGCCTCTGTTGCATCATCTCAAACCGTGAGACTTCAAAACTCCAGACGAGGTACTACCAACAAGCCCGTCGGATCACAGCCTACCAGCCCGTCGAGGATGCTATTGTAAAGTTGCTGAACCAATCTTGTGGGGACGTTCCACCATCGCGCACCCCATCCTCTGAGTCGAAGAAAGGATCCTTCACATACTCCGGGGGGCTCCCGTTCACCGTCACATCGGAAACTTGGGATGACGCCTTGGAAAAAGCTTTGGACGGGTTCTCTGAGGTGCAAGACAATGCGGAAAGCGCCACGATGCCGAACCCGAAGTGTGCCTCGCTGCGGTTCTTGGTGAAGGCTTGCAAGCGGTACTTCGACGGGTGGCATGGGAAGGGTGATGCCGCGGAGATCGTGAAGATCCTAGCGAAACGGAATGAACAGGTGGCTCGCAACCCAGACATCCGTCTGCACCAGATCGAAGCTGTGGAAACCTTCGAGAAGCGCGACAGCTTCCCTGCACTGCGGAACCTAATGGTGTACATTTCTAAGATGGAACCGGAGGCCAAGTCGTGGGGCTTCAGTGAAGCAGATGTGCAAGAGCTTCTAAAGGACGGTCCTCCAACGTCAATCGAGAAGAAGATCCGACGCTGCTCAATACTGCCGATGGATCTTCTGGTCTCCGAGGGGCAAATCACTTCTCTAGAGATGCTTGCTAGGCCCATGCAGCAGCTTGTTACGAAGTGCGAGTCCAGCGGGTTCCGGGACGACGTTGCCTTGACGCACATGTACCGCCAGCTCTGCAATGCATTCAAACAAAGACGGTCCTTGCTGCTGCTTAACTACGAGTCGCAGGTGAAGCTCAACGAGATCCCGTGGATCGCAGCCGTCACATCGTTGAGGAAACCGGACAAAGACAGCAAGCCCGACCTCCTCGAGAAGATGTCGACAGTGATCGTGGAGAACTTCCCGGAGACGCTGATCCCTAACAAGGTTGTACAGGAGCTGGAGAGGCTGAAGACGATGGTGGGCGGCACGGTACCGTTCATTGAGGAGATTGCGTTGGACATCTTCATGGGCGGCTTTTCGCAAAAGTACGTGACGGCCGGGAAGGCAGCTGCTGAGTTCCTTTCGGGTTCCCTGTACGAGAGGTACTACGACGCTGGGCGGGTCTTTGAAAAGGTGCTGGATTTGGACCCAAAAGGGCGCTTGGACCAGCAAGCCTTTGCGGAGCTTGCAGCGTATCTCGGCAATGGTGGGTGCGGCAAGAGTGGATATGGTATAGTCTCCAATGGGAAGCACATCGAGGGGGCGATGATCCTAACCACTCACAACCTTGCGACCCTGTTCATCACAGCGCCTGGTTTGAAAGAAGCAGTAGACCTTAGCTCTGTTGTTGAGAAAATATATTCGTTTATTGTGGAACGGCATCAGTGTTGCCACTATGTTGAGTTTGCTTACATAAAGACCGGGATAAAGGCCATTGCGTACGCCTGGCGTAATCTCCTGTTCTACCTCTCCCTTCTCGAGACTGAGAAGCAGATCTCCTGGGTCCAAGGGAAGCTTGCCGCCCATTGCGAGAACGATTCCCTTACAGCAATGCTGAAACCTGTCCTCACTGCTGCAAAGGGCGGCCGACCATGTCAAGATGACGTGGTCACTGCATGGCAGTACGACAGACCGAAGTGGATCTAAGCTTTGAGCATAAGCAAAAAAAAAAAGAGAAAAAAAAAAAGAAAAGAAAAAGGCAAAAAAAGACAATCTTTTCATGTTTCTTTTCATGAGCCTCTTCTAACCCCATAAAAAGCAAGCTATTCCTGCTGAATGAAAAAGAAAAACTATCTTGTTCCCTTTCAACATCTATATTCATCGAAGCAAATCCCCTCCCTAACCCTCCGTAAAGAAATAGGCACATTTGTAATTACACATAAATGGCGAGCCCGCGCACGCCTGGGTCAACCAGATGGGAAGAAATAAAGGAAGCAGTGCAACCAATGGATACGTGGAAGCTTCCGGAGAGACCCACGCAGACAGACATTGTCGAAACGTTTAAAGCGAACCTCGCCGCCGTGAAAGGCGTGGTATGGGGGGAGAGGGACTCTGCCTATGACGTGCTGAAGGTGGCGATCGAAAAACAGCGAAAGCTGAAGCAAGCGGAGCAGGCGTACCACGAGACAATGAGGACCATCAAAGAGGACTTCGCGAGCAACGAACGCGGGCAGTTAGAGGTCGAGACCCTTATGCTGCGAATCAGCAACGATCCGACACGCGCCTTACTCCTCTTGGAGAGAAAGAAAAAGATAACAGCCGCAATGAATGATCTCTTTTCAAAGGAACGCATTGCCCATGAAGACCTCAAGGAAGCACGGAGAGTCAACCTCCTGACCGACGGAGAGCGGTCGAAGTACCGCGTCTTCATCATGCGGAAGGAGCTTGCTGCAGAACGGTCTGTACAAAAACGCCAGCGGGATAAGATGGCGAAAGCGTTGCAGGAGGAGAAATCGCTTCGGATTGACGACAGGATCCAAGGGGAGAGAGCGATCAGCGAGGATGTCAAGGTGAAGTACGCAGAGCAGCAACACATCATCCATGAGATCGACGGGCTGAAGGAACGGATCAAAAAGATAGAGAAGCAGCTGGGAGATCTCGAGAGCAGCAACGAGGCCAACACGCACAGGCTGTCCTATCTCCAGCACAAGTCCATGCTCAGCGCGGAGCTTGCATCGCTCAACGCAGAGCTCTCTGAACTCTCAAAAGCTCTACCGTCCTTCGACGAAGATGAAAAGCGCGCCATGCGCGGCGTGCTCGCTGCACAAAAGCAACGCGAGTCCCTCAAACACTACGAGGAAGAGCACAACAACAAGATCCGGAGGATAGAGGACGCCAAGCGCACCTTCTCCAAAGCCCCGACACAGACACCGGGCGCTTCAGAGCTCAGACTCGCACGGGACAAGGTGGAATATCAAAAACAACTCCCCCTGCGGTACGCACAGGACAAAACAGAGATGATCCACCAGGAACGAGCGTTGAAAGAGGTCATCACGGTGCTGGACGATCAGATTAAAACTGTGGATATCGAGGAAAAAATGCGTGTGTACGAAAAACGTGAAAGTGAGAGGCAAGCGTTGGGCCAAGTGTGGGAGAAGATGGACGCGCTGAAAGAACAGCACGACAGGGATATGGAAGTGACACAGCTGACAGCACGGGAGAAGGAGACAATCCGCACGGTTGAAGCACAACGGGCTTTGCGAAGAGCGAAGGGGAGAAGGCCCACTCAGAGAGGGGAGGATCTGAGGAGAGGAACACTGTCAAGTATCTCGCTGACATCGGCTCTGGCCTCGTTTAGAAAGAAACCGTCTGTCGAGCAAGGCCTACAGGCCGCAAGGAAGTCGATCGTAGCAGATGATTTGATGCCACACTTCAAGACAGCGGCACGCACAAGCACACAACCTGACTCAAGAAGGCAGTCATTGTACGGGCCATCGGTTCCAACAATTTCCCCTCTACCATCTATTCGCAAGGCTCCTGCACTGCCGCCCCTACCACAGGCAAAGGCTCCTATGTCGACACAACTGTTTGGGAGGTTCCGTGCTGCACTGATGGCGACGTTGCTGGAAGGCGAGGCCTATGTGTTTGATTTAGAGATGGAGAAGAAGATGATAGAAGAGGTGCGCGAGGAGACATCTGAGCTGGCGTCAACGAAGAGCAGTGAGTCGGGCGAGGTCATTAAGTCGTTGAGAACCTTCTCGTTCGGCGACGCCCTTGGGGACCTCTCGTCAAGTGACAAGAGCGACGGGCCCATCAACTACGAGGACATTGCAGAGCTCGACGCCATCCTCGCCACTATCACAGCCTTGAAGCCGACAAAGCCGAGGTCCTTCTTTTTCACTAATCAGCACTCCAACCTCCTCAGCAAGGCCCCCCTCCTCTGCGCCAAAGAACGCTGGATGAGAACCCGCAACATGGCCCCTACCTTGCGCCCGCTGAGCAACTCGGATGATGACCTCGTCGCCTTCTCGCTCGTTGACCCGTCCGATCTCCTCAACGGCCTCGGCCCTCTTGCAGAGGCTTAACAGCTCTGCTTCACGACCATCTTTCATTTTCTCTTGATTTTTGCATTTTGTATTATCCATCCGTTGGTCACAGGGGTTTACATTGTGATGCGTGTCACCAGGCACTTGTTGCCATCTTCTTGTGTACGCGGGGGCCGGATACACAAAAGAACGTGGTGTTCATGATGGAGAAGGCAACAGATCCTTTGACCACATGTTGGGGTTCTTCAAGAATATCAAGTTAAACAGTCTGAAGGGTACCGAGACCAACCCCCTGAAAGCCAGGACAGTCCGTACATCGGACCCTTCAGCCCCGATCACAGCGTCCACCAGATGGCGTGAAGAAACCTAACGCGCAGTACGCTACAGGGAGGCTGTCGGCGGACCTCCTGCCGCCCCCTCCTTCGCCAGTCTCGTGACCCCTCTTGAATGAGGCCCGCCTCACGTAGTTGCCAACCCGTTCTCTCTTCTACCGGAACCCCAACATATTCACCGACTTCGTGAACGGCACCAACGCCATCGGGGGAACACCGCCACAGATCGGGACGCCTCTACTGGTCTCGGTATCTCCACGGTATCTCCAACTTCGGCACCATGCTGGCAATCGTGAGCAAGAACGCTGCTCGTAACTGAGCAACTCATCTTTTTTAAAAAGGAAACACATACCTTAAAAGAATAGCTTCTTTACTCTCTTCCGCTTTCTTCTTTTCTCTCTCTTCTATTCTTTACGCGTTATTTTACACATTCTTTGAGCCAGCTTATAACCCCTCGTACAGACCCTCTTTTGCTGCTTCTGCACCTCAAGCTTCAAGCTACAAAAGAAGAAGAGAAAAAAAAAAAAAAAATGAGAGAAGTGATCTCGATCCACATCGGTCAGGCTGGTTGCCAGGTTGGTAACGCCTGCTGGGAGCTGTACTGCCTCGAGCACGGGATCCAGCCGGACGGTGCCCTTCCCTCGGACAAGACGATCGGGATCGAGGACGATGCCTTCAACACCTTCTTCAGCGAGACTGGGTCTGGGAAGCACGTTCCCCGTGCGGTGCTCCTCGACCTGGAGCCCTCGGTGATCGACGAGGTGAGGACCGGGACCTACAGGCAGCTGTTCCACCCGGAGCAGCTGATCTCCGGTAAGGAGGACGCGGCCAACAACTACGCCCGTGGGCACTACACGATCGGGAAGGAGATCGTGGACCTCTGCCTTGACAGGATCAGGAAGCTCGCGGACAACTGCACCGGTCTGCAAGGGTTCCTCGTCTTCAACGCTGTGGGTGGTGGTACCGGGTCTGGTCTCGGGGCCCTCCTCCTGGAGCGTCTGTCGGTTGACTACGGGAGGAAGTCGAAGCTCGGGTTCACGGTGTACCCCTCGCCGCAGATCTCTACCGCCGTGGTGGAACCCTACAACAGCGTGCTGTCGACGCACTCCCTCCTGGAGCACACGGACGTGGCGGTGATGCTGGACAACGAGGCGGTGTACGACATCGCGAGGAGGAACCTCGACATCGAGAGGCCCACCTACACCAACCTGAACCGTCTGATCGCGCAGGTGATCAGCTCCCTGACGGCGTCGCTCCGTTTCGACGGTGCGCTGAACGTCGACATCACCGAGTTCCAGACCAACCTGGTGCCCTACCCGAGGATCCACTTCATGCTTTCCTCGTACGCCCCTGTGATCTCGGCGGAGAAGGCCTACCACGAGCAGCTCTCGGTGGCTGAGATCACGAACGCCGCCTTCGAGCCCGCTTCGATGATGGCGAAGTGCGACCCCCGCCACGGGAAGTACATGGCGTGCTGCCTGATGTACCGCGGTGACGTTGTCCCCAAGGACGTGAACGCCTCGGTCGCCACCATCAAGACCAAGAGGACCATCCAGTTCGTGGACTGGTCCCCCACCGGTTTCAAGTGCGGTATCAACTACCAGCCCCCCACGGTGGTCCCCGGTGGTGACCTCGCCAAGGTGCAGAGGGCCGTCTGCATGATCTCCAACAGCACCGCCATCGCCGAGGTCTTCGCCAGAATCGACCACAAGTTCGACCTCATGTACTCCAAGAGGGCCTTCGTCCACTGGTACGTCGGTGAGGGCATGGAGGAGGGTGAGTTCTCTGAGGCCCGTGAGGACCTTGCCGCTCTTGAGAAGGACTACGAGGAGGTCGGTGCCGAGTCCGCCGACATGGAGGGCGAGGAGGACGTCGAGGAGTACTAGGTAGTGGTGGTAGTACTTATATAAATAAACATAGTATTTATATAGTAGGAAGAAACGGCCTTTCCCTTCCTCCCCCCTTTTTTTTGTTGTTCCCCCCATTTTCCCCTGTGTTTAAACCCCGGTTTCTCTTCCCCCCCCAATATAAATATCCTCCCCACCCTCTTTTTTTTTCTCTTTTTTCTCCCCCACCCCCCTTTCAAACCCCTTTTTGCTTTCTATCCGACCAACAAACACTCAATTTTCCAGAGAACTCACTCAACAACACCCCCAACCCAACCCCAACCAATCGAAATGGAGTTGAACGTTAAAAAGTACGAGGAAAGGGAGATGCTTGGGTCAGGCGGGCAGGGGTCGGTGTACAAGGTGGTGAGGAGGGCAGATGAGAGCGTCTTTGCGATGAAGGTGTTGACAGCATTCGAGGAACAGATGCACAGGAGGAATGTGAAGGAGGTGCGGCACATGCTGAAGCTGAGCCACAGGAGCCTGATTCCCTGCCTTGACTACTTCGAGACGACAAAGCAGGTGACAGAGGAACCCCCTGAGAAGGTGTGGCGGGTTCACATCGTGATGCCCCTGTATGAAAGGGGTGACCTCGACTCTCACGTGAAGAAGGAGGGACCCCTCTCTCGGGTGAGGGCGGGGAGACTCCTGCAGGACATGGCAGAGGTTCTTCAGTACCTTCACAACAATGACTTCATCCACAGGGACGTGAAGCCTCACAACATCATGGTGGGGACACCCCTTCCTGCGACTGGTGGTGGTGGTGGTGGTGTGGAAGCGGAGTTCATCCTGGCGGACTTGGGCCTGTCGAGGGAGGTGACCTTTGATGGGGGAGCTGGGACCTATGTGGGGACACCAATCTTCATGGCTCCTGACTATGCAAAAGACCGCTACAGCAACAAAGTGGACATGTGGGCCCTTGGGGTGACCTTGTGCTGTGTGGTGTTACAAAAAAGCCTGAGGGACATGTTCCTGAGGTACCTTCAGACCAACCGCAAACTTGTGGTGACGAAGCTTCAGACGCACCTCCCACCTGTCCTTGGGAAACCGCTTTACGAACTGGTGCTCTGCCTCCTCTCGACCGACCCTTTGAAACGCCCCACAGCTGCGGAGGTGCTGCAAATAGCTTCCAACTGTTCAGACCCCAGACTCAATGAACCGATGATGATTCTTCTTTTTGCCTGCGGGTGTGTTGATGGGAAGGTGTGGGATAGGGAGCTTCTCGTGGAAGCAGGGGCAAGAGCGACGGAGGTTCGGGTGGCGGCACAGAAGGCCTTCCCTTCGGGAGGAGAGGGAGAGCTCCTGGTGCGCAGGTTGGAGGTGCTCGACAAGGACAGCAAGGAGTTCGTGGCGGTGGACGAGGGGGACATCGTGTTCGAGGACAAGGGACGGGTCCGCGTCGTGTTTGAATCAAGGTACCCAACCGCCTCTGCCCTCATGAAGGAAGAGCAGATCCTTGCCCTGCACCTCGCTGCTTCGGAAGGCAACCTGAAGGAGATGGAGCGTCTTGTTGTGGGGCAGGGCGTTCCCTCCGGTGCAAGGGACAGCGATGGCCTCACAGCCCTGCACGCTGCAGCAGCAAACAACTGTGTTGAGGCTGTGGCCGCTCTCATCGATTCTTACGGGCAAGACCCTGGAGTCAAAAGCAACGACGGTTGTACACCACTCCATCTCGCATCTCGGGAAGGACACCTCGAAACCGTTAAATACTTGGTCGAAACCAAAGGGCAAAACCCTGGTGTCAAAAGCGACGATGGTTATACACTAGTCCATCTGGCATCTCGGGGAGGACACCTTGAAACGGTTAAATATTTGGTCGAAACCAAGGGGCAAGACCCTGATGTCAATAACGATGACGGTTATAGCCCGGTCCATCTAGCATCTCAGGGAGGACACCTCGAAACCGTTAAATATTTGGTTGAAACCAAGGGGCAAGACCCTGGTGTCAAAAGCAACGACGGTTATACACCAGTCCATCTGGCAGCTCAGGGAAGACACCTCGAAACAATCACATTTTTAATCGAAGTTCGAGGGCAAGGTGCAGTTTTCAAAAGCATAGATGGTACGACACCAGCCCATCTGGCAGCTCGGGGAGGACACCTCGAGACTATTAAATATTTGGTCAAAAGGCAAGACCCTGCTGCCGAAAGCAACAATGGTTGTCCGATCCATCTCGCAACTCGGGGAGGACACCTCGAAACAGTTAAGTATTTCGTCGAATCTCAGAAACAGGACCCCGGAGTCAAAAGCAACGATGGTTATACACTGGTCCATCTGGCAGCTCAGGGAGGACACCTCGAAACCATTAAATATTTGATCGAGACCAAGGGGCAAGACCCTGGTGCCAAAAGCAACCATAGCAGCGCAGGATGGGCACCGGTCCATGAAGCGGCTCGGGGAGGACACCTCGAAGTAGTTAGATATTTGGTCGAAACTTGGAAACAACACCCTGGTGTTAGGAGCAGCTATGGGTATACACCAGTCCATCTCGCAGCTTGGGGAGGACACCTCGAAACCATTAAATATTTGATCGAGACCAAGGGGCAAGACCCTGATGTCCAAAGCCACGATCATCACGGAGTGACGCCGTTGCACGTGGCGGCCATAGCAGGACACCTCGAGACCATTAAATACTTGGTCGAAACACGGAAGCAATACGCTGGTGTCGAAAACAATAACGGTAGTAGACCACTCCATCTCGCAGCTGAAAATGGCCATCTCCAAGTAGTTAAATACCTCGTCAAACAAGCTTGGCAATTCCATGCTGTAGAGAAGAACAAGACCGGTCGTACGCCATTCCATCTGGCGGTTCAGGGCGGACACCTCGACATCGTTAAGTACTTCATTAGTCTTCACAAGCTCCTACCAACGCTTGACGGTGTGATTGCGGTCGATACTGCAGCTGGACATGGACAGCTCGAGATTGTTAAATACTTGGTCGAAGAAAAGAGAATAAACCCTTATGAATGCAGCTGTCTTCATTCATTCGTCAAAAAACAAGGTTGGACAGCAGTCCATCTGGCAGCTCAGGGAGGACACCTCGAAACCGTGAAGTACCTCATCCAGACTCGTGGATTTGATACCACTATTCAAGACAGTTACAAATGTGAAACACCAGTCCATATGGCAGCACAGAACGGACACCTCGAGGTAGTTAAGTACTTCGCTCGATGTAGTTCTCTGAAGCAGTACACTCACACCAAAACCAAAACCGGTTGTACACCAGCCCATTTGGCAGCTGGAAATGGACATCTTGAGACAGTCAAGTACTTCATCGAAGATAAGGGACTAGATCCTCGCACAGGGAACAACAACAATCTGGCACCGATCCATATGGCAGCTGAAAATGGACATCTCGATATAGTTAAGTACTTCATCGAAGACAAGAAGCTGCACCCTGGCATCAAAGGTTGTGACCTCTGGACACCAATGCATTCTGCAGCTAAAACTGGACAGCTCGAGACAGTTAAATATTTGCTCGAAGATCGAATGCAAGACCCTGGTGTCAAAAGCCACGATGGTCGAACACTTGTCCATATTGCAGCACAGCACGGACAACTTGAAACAATTAAATACTTAATCGATGTTCATGGTCAAAACCCTGGCGTCAAAAGCAACGATGGTTCGACATCAGTCCATATGGCAGCTCGGAATAGACACCTCGAAACAATCACATATTTGATCGAATCTCAAAAACAAGACCCTGGTGCAAAGAACAACAACGGTTGGACACCAGTCCATCTAGCAGCAGGACATGGACACCTCGACACAGTTAAATATTTGGTCGAAACTCAAAATCAAAGAGCTGGTGTTAAAAACAACGACGGTTGGCGACCACTCCATCTGGCAGCTCGGAACGGACACTTTAAAACAGTTAGATATTTGGTGGAAACTCAGAGACAAAACCTCGGTGTCAAAACTAAGGACGGGTGGACACCTGGTGACCTGGCATTGCGCAATGGACGAGACCACACCGCGAAGTATTTAATAAAGCTGAGTGTTAAGACTGGGAAGTGGAAGTGGCTGTGTTGCTGCTGCCTGGAGGTGAAGAGCGAATTAGTTTATAGGAACAAAGTGGAGAAGAGAGCCGCAGGCTTTTGACCCATCACCGTGCGGAAGGGTAGTAAACCCCACCACCGTGTTGCTGCTGAGGTGTACTTTCGTTAACGCCGATCGTGTGGTAGAAGAGGAAATAAAAATAAGCATAAAGTGTCAAACATATAACAATCGATTGAAAGAAAAAGAACGCTTACCAAAGGTGTCAAACATACAACTATTCCCCACTATTCGGTAAAGAATTTCAATTTTTTTTTTTTAAACTAGGAATTTGAGTTACTGTAAATCTCTTAATTAATTGGGACCCTTTAAAAGGGGGGGTCATAAGGGGGTCGTTATTTGCCCTTTTTCAGGCTCTTCGCCAAGGGCATTTTGGGCCCTTAAAAAAACTGTAACCACCCCAAAAGTGCCCACAAATCACCCAAACCCCCGTTTCCCGATGGTTTCCGGCCCCAGAAGTGCCCAGAATCATGTTCTAATTTTGGGGCCCCCGTTTGGTACTTTCCCTATGTAATCCTAGGGAACATAAAATAGGGGGCCCTAGGATTACATAGGGAAAGTACCAAACGGGGGCCCCAAAATTAGAACATGATTCTGGGCACTTCTGCCGGAAACCATCGGGAAACGGGGGTTTGGGTGATTTATGGGCACTTTTGGGGTGGTTACAGTTTTCTTAAGGGCCCAAAATGCCCTTGGCGAAGAGCCTGAAAAAGGGCAAAAAGTGGCCCTTTTTACCATATGACCCCCCCTAGGGCTACGTTGTCGGCGGACGGCCGTACGTACGCGTATTTCGAACGTACGCCGTACGCACTTTTTTTGCTGCGTACGCGTACGCATTTTTTGCGTACGGCATTCATTTTGGAAAAGCCTAAGGCCATAGTCACTGGGCATGTGGTGGGTACTCAAGGGCCTCTCTTGCGACCTGTTGGCATTAGGCTTTTGGGTCAGGCCTGCGGTGTACGGAGCTCGGGTAAGGGGCACCTTGATATAATTCAGGTCAAACTCTACTTCAACTAACGTAGTTTCACCTGCACGCAGTTTGTGAGAGACTACTGGCGTGTGACGGAACTGGCGTTGGAAGACCTGCAGGGTGCCCGATCCTGATGACGAAGAGAACGTCTGATAGAGACGAATCGGGTGTAAAAGTGTTGCAGTGAAGCCTGCCGCCCACCCTCTCTTCCATCCATTTTTGTGCCCCACTCCCCTTTGCCCCTCTTGTCCAACGTAAGCCCTTTGACCCGTAGCCTGTACCTGTAGGTGTAAGGAGCCGTACGACGTACGCACGTGCGTACATATGCCGTACGCACTTTTTCAGATTTTGCTGCGTACGCGTACGCCGACAACGTAGCCCTGGGGGGGGGGGGGGGGGGGGGGGCAGATGGGACACTTTTCTTCCCGTACAAAATTAAGAGATCTACAGTAATCTTTTTTTTTTTTGAGCAGTGAACATTTTTACGCACTGAAACGTTTTCATCTCCTTTTTCTTTTTTTTAATTCTTCTACTTCTCCTCTTATATGTTTCGTTCCTCGCACCAACGTGCATGTTTGCTTTTTTTTATTTTTTTTTTTATGTGGCATTGCCATTGGCTCGTCTTTGTAAAAACGGCCCTTACTTTTGGTCTAAAAGTCTTTTTTTTTTTTTTTTTTTTTTTTTTTAACCACTAAAGGACCGGGGGTTTTGGTGAAAAAAAATGCCAAGGACCGTCTATTTATGAACCCGGGGAAAAAAAATGCGAGAGTTTAACCATAGGAAAGTACACTATACCCTTTAAAAAGCACGTGACCCAGGGGGTAAAAAAAAACAGTTTATTTTCCATGCAGGGGGGCTTACTTAGTGTTCATACGGGGTCGGGAGAGGAAATGTACGACAAAGTACTGAGCATCACGAGCGACTTTGCTCAACCCACTCGAGGGCGCTTGGGCGGAGGACAGCCTCCCACTTTTTTTTTCTTCTACAGATGTCGATTTTGTTCCAACATTGGGTCCTGGCGGACGCTGGAGCCCTTGAGGATTTTTTTTTCAAGCGTCCCCAGAATTGTCGGTGTTTTATCATGTCAGGGTAGTCATTTTTTGTATGAAAAATCTCAAAGCACTCAGGGCACAGGGCAACATTGCACGTTTTGTAGGTGTAAAGTTGTTTTTTATTGATTCTTGGCACAGCCTTGAGGTGAATTTCATACTATAGGCAAAGTCGAAGAGACTGAAGGCAAAGTTATAGGCAAAGCCGAAAAGGCTAACACGGGTTTGGTACGGCCGTGCCACAAGAGGAACCGGATGCTGTCCGAACTCTGCCGCATGACTCTGTCATGGTGTGAGATTTGTTTGCTGGCCTCCTTTTTCGTTTTTCTGCCACTGTCGTCTTCCGGAGTTGAACCGTGCCCACGGGGTTGTATTTTTCTGTTGCGCTGAACCTCCGATAGCATGCATACCCATACTCAAAAGAGAGCAGAAGAGCTGGTAATTAGAATAAAGATTATCCATCGCAACCCAGTGACCACGATGCTCGAACTGTCGCAGAAGACATGGTACCGTGTCCTTTGGGTCCCCACCAGGGTAAATTCTAATGTTAAGCGCGCACCCTGTGCATGAATGCGGCGGAGTACACCTTAAAGCCATAGCGCTTGCGTTTAGCTGGTTGAAAAACGCTGTGCTTAAGGCGGGAGAAGGAGCGAATCAATGCTCAGCCCTTGACCGAGGGTGGTATGCAGCTTTCCAGCTGGGGGAGTCCGGGAATGCAGCATCTCCGCTTTTGATAGTGTCCCGTTGCCCTGGGAGCCAAAGTGGACACAACAAGAAGATATGGAGAAATGTGGCGCGGCCCAGGACACGGCCATGTAAGGCGTTGCAGACCAGTAGTCCGTGCCCGCCCTGCAGACTTCGTCCATCAAGGCGGGTAGAACCCAGACGGCGATCCAGGTGTTCAGTTGTACCACGTCTGCGTCGAATGTGGTGCCCTTGGATGTGGCATACACCTTTGAACAGCTGATAATGGACCCCAGCAAGCTGTTTGCGATAAACAAACTGAAAAGCTGTAGCCTATCCATGTCGCCGTTCGATGTTGCTGGACCCCTGTACCCATGTCATTTCTTGGCCGGTATACAGTTGATATTTGTCCCCCAAGCGCACACCACCCTCATCTGAGGTGGTGCTGGGGCTGGAAGGAGCACTTGAAATCACTTCCGAAGGTCCTGAGAGCTGCTCTCAATACTAAGTACAAAAGGACACCAAGCAACCCCCTTGGGGACGGGTTTTTGTGTTTATTCTTCGCGCAAAAGGGTATTTCAAATAAAAAAAAATCGCGGAACAATGGGTCTTAGTAAAGTCCAGGGGCTGTGGGGCACAAAAAGTGTCACATAGAAAAGATAATTTTTCTTAAGGACACATATGTCCTCATGGTCCTTTAGTGGTTAAAAAAGAAATCTGGATTTTACTGCTATTTCTCTTCTTATCCTGTCACATGTTGCAGGTTCCTTTCAAACGACATCTTTTTTTTTTTTTTTTTTTGTAAAAAAAAGACGGGGAAAAACAAGTATAGAGGGAAAAGTATATAAAAAAAAAAAAGAATCTAAAATGTGATCCGGATCTGCGATGTTGATGTCCGTCGATAATCCCGGCGGGGTGGAGGGCGGTCTCCGGGAGGTGGGTGTGAAGAGGTCGAACGGGGCGGCGTTGAACGAGGAAGTGTCGAACCCGCACACTACCACTAGACTTGTACCACGATGTCAGGGAAACATTCCCGACGTCCTTGTTCCATTCTTGAGATGGAGCTGCTCGCCACTCCGGCGTACCACTGTCGGTGGCTAGCATAGGAAGGACAGCTCGAACCTGTAAGATATTTTGATGATATTTTCCCGCAACTGGAACCAACGTAACGACCTTGGGCCGCAGTCCATATCGCAGCACAATTTTTTTTGTGGTTGGGAAAAGTACTCTCCATGCCTGCTGGGATGCTAGTGGGAGCCAACGAAGGGTGCCACTTGCCTGAAGAGATCAGCACTTGGAAGAGTCACAAGACTAAATCGAAACTGAGAGATACCTAGTACTGACCATACCCCCTCCCTTTTTAGGGCATGCGGCTTTCGCCTTAGGAGTTTACATGTTAATTTGAGTTTTTTCTCTTCTCTTTCTGTGGGAACTCTCTGACTTTACTGGGACGCTTGTGCCTGGTGCCTCTCCCTACAGAACAGCTTTTTTTTCTAACAAAGCTATTGAACCAGTCCAGCAGGGACGTCCCCCATCCTCTGAATCCAAGAAAGCGTTCCCCCTCCCCCTTTAAAAACCAAACCTTTTTGCTTTCTATCCGACCAACAAACACTCAATTTTCCAGAGAACTCACTCAACAACACCCCCAACCCAACCCCAACCAATCGAAATGGAGTTGAACGTTAAAAAGTACGAGGAAAGGGAGATGCTTGGGTCAGGCGGGCAGGGGTCGGTGTACAAGGTGGTGAGGAGGGCAGATGAGAGCGTCTTTGCGATGAAGGTGTTGACAGCATTCGAGGAACAGATGCACAGGAGGAATGTGAAGGAGGTGCGGCACATGCTGAAGCTGAGCCACAGGAGCCTGATTCCCTGCCTTGACTACTTCGAGACGACAAAGCAGGTGACAGAGGAACCCCCTGAGAAGGTGTGGCGGGTTCACATCGTGATGCCCCTGTATGAAAGGGGTGACCTCGACTCTCACGTGAAGAAGGAGGGACCCCTCTCTCGGGTGAGGGCGGGGAGACTCCTGCAGGACATGGCAGAGGTTCTTCAGTACCTTCACAACAATGACTTCATCCACAGGGACGTGAAGCCTCACAACATCATGGTGGGGACACCCCTTCCTGCGACTGGTGGTGGTGGTGGTGGTGTGGAAGCGGAGTTCATCCTGGCGGACTTGGGCCTGTCGAGGGAGGTGACCTTTGATGGGGGAGCTGGGACCTATGTGGGGACACCAATCTTCATGGCTCCTGACTATGCAAAAGACCGCTACAGCAACAAAGTGGACATGTGGGCCCTTGGGGTGACCTTGTGCTGTGTGGTGTTACAAAAAAGCCTGAGGGACATGTTCCTGAGGTACCTTCAGACCAACCGCAAACTTGTGGTGACGAAGCTTCAGACGCACCTCCCACCTGTCCTTGGGAAACCGCTTTACGAACTGGTGCTCTGCCTCCTCTCGACCGACCCTTTGAAACGCCCCACAGCTGCGGAGGTGCTGCAAATAGCTTCCAACTGTTCAGACCCCAGACTCAATGAACCGATGATGATTCTTCTTTTTGCCTGCGGGTGTGTTGATGGGAAGGTGTGGGATAGGGAGCTTCTCGTGGAAGCAGGGGCAAGAGCGACGGAGGTTCGGGTGGCGGCACAGAAGGCCTTCCCTTCGGGAGGAGAGGGAGAGCTCCTGGTGCGCAGGTTGGAGGTGCTCGACAAGGACAGCAAGGAGTTCGTGGCGGTGGACGAGGGGGACATCGTGTTCGAGGACAAGGGACGGGTCCGCGTCGTGTTTGAATCAAGGTACCCAACCGCCTCTGCCCTCATGAAGGAAGAGCAGATCCTTGCCCTGCACCTCGCTGCTTCGGAAGGCAACCTGAAGGAGATGGAGCGTCTTGTTGTGGGGCAGGGCGTTCCCTCCGGTGCAAGGGACAGCGATGGCCTCACAGCCCTGCACGCTGCAGCAGCAAACAACTGTGTTGAGGCTGTGGCCGCTCTCATCGATTCTTACGGGCAAGACCCTGGAGTCAAAAGCAACGACGGTTGTACACCACTCCATCTCGCATCTCGGGAAGGACACCTCGAAACCGTTAAATACTTGGTCGAAACCAAAGGGCAAAACCCTGGTGTCAAAAGCGACGATGGTTATACACTAGTCCATCTGGCATCTCGGGGAGGACACCTTGAAACGGTTAAATATTTGGTCGAAACCAAGTGGCTGGACCCTGGTGACACAGACAACAGCGCAGGTTGGGCACCGGTCCATCTAGCAGCTCGGGGAGGACACCTCGAAACAATCACATATTTGGTTGAAGCTCAAGGGCAAGTTCCAGGTGTCAAAAGCAACGATGATTCGACACTGGTCCATCTGGCAGCTCAGGGAGGACACCTCGAGACCATTAAATATTTGGTCGAAGCCAAGGGGCAAGACCCTGGTGCCAAAAGCAACCATGGCAGCGCAGGATGGGCACCGGTCCATGAAGCGGCTCGGGGAGGACACCTCGAAGTAGTTAGATATTTGGTCGAAACTTGGAAACAACACCCTGGTGTTTGGAGCAGCTATGGGTATACACCAGTCCATCTCGCAGCTTGGGGAGGACACCTCGAAACCATTAAATATTTGGTTGAAACCCAGGGGCAAGACCCTTGTGTCAGAAACTACAATCATCACGGATTGACACCGTTACATGTGGCGGCCCAAGCAGGACACCTCGAGACCATCAAATATTTGGTTAAAACTAGAACGCGATACGCTGATGTCGAAAGCAATAACGGTAGTAGACCACTCCATCTCGCAGCTGAACTTGGCCATCTCCAAGTAGTTAAATACTTCGTCGAGGAGGATTGGCAATTCCTTGCTGTCGATGTTAAGAACAAGACCGGTCGTACGCCATTCCATCTGGCACTTGAGAACGGACACCTCGGTATCGTTAAGTACTTCGTTCGTCTTACCAAAGAGCTCATAGCCACATCCAACGGTGTGCTTGCAGTCGATATTGCAGCTGGACATGGACAGCTCGAGATTGTTAAATACTTGGTCGAAGAAAAGAGAATAAACCCTTATGGACACAGCGATATTGTTTCATTCGTCAAAAGAAAAGAAGGTTGGACAGCAGTCCATCTGGCAGCTCAGGAAGGACACCTCGAAACCGTGAAGTACCTCATCCAGACTCGTGGATTTGATACCACTATTCAAGACAGTTACAAATGTGAAACACCAGTCCATATGGCAGCACAGAACGGACACCTCGAGGTAGTTAAGTACTTCGCTCGATGTAGTTCTCTGAAGCAGTACACTCACACCAAAACCAAAACCGGTTGTACACCAGCCCATTTGGCAGCTGGAAATGGACATCTTGAGACAGTCAAGTACTTCATCGAAGATAAGGGACTAGATCCTCGCATCAGAAACAACTACAATCTGACACCGATCCATATGGCAGCTGAAAATGGACATCTCGATATAGTTAAGTACTTCATCGAAGATAAGAAGCTGCAACCTGGCATCAAAGGTTGTGACCTCTGGACACCAATGCATTCTGCAGCTAAAACTGGACAGCTCGAGACAGTTAAATATTTGCTCGAAGATCGAATGCAAGACCCTGGTGTCAAAAGCCACGATGGTCGGACACTTGTCCATATTGCAGCACAGCACGAACAACTTGAAACAATTAAATACTTAATCGATGTTCATGGTCAAAACCCCGGCGTCAAAAGCAACGATGGTCGGACACCAGTCCATGTTGCAGCACAGAACGGACACCGCAAAACAGTTGAATACTTGATCGATGTTCATGATCAAAACCCTGGCGTCAAAAGCAACGAAGGTCGGACACCAGTCCACATGGCAGCTCGGAATGGACACCTCGAAACAATCACATATTTGGTCAAGGCTCGGAGGCAAGACCCTGGTGCCAAAAGCAACGATGGTTCGACACCAGTCCATATGGCAGCTCGGAATGGACACCTTGACATCATCACATATTTGATCGAATCTCAGGGACAAAACCCTGGTGCAAAGAACAACAACGGTTGGACAGCAGTCCATCTGGCAGCTGAAAATGGACACTTCGAGATAGTTAAATATTTGGTCGAAACTCAAAAGCAAAAAGCTGGTGTTAAAAGCAACGACGGTTGGCGACCACTCCATCTGGCAGCTCGGAACGGGCATCTCAACATAGTAGAATATTTGGTGGAAGCTCAGAGACAAGACTCCGGTGTCAAAACTAAGGACGGGTGGACACCTGGTGACCTGGCATTGCGCAATGGACGAGACGACACTGCCGTGTATTTGAATCATCATCAGAGTATTGTGATTAAAAAATGGAAGTGGCTACGTCTGTGTCGCTGCTAGAGGGTGTAATGATTGGGAAATGGAAGTGACTGTGTCTATGTTGCTGCCTAGTGGAGATGAGAGGCGTCCTTATGGCATGGTAGGTGAACAATGGTTAGAAGGCTGTGTCGATGCGATGGTGGGACCCGCCACAATTCTCCTCGCAGAGAAACCTACCCCACCCCACCTGACTAGCCCGCCGACATTCAGCTAAGCCAGTCAAGTAGTAGTAAAAAATAAGTAGAATGTGAAAGAAGAAGGGAAAGAAAGAAGAAGAAAAAAAAGAAGGGGGGAACAGGTCCCCCCCCCCCCCCCCCCCCCGACTACTCTACAACTTCCCATTCCAATCTAATAACATTTAACCTGCAAAGGCGTCTTGAGTGGAAAGGACAACCCCACTATTCGGCAAAGAATTTCAAAAAAGATTTTTTTTAAACTAGTTATTTGAGTTACTGTAAATCTCTTGATTGGGATACCCCCCCAAAAAAAGGGGACAAATCCACTTTTCTTGACAAAAATTAAGAGATTTGCAGTAATCTTTTTTTTTTTCCTTTTGAGCAGTGAGCATTATTACGCACTGAAACGCATCATCGCCCTTTTTTTTTTTAACTCGTCTACTTCTCCTCTTGATTCCCTTCCTCTCGCATCAACGTGCATGTTGGCTTCTTCTTCTTTTTTTTTTTTTTTTTTTTTTTTGATTCAATAACAATGGACCCACCCGTGCGAAACTAGGGGGAAGAAACTAAAGGGAGGAGGATATCGGGGTGCACGGCGGAGTGAACAAGGGACGGGAGAGGCTTTTTTTATTTACTTTCGTTCTTTCTCGTTCACTTGGGAACCACGGAGAGGTAGGGGGGAAAAGAGGTGAAAAGAAGTTCAAGAAATCTTTTTTTTAATGTGGCATTGACATTGGCTCGTCTTTGTAAAAGCGACCCTTGCTTAGTAAGACCTTTTGGTCTAAACGTCTAGAGTTTTATTGCCATTTCTCTTCTTATCCTGTCACATGCTGCAGGTTACTTTCAAATACACCTTTTTTTTTTTAAAAGACACAGGTATAGAGGGGAAAGTAAAATATAAAAATAAAAGAGAATCCAAATGTGATCCGGATCTGTGATGTTGATGGCCTGGTGGTGGTGCCGCTTGTGGGGAGGTGCACAAGCCGGCGGGGTGGAGGGCGGTCTCCGAGAGGTGGGTGTGAAGAGGTCGAATAGGGCGGCGTTGACAGGATCTGCGATGAATCTATACTTGAGAGGGCGTCTCACAAAGACTTCCTTTAACTCATATTTGTCCTACATTCGTGAGAAAAAAAGAAGGGAAAAAAAAGAAGAAAAAGAACATCACAGTGTTCGTAAAGAGGTTCACGATTGGAGGTGGCTGGGAGACAGTGAAGACTTTCAAGAAACCCGGTTAAACAGAAGATCCCATGGCACAAGATCTTCGTCAACCTAGTCCGCCTACACCCAAAGATCTTGGACAGAGTTAGGATTTGCAATCGTCTTGGGAAGACAGTACGCTCGGCCGTATGCATGAGACCGAGTTATGACGTTCAGGGATGCTAGGGATGCTGCAACGCCAGGATTGCTAGACACGACTGGGTGAGGAGAGTGCAACGATGGAGAAGACAGGGCTTATCCCGAGATAGTCCTAACGTTCGCGGAAGTCACTTCCCAGGTGGCAGAAATAATATCGCCGTTGCGTCCGTCGACGCCGGAGGAAATAATGAGGCCCTCAGTGAGTGAAAAAAGAAAAAAGAGGACCTGTGAAGAGCCGCACCAGGTATGAGAAGGCCTGGTCTGAGATGGTAGAGAAGTTGGGAGTGAAGGCCCCAACAATCCTTCAATTCGAAGGTTACATGAAACACTGAGGGAGGAGGTCAGCCCGTCTTTGGACCTATTTTAGCATATTAAAAGCAGTCCATGTCACGAAGTACATGTGGAGTCGACACATGCCCTCACAGAAGAGCCTTTTATGCACATCTTACTTGAGCAGACTTCAGACAATCCTTGAAGCACTAATGTGATCTCCACTAGCCTGCCAGAAGAGTGCATCTCCTCTAAAATGGAATAGAATAGCGGAATGATGTGGACGTTCCAAAGGTAGCTGATCCGACGTTATTGGGATTTTATCGATTGTTTTAAAACAAAAAAAAAAAAAAAAAGAAAGCAACATTGAGAGGGGAACACTACACTACTCACACATGAAAACTAGTCTTTAATGAGTACAACCATGCAATAACCGTGTTAAGGAAGCAATCATGCCAAAGAAGGTTTAAATATAAATTATAAATAATTAAAACTCATGATATATCGACCAAATGATAATAACACAAAAATCCTTTCTTCATACGGAATTAAGGGCACTAGTACACAGGGGTTACAAGAAGTGTGCGGCTTTGCGGGAGAAAAGGTGGGGAACTTGAGGCATTTCCAAAGAGAGTGTGAGGGTGCAGTATGTGTACGCGATGTGTGGTTGGCTGCTGGTCAGAGGATGGGACATCCGTATCAGTAATCCATCTTTCGAAAGGTTTTGAAGTCGTGTTGCATTTTAACATATGGGTCGATTTCAAAAAACCCCCAAAATGAGGCCAATTGACACTTTCGTTGCATCTTTGGGCACGCCACCCCTTTAAAAAAAATTCTCCATATTTCCCCATATTAGGAAAGAACCCGGGTCAGAAATCGCTCAAGAGTTCTATTTTGACTATGAAAAATTCAGTTTTAGGGTCAAAATCGGGTTTTAGTGGTTTTGGTAAAGTCAGAGAGGATGCTTTCAATAGCAAGAAATGCCGTGTGGTGTCTGTTGGCTACTAAACCTACCAGAAAATGATAGAAGTGCCACTAAAGGTTCCCCCTTACGCACTACGTCACAAACTAGTGCAGCACAGTCGTTGCCACTGAGCTTCTCAAGAACCTCTGGGGCGAGTGTCCTGATCGCCGAGGTGTTTCCATTTACCCTTTCTCGGTCCGACCATTTTTTTTTTACCCCTAGCTTCTCAACAGCAAGTTTAAAAGCATCCATTTTTGTCACCCCCTCTTTTACTGAATTTGTGCAAAGTGAAAAAACCCATTTTTGCCCCTAGGACTGAATTTTTTGGGTACTAGTAACACTCACTTTCCAATTTTTCCTAACCTGGGCCGGAAAAGTTGTAGACATTTTTCTCTTTCGAAAAAAAATACGTAGAGAAACATTGAAAGTGTCAATTGGCCTCATTGGGGGGGTTTTCTTTTGAAACGATGCGATATGCCAAAATCCAAAGCCAGAACCGGCTAGCATGGCATCGAGGACATCGATGATGCAGCTGTGCATCCCAAATACGAACATGGGCTGGAAGGGGGTATGGGGGAGCTGCGATCGAGAGCGAAGTTGATGTTGCAGTCTATACATTATGCAGGGACATGATGGACAGCAGCGCAACTATGGAGAAGACGGGGCTGGTCCCGAGATAGTACCAACACCCGCGGATGTGTAATGCCAAATCGTTCCAAAATTTAGGCGAAAATTTTCAACATGCCAAAACCTGTGAGTGAATTCCAACATCCAACAGCCTATTTTTTCTGATAAGGGGGATTTTCAGCCTACCATTTTGTGCCAAGATTTTTTTTTTTTATAGGGGGAAATCCAACATGCCAAATCGTTCCAGATTTTTCCGAAGCCTTCCAGTTCGTGGACTGGTCCCCCACCGGTTTCAAGTGCGGTATCAACTACCAGCCCCCCCACGGTGGTCCCCGGTGGTGACCTCGCCAAGGTGCAGAGGGCCGTCTGCATGATCTCCAACAGCACCGCCATCGCCGAGGTGACCACAAGTTCGACCTCATGTACTCCAAGAGGGCCTTCGTCCACTGGTACGTCGGTGAGGGCATGGAGGAGGGTGAGTTCTCTGAGGCCCGTGAGGACCTTGCCGCTCTTGAGAAGGACTACGAGGAGGTCGGTGCCGAGTCCGCCGACATGGAGGGCGAGGAGGACGTCGAGGAGTACTAGGTAGTGGTGGTAGTACTTATATAAATAAACATAGTATTTATATAGTAGGAAGAAACGGCCTTTCCCTTCCTCCCCCCTTTTTTTTGTTGTTCCCCCCATTTTCCCCTGTGTTTAAACCCCGGTTTCTCTCCCTTCCCCCCCTCTTTATTTTTTTTTTCTTTATTCAGTTACGAAAAAAAGCAAAACGAAAAAAAGGGAGAGAAAAAAAAAATGTTAGCAGTACTAGCGGTAGTGGCCACCGCGTCATTGAGGCCGCCATCAGTACCACTCATGGTGCACGACCCGTATACAAGCTTTTGGTCTCCTTATGATAAACTGTACGAGTCGTTCCCGGAGCGCTGGAACGGGTGGATCTTAGGGTGGAATGGAATGGTACAGGTAGACAATGACGACTGCCTGGGGTGGATGGGGAACACCTTCTGCGAGGACACTGTGAGGCAGACGGCGCTGAAAGTGACGGCAACAAAGACCACATTTGCATTCACCGCAGGGACGAAGGTGAAGCTCACAGTAAGCTTCAGAACACCATCTGCTATCGAGGAGACACCGGACTACACAATGATGACCCTCCCAACAACTTACATGGACTACACAGCTGAGTCTCTTGATGGATCGGAACACCAGGTGTCCGTTTACTTCGACGCAACTGGAGAAGCAACCATCTCGAACAGGGACAACAACGTGACATGGTCCCGTGGGGACGGGTTCCTCTCCATGGGCAACGTAGACCAGACATTCCACACATCGATAGGGAACGATATCAACTGGGGGTATTTCAACATTGGGTACGACAGGTCCGACACACGCCTGCAGACCTCCATCGGGAACAACTTCGACGTTCCGAGAAAAGCGTTCTACAACAAACAAACCCTTCCCGATGATAAGCCAGCAACGCCCACCCGTTGCATCGACGGTTTCCCTGTCAATGCTGTCGTGCAGGTTTTGTCCGTAGCACCAAGCGCTCCTTCATCCAGACACCTCATCCTTGGGTACGACCAGGGTGATACGTCTATTTCGTACTTTGGAACGAAATTCCCATCTTACTGGAAACACGTTCACGGCGACTTCAAAACTGCTCTCAACTACGCTGTTTCCAATTATGCCGATGTCAACGAGAGGTGCGATGCTTTCGATGCCCAGCTCACATCGGAGCTCACCAATGCTGGAACCGCGCAGTACGCCGAGATGGGTTCCCTCATCTACCGGCAGGTCACCGGGTCCATGACTGCCGCGTGGAACCCTGTACTGAACGAGACGTGGATCTTCTTAAAGGAGATATCTTCTGCAGGGGACGTTTCAACTGTCGATGTGATCTTCCCGTCGTCCCCTATGCTGCTCTATTACGACACAGAGATGGTAAAGAAGCTAATCCTCCCCATCTTCACGTATGCCAACAACGGGACCGCTGTTTACGGGGATTACGTTCCTTACAACCTTCCGTGGGCGCCGCACCATTTGGGACACTGGCCCATGTGCAACCTACCGGAATACAGACAGGAACAGATGCCTGTCGAAGAAACAGGAAACCTGCTTATCCTTGCAAATTACATCGCTCAGGAACAGAAGGATCTAACATGGCTAGGGCCTTGGTGGGGTATAATCGATAAGTGGGGTAAGTACCTACCTACGGCACTACCTGACCCGAAGGATCAGTTGTGCACTGATGATTTTGAAGGGCCGAGCCCTCACAATGTAAACCTTGCAGCGAAGGGGATCATTGCGATGGGTGCGTACAGCCAACTGCTGACGATGCGGGGGAACACCACCGAAGCCGGGCAGGTGATGGAAAAAGCGAGACAGTTCATGAAAGTGTGGGTGCAGAACGGGACGGACCCTGACGAATCAAACGGAATCCACACGAAGCTGCAGTACAATCTGAACTCAACGTGGAGCCAGAAGTACAACCTGCTGTGGGATGGCATCTTCGATCTTAGCCTGGTCCCTTCTGGCGTTCTTGCAAATGAACTTGCCTTCTACATGACTAAAATGAATGAGTACGGTGTGCCTTTAGATGACAGAGCCACATTCACAAAACTTGATTGGTCCATGTGGATTGCAGCCATGGCCCCACAAGAACAGTTTGTAACAATGTCCAACACTATTTACAAATGGACCAACGAGACCACTACCCGTGTGCCCTTTAGCGACTGGACGGAGACCACGAATCTAAAGGCCCGTCGCTTTAAGGCACGGCCAGTGATGGGCGGGTTCTGGGCCAAGATGTTGTTGGCAAAGAAACAAAAAAAAATAGTGAAAGCAAAATGGAAAAAAGAAAAAGAAGAAAAAAAATGAATAAAAAAAAAAAGATAAAAAATATTTACCCCCCCTGATTTTGGGTACCGCATTTATTACGTACTTGTGAAATAGGAACCACCTTTTCACAGTACTTAATGTCGCAATCCGGTCATCCAGTGGGGAGAGGGGGGGAAAAAAGCAATATTTGTAGCTGAGCAAACGTTTACCGCCCTCCTTCTCCTTCCCCCCCCCCCCCCCCCTTTCCTCTCCTTTTTGTGGTTGTTCACTCTCGTTCGTGGTTATTAAAGGAATTTTGTTGCCTTTTATCCCCCCTTTTTGTTCGTCTTTTATACTTAAGAATCTGAAAAAAAAGTATACTGTAAAACAAAAATCCACCGGAAGATAAAATATCCTGACCGCCGAAACATCCGGTGATTTTTTCTTCCGGACATTTTATCTTCCGGACATTCTTTTGGGCACTTTTCTAAGGGGGTACCTAGCCTGCCCTACGCATTGCCCCCTCTGTCTGGAAAACTTATATTTCTGTTGCAAGAGTCTCAAGAACGGCAAAAATAAAATTCAAATTAACAGACGAAAGCTGCATGCTCTAAAAAGGGGAAGGACATATCTCGCGACCCCTCCAGGTGCTGACCTCTTCAGGTGACTGAAATGATATTGCAAGTGGGAATATCTTCAGGTGAGAGTCACTGGAAGCACCGCTTTGGTAGCTCCAAGGTCGATCCCCCTTCCGCACCCGTTACTGCGGGTCGCAAGCCTCTTCTGAACTAGGAAGAAACAACAAGGCTCTTTGTTTGGATCCAGATGCAGAACGGAAGGGGGGTGCCGGTAGCAGCGATCTGCCTGTATGCAGAGGGCCAACCAGCTGTGCTCCAAGCATGGCATCACAAGCCGCCGCCCAACAATAGGGAAGTCTAGCAGCCCCAAAGACACCCAAGCAGCGAGGAGGTTCACAAAGATCAGGCCGGTTGACCTGGAACATGGACCAGCTGCTGCCGCTGGGAAGAAGACGAAAAGGGGTCCCAAGGTTGTCAAGGTTAGGGATTTGGGACAAGCGCGCCGTCACCGGACAGTTTTGCGTTTCCCTGACTGGTGGCAAACTGCACCCGCAGTTAATTTACACGGGAAAAACAGAACCAGCTCGCAGGAAATACCTCGGGTCCGTCCCTCGTGTTGCACACCCCCCAAAAGGCTGGAGTTTAACAGCTTCGAAATCTCACTGGGCCACCCAGGAAACGCTTCGGCTCTGGGTAAAAGATTTGTTTCTCCCCTTTGCTACAACCTCATCGAGTCATCGGGCTGAGCACCCACCGAGCCCATCCTACTCATCATTGATGACTACAATGTCCGCACTATGCAGGCTTTTGTGAACTTGTTTTCAGAAACAAACGTTCACTTAGCGTTTGTCCCCCCAGACCTCACCTATTTGTGCCATTAAGGCCGAGGCCAGGCGCACTGCCAAGGCTGCGAAGGCAGCAAACAAGACGGCCAGACGTGCGGACAGGTAAGATGCTGCCCTTTCCTCGCCCCCTTTTTTAGTTCTATTGTCGGGAAAAGTACTCTCCAACCTGCTGGGACGCAGCCATTGACACAAGGGTGCGATATACTGGACATTGGCTCCATGACGCAAACCCGCAAAAAATAAGAACAACCCTAAAGCAAGCACAAGAAGTGGTTTGGTTCAACAAGCTTGTGGTAGAAGCAAACAATCAGGATCTGAGGTGTCTTTTAGTTCTTGGAAAAGTCCGTAATTCAATTCTCTGATTTTTGTTTGATTTTCTCTTGCTATAGAAACTAGTTTCATCTGTTTTCGGGTCCAGCCCTTTAATAAAAGGGGGGTCCCAGGAAAAAAATGTCCGGAAGAAAAAATATCCGGACCGCCAGAGCTTCCGGACATTTTATCTTCCGGACATTTTTTCTTCCGGACATTTTTTCTTCCGGTGATTTTTGTTTTACAGTATTTTGTTTCCTTTCCGTCCCCTCTTCCTACCATTTTTACTTTGCTAGCACAGTACCTTTCATCACAGGAAACAAGTGAGCGGTTTGCAATGCGCGTCACCCAGGCACTTGTTGCCCTTCTCCTGTGCACGCAGGCAGGGGCCGGATACACAGGGAAGATCAAGAACGTTGTGCTTCTGATGGAGGAGAACAGATCCTTTGACCACATGATGGGGTTCTTTAAGAACATCAAGTTAAACGGTCTGAAGGGTACCGAGACCAACCCCCTGAACACCACTGTTCCCAACAGCCCTAAGTACAGGGTGAGCCAGGACAGTCCGTACATTGGCCCCTTCGACCCCGATCACAGTGTGCCCGCTACCACTGATAAGATCTACGGGCAGAAGAACCTGAAGGACGGCAACAAGACCATCGCGATGGACGGTTTCGTCGAATGGGAGAACATGCACGGCCACAAGGAGCCCTGGAACGTGATGCAGATGTTCAACAACAGCAGGCTCCCCGTGCTCACCGCCCTCTCCAACGAGTTCGCTATTTTCGACAACTTCTTCTGCTCTGTCCCTGGCCCCACGTGGCCCAACAGGCTTTTCCAACTGATGGCCACCTCCCAAGGCGACACCTCCACATCCCAATGGCACCCGTACACTGAACTCTACTTCGGTCCCACGATCTTCGACCAGATGGAGTCTGTGGGCCTGGACTGGAAGATGTACTACGCGGACGCGCCTCTGGAGATGGCGTTCATCGAGAAGCTGACCTCGAACCCCGAGAAGGTGCACGACTGGTGGCAGTTCAAGCACGACATCAGGAACGGGCACCTCCCTGCCTTCTCGTGGGTGAACCCGAGGTGGTTCGTGAACCAGACCTCCGGGGAAGGGGCGAACGACGACCACCCGGACCACGACATCCGCCTCGGGGAGGCGCTGATGAAGGACCTGTACGAGGAGCTGAGGGCGTCGCCGCAGTGGAACGAGACATTGTTCATCATCACGTACGACGAGCACGGGGGCTTCTACGACCACGTGCCGACACCGACCGGGGTGCCCGCACCTGACGACTCGAAGTCGTTCCCCGACGAGTTTGACTTCACGAGGCTCGGGGTGAGGATCCCGGTGATCGCGATCTCCCCGTGGATCAAGAAGGGCCAGGTGTACACGGAGGGGGTCAAACCCTTCGCCAACAGCGAGCTGGACGCGACATCTATCCTGTCAACGATGAAGAAGCTGTTCGGGTTCGAAAGCTGGCTCACGAAAAGGGACGAATGGGCCGCCACCTTCGAGGACATCCTGTCGGAGGAACAGCCCAGGACGGACTGCCCAATGCACCTCCCGGATGCCCCGAAGTCTTTGGGACAGGAGAGCGTGGATGAAGAGTCGGCACGCCCCCTGAACCACCTGCAGCAGGACATTGTGAACGTGTTCGCAGGGCTCCGCGGGCCCTGTGACCTCACCGACGAGGACGCAAAGCCCAAGCTCCAGGGCGAGGGGTCTGAGTGGGTCACAAAGATCGCAAAAGACATCATGCAGGGAAAGCACGTTCACAACAAGAAGAAAGACTTCTAAAAACGGAAAAGAGAAAAAAAAAAGAAAACTTGAAACATAAGTGTGCAGTGGTCTAGCGTGTGCAATGACAGTACCACTATAGGCTGTACCTTCTAGTTACTTGTTACAACTACCTTTGTACGACCCTTCGGCATAAATGGTAGTAGGCAGCGTATCCTTGTTTATACCACATAGTGAGGTTCCCCAACGGGACTGATGAAAATCGTAGTTTTATTTTACGTGTTTTCTTTCTATTTTTTTTTCTTTTTTCTTTGTTCCAACGTTAACTGAATAAAAAGTCACCTTTTTTCTTTTTTTTGGCACTGTAGAAGATACTCATAGTTAGGCAGCTGTATGTGAGTGTATTTTTTTTGAAAAAAAAACAAGGGGGGGTGTGCTAACGAAATAGAAATTCTTATGCATGGGAAAGACGGGCGGGTAACCCTCCTTTGAAGAAAAAAATCACAGGTTTTGGACACTGCTAGAGCCAAAGAAACAAAAAAAAAGTGACTTCATTTATTTCTATTGTTCTCCTTTTTCTCTCTCTTCCTGAAAAAAAAAAAGAAAAAAAAAAAAAAAAAAGAAAACGACGAAAAGAAAGAAAGAAAAGAAAAAAGAAAAAAACGAAGATCAGAGCGGGGAAAAAAAAATAATAACGGGTGTGATGGTGTTGTTTTGAACTGCAAATCTATTGAAGGACCATATTTTTTTTTCCCCCTTCTCTTCTTTCTTCTTTTTTTATTTCTCGTTTTTTTTTTCTCTTTTTTTTTTTTTTTTTTCTGTCTTAACCCATAACACTCCGGGGCCTATCTACGAGGGGGTCCCTTTTTTGCTCTTTTTTTTCATGAAAACGGGTTTTTTTTGGATCAGGAAAGTTCAGAAATTAATTTGAAAAAATACAACAGGATGAAAAGTTGAATGGCCGTAGGGTGCTCGAGAAACAACAATGACAAAATGGGTAGTGCATGGGGGGGGGGGGGGGGGGGTAGGGGGGGTCATATGGTCCTTAAAAAGGGCCACTTTTTGCCCTTTTTCAGGCTCTTCACCAAGGGCATTTTGGGCCCTTAAAAAAACTGTAACCACCCCAAAAGTGCCCACAAATCACCCAAACCCCCGTTTCCCGATGGTTTCCGGCCCCAGAAGTGCCCAGAATCATGTTCTAATTTTGGGGCCCCCGTTTGGTACTTTCCCTATGTAATCCTAGGGCCCCCTATTTTATGTTCCCTAGGATTGCATAGGGAAAGTACCAAACGGGGGCCCCAAAATTAGAACATGATTCTGGGCACTTCTGGGGCTGGAAACCATCGGGAAACGGGGGTTTGGGTGATTTGTGGGCACTTTTGGGGTGGTTACAGTTTTTTTAAGGGCCCAAAATGCCCTTGGCGAAGAGCCTGAAAAAGGGCAAATAACGACCCCCTTATGACCCCCCCTAGGGCTATGCTGGCAGGAAACGTGGAAACGTTTCCGTTTCTGTTCCCGTTTCCGTTTCCATACTTTTCAAAATTCTTATGGAAACGGCTTCCTTCTTAAGGAAACATAAGGAAACGTTTCCGTTTCCGTTTCCCTTTTTTTCAAAAAATGCATGGAAACGCGTTTCCATGCCAGCATAGCCCTAGGGGGGGGGGGGGGGGGGGGGGTGACGGTTACAGGTGTAGCATTTGTAGATTGTGCGTTTTGTGCATCCTTTCAACCTGCAGACCACCAGAAGAGAGTTTCATGTACCCTTTGTGCTCTCTGAAGTCTGCAGAGGTGGTGTTTTTTTTTTCTTTCTTTTTCTGAGGCCCATTTTATGGACTCTATGGGTCCCAACCCATCGCAATGCTCAATCCGAGGAAGCGGTGGAAGTCCTCGGTCGAAATTTTAGCAAAAGAAACGTCCAGTTTGAGAGAAATCAAGGGCGGGGGGAAGGGAAAAAAAGAGGGGAAAAAAATGAGCGGCCTTAGCACGCTTTCCATCGCAGAGAGGTTGAAGCAGGTGACAGAAAAAGGCTCGGCAGGTGTTAACGATAGCCCAACCCCGTCTCCGTCGCCTTCACCGTCGCCTGTTCCTGCAACAGGCTTGGTGCCTTTGGTTCCATCTGTACCATCTGCCCCTCCGAGTGTATCTTCAACACCATCGCCTGCACCTGTCCCTGTCCCTGCACCTGTCCCTACACCTGAAGCTCCTAGTGGTGGAATCGGCGCTTTTGGTTTAGGTGGTTTTGGTTTACCCACTGCTGTGGTGACCACCAAGGTTAGTAAAGGCAGCGGGGGTCTCCCGGGCGGGCCCAGTCGAAAGGAGAAAATAGGCAACAAACCCGAAAAGGGCACATTCAACGCCAAATGTTTGCGGCAAGGCGGCGACGGGAAAATCTGGGAAGACCCAAGCATGGCGGACTGGCCCGTTAACGATTTTAGAGTATGCAACCAGGAAAAAAAAAAAAAAAAAAAAAAAAAAAAAAAAAACCCAGTTGTTCATCGGAAACTTGGGAAGCGAGGTGACGACAGAGACGCTTGCAAAGAACTTTGCAAAATACCACAGTTTCCTTAAGGCGAAGGTTGTCAGGGACTCGCACACCTTGAAGTCGAAGGGGTACGGGTTTGTCAGCTTCAAAATGCCCGAAGACGGGGTCAAAGCGATGCGGGAGATGGAAGGGAAACACGTGGGCACGCGCCCGATCACGATAAAAAAAGGAAAATGGCATGGCACACAGGCGCAGGACACGAAGGCCGCATCGCGGCAGCTCCTCTCGCAGAGAAACAAACGGAATCAAAAATACCACTTCGGGTACGTCCCCGAATCAGAGGCTTTTAAGCCATTCTGAGTGAAATATGAAAGGGAAAAAAAAAAAAAAAAAAAACAATTACCCCCCTTTTTTTTGATCATTCACAATCACCCACGTTTCCCCCCCCTCTTTTTTTTATAAAAGGGAACTTTTTTTTTTCTAAAAAAAAAAAAAAAAAGAAGAAGAAGAAAAAATGAACGGAAGAATGGTACGCCAGGTGAGGGTAGCGCCCAAATCGTGGAGTTATTCAAACAGCGGGAATGCTCCTTCGGGACCGAAGATGGTCTCGAAATCGAGCAGGCCGAGAGGGATGGGGCTCGAGATGCCTAACCATTTGGCAGACATAAAAGTAGTGTGTGGTGTAAGAATAGGAAACACAGCTGACATGGCTTTGACGAAAGCGGACTCGGAAGAAGCACGGAAACGACGGGAAAGCGAGTTGCACAAATCAACGAGATCAAGAGAAACCTACGTAAAGGAACTGCGTGCTGCGTGGGCGGGGCAAAAAATGACCGAATTTTACAAAACGCATTACACAAGCACCCCGATCAGCCTCCGAACCCATTACGGGGCCTACAAAAAGATCAACGGGAACGCGAACGTTTCCTTGGTCCGTGATATATTCTCCCCCCGCGCTTCCAAGAAGAACTTCCTCCCCACTGCCTACAACAGGCGGGTCAACCCCAACATCACCGGTACTGATAACATTGCAATTGAGGAAGGCGATGCACGGTTCGGGTGGGAAAAGCCCCAAGACGACCCCTTCCTCAGAGAAGGTCCACGTACCCAGGACAGGCGGAAGATCGATGTGTCCGATAAGAAAAACAGCGATTCGAGGTACTTCCGTCCAGCGTCCGTCAGCAGGGACCTTGGAAAGTGGGTCCATCAGAGCCACAACCGCAAGAAAGGGATCTATAAACACGTTGACCGCTTCCTAGGGGGGCACGGACATTTCCACAACCAGGTCGGGGCGCCGGGAACACGTCGAGGGCAGTTGATGGAGTATGTTCAAAAAAAAAGAGGGGGTGTACACAAAATGATACAGATGGTATTCCGATCTCCTCCAGCAAGATATCCCTCGTGTCAACATCCCGCTCTCCCTCACCGCCTTCGGGTCCTCCAGTGTCGGCAGGTCAGACCTCTACAACACCCACAGGATCAATCGGAACAGAACTTGCGTTGCACAGGTGTGTAGGAATTTCTTTTTTTTTTTATAGAAACCCCCTATAGGATTCGCAATACGGCTTTGAATCTGGGAGACGTCACAGCCAAACAAGCAGCATGCCTGGGTTCCACAGAATGGAACGGCAGGAATACTGAAAAAAAAAAAAAAAAAAAAAAAAAAAAAAGAAATTTGTAGAAGGGGAAGCCTCCCAAGTGTGTCTATTGGATGGAAAATTTAGGTTGTTTTTGTACTTAAAAAACTTTAATTTCTCCAGGAGGGAATGCCTGAACTGGTGGACAGAAGAACCCCTTTATCTGCAACACTTCCTGAGGATGACGGACTGACCAGGGAGTGTTCACTGAATGAACTAGGGACAGGGGCACATGTGGGTGAAGACCCTTGGGCGTCGGCCCCGACGCAGGAGGGAGACGTGATAGGCAGCATACTCGACAACCAGAAGGGGCTGGCGTGCCCAAAAGGACACACGCTGATAGAAGTATCGTTGATGTGCGATATCTGCCACGGGAAATCGAATTCTGGTTTAACAACGGGCAACTCCCCTGTGCTGTTCTGCAAACAATGCCAGTCTCTGATATGCTTCTCTTGTATACAAGATGTTTCGAAAAGCTGTTTGCAAGAACACGACGTTGTGGTTTGCCGGCTGTTCTGCGACAGATGCAACTACCAGACGCCTTATGCGGTTGAGAAGCGGCGGGACCCCGCGGACAATACGTTTAAAACTCGGAAGAAATTCACCGTCAACCCCACAGACGAGGAGTGGGAAGCTTGCGAGCGATACGTCCCGAACTCCCAAGAGTTTTACGGGTGCAAAAAATGCGACTACGATATTTGCACAAAATGTTATTCAAACCGGCTGAACAAAAACACATCAGCAAGTGTAGTTGTACGTGGCAGCCGTGTCCACATCTTATCCTTCCGCGTCGACAGCACTAGAAACGAAACGATATTACACCAGCTTGCCAACCAGGCTAGAATAGCCATCCCTGCCGTTTTAAATTTCTTATATTTGAAACGTACCACCAAACGCGCTTGTCTGTACTTCGGGCGGTACGACGAGTGCGGTAAAACTGTTGGAGTGGGAAGTTCCAATATGCGTAATTCCGACGAATTCCCCGAGCAACTTCGAAACGAGTTTCTCAAGATCATGATGCATGAAATCTGGCCGCCTCTGCGTGTTGATTCACCTTCTGGAAACAAGCCCTTAGGGTTCGTCTTACAGTCGGACATGCAGGCTCTCTTGTGGATCAAGAAGATCTCCACGGGACGGTGTTACGTGAAGTTGATTTTGCAAAACATCCCATACCTGTACTTCGACAATGTCCGCCCAGGGCAGGACAAGTACCGGTGGAAGAACAGGCGGCTGCACGTCCGAAGGCTCGACAACCTCGAAACAGAGAAAGCCGTCGAGTCCTACGAGGTCTATTTCCAATCCTTAAAAACAGCCTGCAAATGGGCACACGCTTACTACAAAGAAAAAGGCCCACGCCACGTCGACGGTAAGGTAACGGTTACAAAGGGCGACAAACTGTATTCCTTTGCAGAGAGACTTTACGACGAAGAAGACTCAAGCCTCGACTACAAGTCGTACTGGGTGGACCCGTTGGGGGAACTGTTGAGCAACGTTCCCAAATTCATGACCGGCTTCGCAAATGCGTACGGCAAAGGCAAGCTATTGGTCGGCGTCATGGAAGTACACAAATACGAATTGCTCAAACAGCCTCAGGTCAAAGGGAAATGGTGGAAAACCTTCAGAGACACCTACGTTCCCGACAAATGGATCGATGGCCCTTCTCAAGACGGCCGTGTCGCACTGGTCCTCGGTCTATCCATATCGAACAGAGAAGTTGCGGCCTTGGTGAAAGGTCTGACACAGTCTTTTAAATCTTGCATCCCACCCCTTCCTCCTTCTTGGGTCTCAATCCGACTCCATCCCACTAAGCCTCCCCAGCCATGGGTAAACTTTTGCGGTACAGGTGTTGGGGTTATCTTTTATACGAACGAAGCATTCGAAAGCGAACGAGTCGTGGGGGGACTGCGCGCGAAGGCGCATCGTGTCCTAAGGACGCTTCTGCCTTACGGGCTTGTCCTGGTTCAAATCCCTGATAAGAACATTCCTAGAGAGCATCTCCCTGGTCATATCACGTCTACGCAATCTATCCTTTACTATGTCGTTGTTCGTGGTGACGGGAACCAGGCGGGGCCGAGGTCGTATGCGGCAGAGCAGTGCGGGGAACAAATGCCCGGCAGCCCTCTAACGAAGCCAGAGTGGAGGGAGAAAATTGACGGGTATAAAATGGAAGGGTACGCCGTTGTGGAACTGAACGAGTATGTTGTTTAGAGAGAAACAAAAAAAAACAAAAAAAAAAAAAAAAAAAAAAAAAAACACACACAGGATACCTGCCATCCCGCAACTATATGTGATCGAGGTTGCGATCGACAGGAACGACACGTTGTTGGTGAAACCGAAAGATCCGCAAATTAAAAAAACACTGGTATTCATTATTTACACGGGGAAAAAAAAATAATGAACAAATAATCAAAAACAGTTCTTCACGGGCTGGCCGTCGATCCCTGTCTGGGACGAAGTCAACGACGAGGTGGCGAAGATCGCCAAGGACCTGAAGCTCCTCGACAGGAAACGGATGAAGATAAAAGTGAAGCACGGCCTCATGGACCCCGCGGTTCTGCAGAGAATCTGCTCCTGTATGAAACCAATCGGAAAATGCCGAACACTGTCAATGGGCTCGAAGGAAGCGTGGCTCCCACTTCTTCGACTACGCGGGATTTCCAAAAGCTTCTGCATGGCAGCAGACGCCGCATTAGGTATATCCGCCTTCGACTGGGTAGCCTCTGAGCACATCATGGAAGAGAACATCATCCCCGTGCAATTGGTCACCTCGTACAACACACCCCCTGTCCTGCAAATGTTTTTCTCAAGGGTGGGTGACATACCAATGCCGTTTCCGTACGTCCTTGCACTGCCGAGCAGGGCGAACAAACCGTTCATGATGCATCACATGTCCAGAAAACCTGTTTTGGTAGCACCGGTTCTGAGGGTACACTGTGCAACAGGGCTCAGCGACTATCTCTCAATAGCGTTATGCGTAAAGACGTCAAAACTGATGGTTGTGGACCAACAGTGCTCGAAACTTCTTGGAGTGACGGATGTCTTTATCGAACCG
The DNA here is from genome assembly GCA_964019335.1 of Diplonema japonicum. NCBI lineage: Eukaryota > Euglenozoa > Diplonemea > Diplonemida > Diplonemidae > Diplonema > Diplonema japonicum. Next base: position 863,008 of record OZ025648.1, read on the forward strand.
TCACCTACGAAACGTGCGCATCACCTTAATGGTTCCAGGATGGTGGGCGGGTTCAGTATACAGTCGGATGTAGAGTGCGAAAGCGAAAATTGTATGGACGCTGTGTGGGACCTTCCCTTCTTCATGTCGTGGTACCGCTCTCTCGTGCGGGACTCTTTGCTTCCCCTTACCTTCGTTGATCAGTGTTTTGCCATCGATCCGGCTGCACGGGCTCCCTTTACTGAAGGTGGTGTTTCACGCGTCCCTCAGCTGTGCACGCAGCATATGCCTCCGAACGTGGACGGTATCCTCTCCGTTTCTGAACATTCGTGTGATTGGCACGAAGCCGAGAAGAAATGGATGCGGAACAAAACTAAGCTGTGGAGGCTTTAAAGGAGAGAGGGAGGGAGGAGCAGAAGCTTTTTTTTTTTTTGTGTTCAGACGTCCTGCCACACACCGCAGGTACCCTTAAATGTCTCTTTTTTTTTTTTTTTTTTTTTTTTAGCTCACTGTTTCGTTGTAAACATAGTATGAACTGGAAGGTCTAAATTTGAAGGAATAATGAAGGGGAAAAAAAAAAAGAATTGTGAACCTCGTGTTTTATTTGATTACCCTGGGTATGATACTGTCCCCCCCCCCCCCCCCCCCACTGGACAATACTATGCCCCTTTCTTGATTTGTAATTTGGTTTTTTTTTTCGATTGTTTTTTTTTTTTCTCTGAAAAAAAAAGGGGGGGAAAAAATGAAAACAGTGCTATCAGTACACACACAAAAAAAAAAGTACATTTTTATATGTCATAAGATACAAAAAAAAAAAAAAAGAAAAAATGTTGTTGATCAGAACCCAGGCAAGATTGCTGCGCTCGGAAAAGCGTCGGGTGTTCTCGACCACCAAGAAACTCCACGTCGCTGTGCTCGAGAACTTCTGGGAGAAAATAGAAGGTGGGGGCGCGACCCCTCACGGCGGGTACCAGTGGTTCGAGAACTTCCATTCAAAAGCTGCACAGAAGATAAGAGCACGGCTCCACCAATGCGACGTCGTCATAGAAATGCGAGACGCGAGAGTCCCATTCTCGTCTTATAACAGCGAATTGGAGAAGCTGACATCGCAGAAGCCGAGGGTGGTGGTGTTCAACAAATCCGACTTGTCCGATCAGGCCGCTAACGAAAAACTATTAACATTCTACAAGAAGCTCGGCGTACCAGCACTCCTAACCAATTTCGGCGGTCTCTCTGCTAAAGATGCCCGTCGCCTCGCGGTTGTCATTCAAAAAACCCGATCGCCCACATATCTCAAAACCGCACCAACTACCTGCCTCGTAGTAGGCCTCCCAAACGTCGGGAAATCCTCGCTCATCCACTCCCTAAGGCGCGCATTTGTCGATGAACTAACCGATGCCGCTGGGTACCGTTATGCCGTGCGTAAAAAAATTGCAAACCGGCAAATGCGCGTCACCGGATTTGCTGGAATGACCAGAAAAATCGGGATGATAAGCATCCCGATCGGCGAAACCTCTGTCACCCTCATCGACACCCCTGGGTTCCTATCGCCAAAGGTCAGCAACGTCAGACAGTCCGAAAAGATCTCCGTTCTCGGCCTCGCAGACTTCACCCACCAGCAAAAAGAAGCCCACATCGAAAAAGTCGGACAAATGGTTTGGGAACTATGCTACCAAAGCGGAATGGAGGCAGCTGTAATGGCGCATTTTCGGATGGCATATCCTCCCCCTGCATCATACCCCGAGTTCAAAAAACGAGCGGTGTTAACGCTGGACCTGCTGGGGAAGGCTGCTAAGTACAACGTCACCCACCATCTGTCGGAGAACACGTATGGACACGGGATGTTTCGGGAGTTTGAAAGAGCAGTCAACACACTAGTGACCGGGTTCAGAAGAGGTGACTTTGGACGTATCACATTGGATGAGGTGCCCGTCATCGACGAGAACAGTATCGTGCAGGCCCCGAGCTACATACAGGAACTGTACTACGAGGAGAGAAAGAACAGGAGGGATCGGGAGAACTTCGCCAAGGAAAAGATGAGGATGGAGTTGGAGCAGCGCAAGGAGCAGGATGAGAAAGACGACAAACAGCAGCAACAAACGGAACAAGACCCCCAACGAATCTGGAACATAAAATCCAGGACGCTCGATGTCACCGGGGCTGAGCACGCCTCATCGCCCTCCCCTACCGCACACTACAAGCTCGACAAAATAGTGTCTCGGCTCAGATCCGGTTCAGACCCAATATCCAGGCACTCGGGGGCGCTGAAGGGGGATTTGCATGAGTTTGACACAGACAAGCTAGGTGATATTCGTGCGAGTCAGATGGAGCTACGAAACAAGAAAGACGAGGAGGTCAGCAGGGGGTACGCCATCTCTCGCAGCCGAAAGTTCAAACATCTGAACATGCACAGGGACGAGGCACCGCAGGTTGGCAACTTTGTGAGGATCAGGTATGGGAGGAAAAGAGGAAAAAAAAAAACTGCAGAAATTACGCACGGCCCAATTCGTTGAACGATCGTCGCGCGATCAATATCTTGACAGGTGAATTGAAGATGAGCGAGTCCATGGAGGACAGAAGAGCGTATGAAACCATAATTCTTTTTTTTTTTTTTGATTCAAAGAAGAAAAAAAAATACAGTAAAGCATCGGAGAGGTTCAAAGTAGGGTCATTGCTGTAAGAGAGATACTAGAGAGATTTTTTTTTTCAAAAAAAAACCCCCCCCACTATTTATTTGTGCACCTCTAAGAAGAAGAAAAAAAACAGAGTGGGCAGGCAAATGTCGAAGGTGGTCGGCAAGCGGAGCGAGGCCGTGGAGCTCAAAGAAGAGCTGCAAAGCAACAGCAAAGAGCAACAAAGAAATGCCGTGAGGAAAGTGATCGCAAGCATGACAGTGGGCAGGGACATGAGCAACATGTTCAGCGATGTGGTCCGTCTGATCAACACACCTCACGCTGACATCAAGAAGCTGGTTTACTTATACGTCGTGGCCAACGCAAAAATGCAACAAGACAAGGCTTTCTTGCTGGCAGGCAGTTTCTCCAAAGACGCAGTAATGCACGAGTCCCCCATGATGCGTGGGCTAGCCGTCCGTACCATGTCGGCTATTCAAGTCGAGAAAATGGCGGATCACATTGCACAACCTCTGCGAAGTGCCTTAAGAGAGTCTGACCCTTATGTCCGCAGATGTGCGGCGACTGCCGTGGCAAAAATGTTTGCGATCAACAAGACGAGAATGGAAGAGGGAGGGTTCATCCAGCACCTGCAAGAACTCCTGACCGACTCCAACCCCACCGTCATCGCCGCCACCGTCTGCGCGTTGAACGAAATAAGCAGCACGACAGAGGTCGACCGTGAAGCCCTTGACCTCAACAACCGCAACGGAGGCATGGCTGTCAACGACCTTCTCTCCGCATTATCAGACAGCAATGGCTGCAACGAATGGGGTCAGATATACATCTTAGAAGGCCTTGCATCGTACGAAGCGGAGACGCAAGAACGTGCGGAGCTCATCTGCTCCCGTGTGCTTCCGAAGTTACAACATGCCAATGCTGCGGTTGTCCTCACCACTGTACGGATTATTATCAACTTTATCGAGAAATGGTGTAAGTCGGGTGCTACGAATGATGACACGGTGAAGCTGTACTGCCACAAGATCGCCCCGCCTCTGGTATCGTTGGTGTCCGGTGGGACCGACTTCGAGATCCGTTACGTGGCGCTTCGCAACATCTCGCTTATATTGCAGAGGTTCCCGGACCTCTTAACCCCGCAGGTCAAGGTTTTCTTCGTGAAGTACAACGACCCGATTTACGTGAAGATGGAGAAGCTTGAAATCATGCTGCAGCTGGTGAACCACAACAACGTGAGGGGCATCCTGTCTGAGTTCAACGAGTACGCGCAGGAGGTCGACGTGGAGTTCGTGAGGAAAGCTGTGAGGGCGATCGGCGTTACAGCGATAAAGATTGAATCCGCTGCAGAAGAGTGCGCGTCGGTCCTGTCGCAACTAATCAAAACAAAGGTGAACTACGTGGTGCAGGAGTCCATCATTGTCGTTCGAGATGTGTTCAGGAAATACCCCGGGCGGTATGAAGGTCTTATCGCGTTGCTATGCGAGTCCCTTGACACCCTCGACGAGCCTGAAGCAAAGGCAGCAATGGTGTGGATCATCGGGGAGTACGCTGAGAAAATAGAAAACGCGGACGAGCTGCTCGACGATTTCCTCGAATCCTTCGAAGACGAGAACACCGAGGTCCAGCTCTCCATCCTCACCGGCATCGTGAAGCTCTTCCTCAAGAGACCGGACGACACGCAGGAACTCCTCCAAAAGGTCCTCCAACTGGCCTCCTCCAGCGAAGTCCCGGACCTCAGAGACCGTGGGTACATGTACTGGAGGCTTCTCTCAGTCGACCCACAGGCAGGGACAGCCGTCGTCGTTGGAACCAAAGAGGTTATCAATGAAGAGAGAGGTTCCAAGATGGACGCCAAACTCGTTTCACAACTCATCAACCACGTGGGGACCTTGTCCTCTGTTTACCATAAACCCCCCGCGACATTTATCCAGGTAAACTGAAATTTTTTAGATAAAAAAAAAAAAAAAAAAAAAAAAAAAACTTGCAGAACTACATTGAAAAACGTACTGACGACGATGGGTACGAGTCGGAGGACGACGAGGTGGAGAGGCACCCTGTGGACTCCTCGCTCCCCCAGTTCGCCACCCCTGACTACGCGCAAGACGCCACCCACGTCGATCCTAACCAAGGTATGCTTCTGTCTTCCCTCCAAATTTTTCGATCGACAGGTGCGGGAGGCAAACCAGTTTACAAGAAAGGATCTGACCTCTCCCGTCAGGTATGTAATTTTTTTTGGGGGGGGTATATAATATAAAAAAAAAGATATGGTGTAAAAGAGAGGCGACCAAGGGTGTGGAGGTCATGGGGAGATTCCTTGTGCAAAACGGGGAGATTTTCATGGACGTGTGCCTTCTGAACACGACGCAGGAGGTTGTCAGTGGGTTCCTCATGCAGCTTGACACGAACTCGTATGGATGAAAACAAAAAAAAAAACAAACAAAAAAAAAAAGGTACGGTGTTGCAATGGCGGGCAGTATCACCCACCCGCAGTTGGCCCCCAGTGAGTCATTTGCGACCCTGATCCCGTTGACGGTGAACCCGGCGAGTGCGGATAAAAAGGGGGAGCAGCATCTTAAGGTGGCGTTGAAGACGTCAGCAGGTGTTGGTTTCGGTCAGGCGATATGCCCATTGGATTTCATATGCCTGCCCGGAAGCGGTCTGAGCAAGGAAGACTTTCTCTCTGTGTGGAAGGGGATCCAAGACGAGAAGCAGTTCGCACTCAACACCAACGTGCAGGCGACCGTCGACTCCGCCCTGCGCGGTGCGGGGTACAACTTCATAACCTGCCGATCGGACCCTTCCACTGATGGCCTCAACGCTATGCAAGATCACTACTACTACAGTGTCTGCACGCTGACGGGGCATCAAATTGTTTTCGAAGTTGCTTTCAGCTCGCTCTCGCACGCTTGCATGGTATGAAAAAAAAAAAAAAAAAAAAAAAAAAAAAAAAAAAAGGTTTCGATCCGTTCGCAAGCATCCAACTACTCCGAGCTTGTTCAACAGCACATCCTTGGGCTGCAGATTGTGTGAATTTGAAAAGAAAAAAAGGGGGGGGGGAAAGGGAGAGGGTATATATATAAAAAAGGATTCGTGGGAAGGGTTTTTTTTTTTTTTTTTTCCCCTTTCTCTTTTCTTTTTTTTTAAAAGTAATCTGGTATGAAATAGATCCCCCCCCCCCCCCATTTGGTGGGACCCTGTCTTTTTTTTTTCTTTCTTTCTTTTTTTTTAAAAAAAAAACTCTACACGCAATTTCTTTTTAAAGAAAAGGATTTCTGAGGGGAAAAAAAAAAAGCAACACAAATCCTTTGTTCGGGATGGGGAGGGGTAGCCGCCATTAGGCGTTGTTATAAAAAGAAATTACTCTATCGATGTGTTTTTTTCTTCTTCTTTTCCTTCTTCTTTTTTTTTTCCAGTGTCTTTGTGCCCATAACCCCCCATTTTTTTTTTTTTTTCCCCCAGCTTGCTATTTATTGGATTTTTGTTTTGGGGAATAACAACGCACACAAATCTAGAGAGACTCCACAAAAAAAAAAAAAAAAAAAAAAAAAAAAAAAGAAGAAAAAAATGTTGCCCCGAATGGACACGCTTTTTGTCCTTTCCCTGTGGGTTATTGGGGTTGTGAGTAACACAGGTGTTATGCTGGAGTCGGAGGGCGCGAAATTTCTGTCTAATAACAACACCCCTATTACAAACAGCACCCCTTTTGCAACCCCTTCTGAAGATGGCGGGGATGACAGTGGGATGTCGATGGGTGTAAAGGTATGCCCCCCCCCCCACCCCACCCCCACGATCTCGTCACACAGGTGGTGATATTCCTGATAACGTATTTCCTCGCAATCGGCATGGGCATAGGAGGGGTCAAGGGCTACCGCCACGCACAGGGCGATAGCGAAACTGGCATGAAGAAATGGTTTTCCTTCGCGAAATAGATACATCTTTTTTTTTTTTTTTTTTTTTTTTTAAGGGTGGTCCTCGAGTGGGATTTGCCCTTAAACATCGCCTTTTTTTTATCCTTCCTTTCTTTCCTCCTTTTTTTTTTTCTTTCCTTTCCTCTTTCCCCTCCCCCCTCCCCTAATTCCCATACACACTCCAGGACAAAAAAAAAAATGTCCCGTCTTGCTCGCAAACTGGAAGCGTTAAAGTGCCCCTACACCTGGTCTGATGAAAACATCACTATTGGTAAGATACGAGAGATGGTAATTTGGCTTGAAGACACGAAAATCAGGTGGCTCCCTGTCGAGGAAAGAGCGGGGCTGAGGACGGACGACGAGCGAGAATGGCTGCAAGCGTTCCTGAGATACTGCCAAGAGATTGGCTACACGAAGTCTTTCGGGATAGGGCTGGGTCTGGACTACGCCTCGGAACCGTCGTTTAGACAGTGTTTAGATTGGGTGGTGGGGAAGGCTGTGAGGTTCAGCTTTACAGACAACCATTCCAAATTCAACGAGGGACACGAAAAGTACAGAAGCATGGGGATGTGCAATGTGACGAAAATTCAAGAAAGTGCAGGCGATGAGGATATTCAAAAATATGATGTTTCCGACACGGAGGGAATGACAGAAATTTGTACACGGGTTCTTAACAGCTTGAAGCTCCCTGAAGATACCGATCTTGAAACAGGGCTTTTCACCATTGCAAGGCTGTGCAACGATGCGTGTTCTTTCCTTGACCACAATCGGCCCACCGCCCCTCCTTCTGTTGACGAAATGCTTAGTCACCTTCCCACAGAGCACGCCAAGAACCCAAAACTTGAAAAAATCTTGAAGCTGCTCCGCACGCTCTTCGTCTCTGACGCGAGAGAGCTCCAAAACAGAATATCTGAAATTATCTGCGAGCTGCAAGGGGTTACACACAATATTAAAACAGACGTCAGGTATGTAAAGAATAATAATCACGTTACTTTCTCTTTACAGCGCCGGGGTTGTAGGGAGTTAAATGGAGGGGGGGGGGGGGGGGGGGGGGGAATCTTGCACTTCTTCATCTCTCTCTTTGCAAAACGAACTTTTTTTGGGGGGTATTATGTTTTTTTTTACTTATTAGGAATATCGGAATTAAAAAAAGAAAAAGAGGGGGGGGAAAAAAAACACCATGTCAGAAAACAGACAGTGTTGTGGACATTATGTTTGATGGTTTTTTCTTTCGCATCCCCCCCCCCCCCCCCCCCCACCTTGAACCACAAAGTATAAAAACGAAGAGGAAGGGGGTTGGGGGAGAGGGCAAAACCCTGCAAAATGCCTCATGTACTTGTGCCCATTGAGGATTTAGCAAGCGTGCAGGACTCGAATGGAGCTGTACAGCAATGGCTGGATAGAGGGGCCTCAGCAACGCCTTCTGAAAAGAACAACAATGACACGAATAAAATGTTGGAACGGCACTTCACAACAGTGTGCAGGAGGAAGGAAAAGCTTGTGAAGGAAAAGGTGAGAAGGGTGAACGGCGTCAAGGTCATCGGCGGGCCGATAGACATCCTCGACCGATCCGGTACCGCCACCAGCAGCTCACAGAAGTCAAAAAAAATCCGGTTGAGAGAAGGAGTCGCGAGGACAACCGGAGTCGAAGATGTAAGCTTCCCAACAACAGACGGGACACAAAGCCCCCTACCCCCCGTTTCAAAAAGACAGTCCCCTTCACCACCTTGCGATTTATGGTTTGATTTCACGTATCTTGACGATGCTGAATCGTCAATTCCACCGAAACTGGTTCAATCATCACGGCCGCAGTGGAATTCCACTACTATTATTCATAGTGGGGTGCGGGGGGCGCTTCGCGCCCCCCGCATCGCTCCACTCCCTAAACACACCATCTCGTCTTCTCAAACAATTACCAACGCGCAACAATGGATGACCTTCAGGCAAACGCATGATAGTGCCGCGCAATCACTGAACCTGCTAGCATCGGCGGTTACTGTGATGAGAAAACAAACAAAGTTGGGGAGCAGATAAACTTTTTCTTTTCCAAGAAAAAAAAAAAGGTTTTTTTTTCATCCCTGCCTCAAATAACAAGTATAGTAAGAAATGCTCCGCTGGACTGGCGGTACGCGTGCAGAGCTTTCCAAAAGGCACGCCTTGGACAGCTTGGTTAACGACAAACAGGTTGGCATGGGAAGGGCCCTGCGTGTTGAGGTTGTCGAACCCATAGAAGCCGCTTCGAGCAATGGGAGGTCGCTGAACAGAAACGGGTCGAGGAAGAGGAAGGAAGAGAATCTCGACATTCTGTCGATGTTCCCACCTAAGCCGAAGAAGCGCAAGCACCAAGTGCTGAAGCCTATCAGGAGCAACGCCGAGGAAGATATGTGTGAAGGGCCAATAACAGCCTTCCGCGAGGCTATCAGCTTGATCAAAGGTAGAAAGCCATCGAGGAAACAGGAAACCAACGCCGACTTACAGTTCGGCTCAAACATCTACCACACACCAGGGATGAAGGCCTCGAACCCTGTCTCGCCTTCTTCTTTGTCCCTAGCCTCGTGGGAAACAACGCCACCATCTTTGTCCCCTGCCGCCCCGCAGTACATGACTGGTACTACAGATGACGGACTTATTGATAGACTTATCACAAATATACCAAGCATGCAGGACAGCAGCTCCGACCCACCGTCGCGTCCTGTTTCGCCTGACTGGTTTTGTTGAGCTATCGAACGGTGTAATTACTTATGCCATCAATCTTCCATTATTTTCTTTTTATTCTCTTTCTTTTATTGGGGGCTTTTTTTTTGTTCTTTCACAGTGGGCCCTCCGGGTGGCAAGATGTCGCAAGACGATGAGATGGAGGAAGAGGTGTACCCCATCAACCTCGACATCGTGCGGTTCAGCTTGCACGCCTTCCACAACACTTTTAAGACTGACATGTCCAACGTGGACGCCATGTCTAGGACAATCATGCAGAAGGACTACCCTCGAGAGTCATGGAAGAGGGCCTTCAAGATGTTGTGCGGCATGAACGAGGACGCTGATCTGGAAAACTGGTCTGACCTGGGGTTCTCTGTGGGCGTGCAGGACTACAGGTTCAGGAACTTCTTCGCAGCCGTAGACCCTGAGCACGTTGATGACATCGAAAAGAATACAAGTCTCGCCTTGGACGAGACCCTGGACAGCAAAAGGGATATTCTGACGTGCATTGACGAAGTGACAGAAGAGCTTTGCCGGAAGTATCCCCTCGCTGTTTATGAGGACTGGGCAGGGGACTTCCCTCGGGCTCTTGAGGAGGGGCCTTTCATGGACGAAACCGGCGAAATTGTCAGACAACTCCCCCCTCCACCGCCCCCGCAGGACCCTGTTAAGGAACACGAACCCGAACCTGAACCTGAACAAGAGGATGAAGAAGAGCCTTACACTGAGACACCCGAGTTAAAACGAAGGTGGCTGCATTACTTCTACGACCTCCCTTCCGTCGCGTCATCGGGGCCTGCTGACGAGAAGAGAATCGAGTCCCTCTCTGAAGACCCTCGCCCCACCGTCGAGATCCTCACCGAGCTGGCCATTCAATATAACGTCCCCGACGATGAGAAGTGGGAATACGAAAAGCGGCTGCGAAACAGCGCGGAGGACATCAAGAACGACTACGAGTTAAGGGTGCAAGAGTTCTTCAGCACTCACGCCCCCGATGCAAGGTCGCCGGATGCCGTCGCGGGCCACGTAGAGTACGTGATAAAGAATGACCTGTATGACAAGGAGTTCTGGCCTGCACTTTACTTGAAACACGGAGTGGACCCGAAGAAGGTATGGCCTGGCTCACGGCTACCAGGGGCACCCTTGCCAAGGGCTCCTGACGAGGGTGCTAAGAAGAAGAAGAAGAACTCGAAATCTTCGAGCTCGTCGTCAAGCTCACACCACACGAAGGAGAGCGTGAAAAAGAGGAAGGACAGCACATTGTCTGCCCGGGGGCATGCTGCGGCGCCTCTGCCAAGATCACCGCCTCGGAACCCATCTCAGCCACCCTCGCTGCCGCCTTCAGTAGTGCAGCAACCACTGCCCAGGTCGCGTCGTTCAAGCATGGCCGGTGACAACCTAGACCGCCCGCTTCCCCTATCCCGCAAGAGCAGCGCGGCTTCTCATGCGAGCAAAGCATCTCTCTACAGCACGCTCTGCATCCCAGGTGTCTTTGCGTTCCGCTCTTTGAACTTCTCTGATATCAAGAATCCCGAGTCCTTAGAGCGTCTCGAAGCAGCTGCCAAGTGGGACATCTCTAAAGCCTTCTCGCACGACGACGTGGTCGTCGACAGCATGAAGGGGGCTCCCCTGTGCCTTGAGTTCCATCTGCGCGCGAGCAGCGACAAAGCCAAACACATCCACGCCTTTGCAAACGATGCGCTGCAGAAGATGGGGATCACTTTCCCGAGTTTATCACAGGAGTACAGGCAGCTCACAGGAGTCGAGCCCAACATGAACATCGACTACGTGAGGACTGTGGTGCGACCGCCGATTTCTATTGAAGCGCACCAAGAAAACATAAAGCGTGGTGGCAGGGAGGAGTTGAAAGAGAAGCTAGAGTTCTTCCATGTGAAACACGCACCTGCAGAGGACTTCAAGAACGTGGACGCGCTGATGAAACAGTCGCAACTGGACGAAGAAGGCCTGTTCACAGCTCTGTATTCGCGATATGGGTTGGGTACGTATGACGGCCGCTACAGCGGTGCCGACTGGAAAGGGCGAGATGCAGGCAGCTCACAGCAGCCAGTGGCCTCGGACGACGAGCGGCTGCGCAGGCGCTTGACGGATTTCTACATGACACACAACCCCTCTGAACTGTACAAGGTCGAGCTGGCCATGCAAGCAGGCCTGTCCGAGGATGTTCTTTTTGCCCGTTTGCACAAAAGGTACGGAATCATGATGTCTGATGTGCAAACACCCTCTGCTACACCGCCAGTGGTCTCGGCAGCACCTATTATGGGGCTGCACCAGACAAACGAGGACATTGCCCGCAAGGAGCGCAGCCTCTTTGAGGAGGCAGCAAACCTCGAAACACGAGAACGCATCCTTTTAGAGCGCGAACGTGCCATGGAGAGGGCCAACGACGAACGATTGCGGGTGGCACAGACACGTGACGATGCCCTGCGGGACTGGGAACGGCAGCTGCAGGCAAGGGACGACAACGTGAGGCAGAGGGAGCAGGCCGCCATGCAGCGGGAAATGGTACTCGAGCAAAGCAAGTACAACCAGCCTCATGAACCGTCAGAGCTATCTGCTTACAAGGAAAGGGAGATGCGTTTGGAAGATCGGGAGAACCGGCTACAAACGAGGTGGAGAGACGTAGCCGAGAAGGAGATACATGTTGCAGAGAAGGAAGCTGTAGTACGTGCGCAACAAGATACACTAGAAAGGGAGCAGCGCAACCTGAAACACTCTCGATCGATTTCGCCCACGCTTGAGCGCTCGAAGGTCTATGAACAGGAGGAGAAACTGCGACGCCTGGGGGACAGGCTAGACAAGCAGCTGAAGCAAGTAAAAGAGAAGGAGGAGGAACTTCGGAACAAAGAGTACGCGCTCATTGAGAAGGACTCAACGATGAAGATGGTTTCCATGCAGTCGCCGGGTAGGGCTGCTGCGGACAGCATCATCGCCGAGCAGCTGAGGGCACTGGAAGAACGTGAAAAGGCAATAACCGCAAAGGAGATTGCTCACATAACGTCCACACTACGCAACAGCAATGACAACTCGAAAGAGCAAATGCTGGACGCGCGTGAGAAACAGCTCGACGATCGTGCCACCATGCTAACAAGAAGGGAGAGCGATCTGGAACACGCCACCCTGATGCACGAGGAAGATGTGAAGCTCCGAGAGTCACGGCTGCAGGATAGAACAATCCGCTTAGAGGCCCGCGAACAAGACCTCATGGAGCAGACAGCAGCGGCAGATGCAAAGGAGCGTAGAATGCTCCTCGGAGAGCAGAGCGCAGCGATATCACTCAAAACACGAGAATTCGAGGAACGAGCACGCGAGCTCGAGATGAGAGAGCGCCTTTTGCAAAGCAGAGAAACGGCAATAAAACAGAAAGAGCAACAGGTATGTCATTACTACCATTATACACTTATCACTTATCTTTGCAGCTCGTTGAGTCGGAGCACGATAAACTAGCCGCGATATCTGCCGAAATGGCGGCGATGGCAGAACGGGAAAGGCTTCTGACGGCCGGAGAGGACGAGCTGCGGAGGATGAGTTACGAAGACGAAGACAAACGCAAACAGCTGATAATGTCACAAGAGGAACTGACGAAAAATGCCAGGAGACTCGAGGAGCGTGAGCGGGACCAGGACAGAAGAGAGGTATGACCCTTTGAAATAATATAAAAAAAAAAACAAACCGAACAACAAAACAGGCACAACTCGCTACTTCAATAGACGAGGTTGGTAAAAAGGAAATCTTATGCAGAGCAGATGCTGATGAGATCCGGCGTCTTGAGGAAAGAATTAGAGAACTACAAGTCGATGCCGAAAGGAGACATCAAGGCGTCAGCGTGCAGGAAAGAGAATTGAGGGAACGCGAGGAGAAGCTGATAATGCAGGAAGCCATGGTCGAGGAACACGAGAGGATACTGAAAAGGAAAACGGAACAGCAAGAGAAGAAGCAACGGCACATGGAAGACATGGAAGCCTCCTTCAAGCGAAAGGAAGAGCTGGTCGCGCAGACCCTCCGTGAGATCGACAGGAAAGACGAACAAGAAGAGAGGCTGCACCACAGGCTGAGCAGTTTGAAAGAACGTGAAGACAGGCTGTTAGAACGAGAATCCCGCGTCTACACCGCCACACCCCCTCGTGCCCCCAAGTACTCTCATTACGCCGGTACTATCTCTCCTACTCGAAAACTCCCTGTTTCTGGTGGGTACACTTCCAGCATACAAGCTGATCTGGACTCGATTAGGGACAGCTTGGCCTCATTGACACCGCGTGACGCTCCTTTTTCTGATTTAGTCTCGCCGAGGCTGCGGCATTAGAGACGACAACCTATAAGAAAAAAATAGATATGGCCTGTGCCGTCCTAGTTAGATGTCCCCCTCTTCCCTCGAACTTGGACACGGTTATTATGAACATAATATTTTTTTTTTCTCTTCCTCTTTTCTTTTTTTCTTTCTTTCTTTCTTTCTTTTCTGAACTGCTAAAAAAAAAAAAAGAGAATATTAATGTACACTTCCCAATTTGTTCTATTTAGATTCCTCCCCCCCCCCCCCCCCCCGCTCTTCTCCCCCCTCTTTGTCGTGTATTTCTTTGTTTGTTAAAAAATATTTTTTTCTGACGGTTGTTGAATTCTACCAGAAACAAAGGAAAGGTGGCATGTGATGGAATGAGTTCGCTTACACGGGAGAAGCCACGGGTGTTCGTGTATGATGAACACGATTCATGGCCGCTCATTGAGGGGCAGGTTGCGAATCCTGCGGAAGGGTTCTACATGGTGACGATGCCCAACAACGGTAAGAAGTACAGCATCAAGAGACTGAATTTCAACTTCGACAGCGGGTCAGTACCGAGCCCCGGGACCAAGCCCCACCTACACCCTTACCTGCACATTAAGGTTATTAATGTAGATATCGTTAGAGACTCGAAAGACCTTCGCACAAAATTAGAAACATGGGTGCATAGCCTTTACGGGGCAGAATATCTTGTAATCCTTGTCCACCCTACTCTGGTTCAGCATAGGGAACACACTCCTAAGGAAGCAAAAGGCGGTGTTGTTGAAGCGTTGTTTTCAAAGAAGAATCCTGTCGATGCTGCCCGGCAAAGGATACAAGACATGGATTCCAAGCTGCGGGAGAAGTTCCGCACATTCTGCTGGGGCACGAGGGAAGCGGCAGAGGTCCCCACGGAGATACGGAAGCTCGTCTTCGCAACTTTCGACGCAAGACTTCAAAACTGCTTCAGAAACGCGAACGACCTGAAAAAAGACTGGGACAACAACCCGAAGCTCTGCCCTTACATCGCCATCATCGACGAGATAGGCATGATCCTTCTACAGTTCGGCATGCGTGACGAAGCAGCCTGCACCTACGGCACACTGACAAGGGAACTAGAAGACATGCACTTCCCCAACCCTGTCTTCGGTCTCTCCTTCGGCGACAAGGTCATCGACCCAATGTATGTACCAGACGCGAGTAAGGTGGCACAGCTGTTCCTGCTAGACCAAACACGGCGGGAGGATATTACATCATCACTGCGATCGGCCTCAGGGCAGCTCAGCGAAGTGGAGGTACGGGTGTTCATCTTTGTGAGCCAATGCACATGCTGGATGCCACCCAGCAAAAAAACCCCGAAGAAACTAAAGGAGAAATTCGAGCAGTGGCTGCAAGGTTTGGTGGAGCTCATGGAAAGAAGGAACATCCCTGCCCCGAACATAGAGGCCACCAAGTACACGATACAGATCTCCTTCTCTCAAATGGTCACATCGTGGGAGAGGAAGAAGCACGCGAGAAGCGATTCTTCACAAATCGACCTTGACCTGTCGGGTACCGTCACAGGTGAGACATCGCCGATACAATGCACGAGCCCCAAAACACAAGAAGCACCAACGTTTCAAATACACGAACCAGATGCCATCTCCGAAGCGGGCGTCCCTGGCCTAAACAACATGCATCACCTAGCAGCCGGCGGATTGGGAGGAACATGGGGAAGCCCTGCACCATCCTCAGGCCAGTCACTGGTCGGAGACACAGCTGCCTTCTTTGACTCAACGAACAGGTACGAGTATACATCGATGAGACACGCTATCGAATGCACGCATATTGAAGTGCTTCTTGAGGCACGGGTCTCGTTCCTGAACCTTGGAAGGTACTTCAACTTAAAGATCCCCCGCAACGTGACACCAGACGACGTAGGGGAGGAGATCTTCACCGACCCGTCCGAGCTTTCCTTCACTGTGCAGGACGAGGGAGCCCCCTTCAACATGGAGGGTCTCAAGAGCCAGAAGGAGTTCGAGGAACATTACATCGCACTCACATTACACAACATGAGAGGATGCAAAGGCCACCTCATGCGCGGGCTAGAATGGGACGTTGCCCCCGCACTGGTTTCAAGGGGTTACCTCTCAGTGGCGTACGATCTCATCCGATCGCAAGCCGAGTACTACGCAGCACTGAAATGGGTGGATTTATCTATAAGAGCGAGAAGACTGGCCTTGGTGTGCCTCGCTGCCATGAAAGATGAGTACTCCACGGCATGGATCTCAACAGCGCTGTCGGTGATCTCAGAGTCGGAAAAAAAAATTTGCAAAGAAGAAAAAATTGTACTGTGGAACTCATTGAAAACCAGGTTGGCACACATACCGAAAGGCCACGAGTTCCCTTTGCTGTCTCTTGCACGGATAGAATCGATCAAAGTCGTGGAACAAGCAAGGCTTGTGAAGCTCAAAATCCAGTTCAAGATCAACGCGCCTTCCGAAGGTGTCATCGACGACCTCAGCATGAAGCTCATGGAAATACCTGCGGTAGACGAGGCCTCTCGAAAATACGCATCGTTCGAAGCATCGCTGTCAGGACTATCCTTCACAGGCAACGAAGAGAGCCTCGAAGCCACTCTCGTAGGAGAACCCCTCCAACCGGGAGACTACAAAATAACGCTTATGACGATCAGTGTAGAAGGCATGGTGTTGCGACAATCTCTCTCAGAAGAGGAATGCATACTTATCGACCAGACCCTCATGACAGGAACCGAAGAGGAGTCGAAACTGACTAAAATCACCGATAAAATCACGGTCCATGTTGATAAACTAGAACCCCTTGTGAAACTGTCCATAGAAAGAGGCGTTCACCCTGTAGAACACATGTTTGAAGGATCGTGTGAAGCGGCTGTGTTAACCATGAAGATCAACGGTGAGCTCCCTGAACTGAAGGAATGGGAAGGGCTGTCGACATCAGAGTCCCCTAAAGGGCTTCCGAGCAAAACCTTCAGCGGAGACGAGTTAGCCATGACGCACGACAGCTGTGTTACCGCTCCTCAGGTGGTTAGTTTGCCTGACGTGACACCCCCTGATGGCTGTGTCGGGTACCTCACCTTCGACACTCAGGACGAGCACAATGCTGTCATCGACTACTTCGACACTACTGGCTGTGATGACAAATCGATCCCTTTGATGATCACGTCGCGTGATGGGCACTCCATGTCCTTTGTACCTCCGGAGGCGGCTGTCCTCTCTTCAGACAGCGTACACACTGTGCCAATAGACGGCCTGCGTTCGACCTTTGCTGTTGTTCCTAAAGACACAGCGACCAACACAGCGGGAGGGGAGTGGAAAATCCGGATCCCTGTGAACCCAGTTTTGTGCGGGAGGAAGCTCGGCGTGAGTTTTCTTCACACGCTGCCTCAGATGGTTGTGGTATGGCAGAAAAAAAAAGGAAAAAAAAAAACACAAAAAAATAGGAGTCCCCTGTCTTGGCATCTACATGCGTTCTCCCGGTTCCTTTCACGATGCCGTTTAAGGTCTGCATGCACGCGAGACCGGACGAGACACGAGTTTTTGCCAATGTATGTGAACAAAAAAAAAAAACTTTTTTTTTTTTAAACAAACATAAAAGGCAATGTTCGAGAACCAGCTTCCCTTCAAAGTCAGACTTCTCTCCATCGAACCTGTCATGCCCGACAGCGAGCCCTACGGCAGTGTCGGCGACAATCGCTACGAGGTGGTGAGGAACAAAACGTGTGCTGGGATCGTACTGGGCCCGAAGGAGGGCTATGCCAAGGCCCTGTCCTTGCAGTGTGGGAAGAATGAGGTAGCTAGCAAGATGTGCGAGTATGAAACCCAAAAAAAAAAAAAAAAAAAAAAAAAAAAAAAAACTACAGAGTTGCCATGAGGGTGAAGTATCAGAGTGCTGAAGAGTCTGATGAGACAAAATCTGTTAACACGTTCGAGACGTTCCCTGTAAGGTGGCTCCCGCCCGTCCCTCCACGTGCTACCGTTTACGTAACTATGGCGGACTTTGCGGAGCCGTTGCTTCTCACTAAGACTGTTGCCTTCAACATAACTATTACCCATAACGGTCGACCTGAGGACAGTCCTCTCCACCTTTGGTCTGTTGTCGTTTTCCCTCTCGACGATTGGTTTGTGGTCGGCCCCTGCAGAAAGCTCATCACATTAACTACCGAATCCCCGACAGTTTCCTTCCCTGTGCACATGACGCCGATTACCACCGGGAATCTCGGGACCCTCTCGGTCAGGCTCACCTCGCGGACCCAGCATGGAATGAGCTCACTTCCTGACCAAGAAATCCCCATCCGGTTGGTACAGTCTCAGGCAAGGGTCATGGTTGTCAATGGATGAACCGGGACAAAAAAAAAAAAAAAAAATGGGCGCAGGGGGGAGGGTGAACGAAAAAAAAAAGGGAAAAAAAAAAAGAAGAAAAAAAAGTGTAGTTTCTCCACAAAAAAGTTTTTTTTTCCCCCTTGTTTTTTTTCTTTCGACATCACGCCAATCTATACAAAACCCCCAAAAAAGAAAATGAGGCCAATTGACACTTTCGTTCCGTATTTGACGTACATGAGCTTTAGGGTCAAAAAATCAGGTTTTTAGCAACTCACTACTAGAAGGTGGCTGAAGTGTTGCTCATTACCCTTCTTTGCAACAAGTTAACGTACTCTTTCTTTGGGCACTTCCATCGGATCGCATCTATGATATATTCTCCCTCCGAAGTCCGAAACACCGAACCGCAGTTCCACTTGACCCCAGCGGGAAAAAAAAAAAAAAAAAAAAAAAAATATTATTTTAGGAGAGGGGTTGGGGGGAGGGGACACACACATACCTTTATATAAAAAAAAAAAAAGAAAATGGACCTCCGAGTTGGGTCGAAATTTCGGATAGGCAGAAGGATAGGAGGGGGATCGTTTGGTGAGATCTACCAAGGGACAAATATACAAACCTTAGAACCGGTGGCGATAAAATTGGAGCCTGTGAAAACAAGGCATCCGCAACTGCTGTACGAAAGCAGGCTATACAAGCTGCTGCATCAAGGGCAGCAGGTGATAGGGATCCCGCAAGTTCGGTGGTACGGTGTAGAAGGCGATTTCAACGTAATGGTGGTGGACCTGTTGGGGCCCTCGCTGGAGGACTGTTTCAACTACTGTGGGAGGTCGCTTTCCACAAAAACCGTGTTGATGCTGGCAGACCAAATGATTGCACGGGTGGAATTTTTGCACAACCGCAATTTCTTGCACAGGGACATCAAGCCCGACAACTTCTTAATGGGGCTTGGTAAGAAGTCGCACCACGTCTACATGATCGACTTTGGTCTGGCAAAGAAATACCGCGACCCGAAAACCCACCAACACATCCCGTATAAGGACGGAAAGAACTTGACAGGTATATATATTCTCAGGGAAAAAAAAAAAAAAAAAAAAAAAAAAAAGGAACTGCCCGGTACGCATCAATCAACACGCACACCGGAATAGAACAGTCGAGACGGGACGACCTTGAGGCAGTGGGGTACATTGTGATGTACTTCCTTAGGGGGCAGCTTCCTTGGCAGGGGCTGAAGGCGCACACAAAGAAGCAGAAGGTAGGAGAACAAAAAAAAAAATCACAAATAGAAAAAAAAAAAAAAAAAAATCTCCGTAGTATGATCGCATCGCTGAAAAGAAGATGCAGACGTCAATTGCACAGCTGTGTGCGGGGTACCCTCAGGAATTCTCCAATTATCTGGTATTTGAGGGAGGGAGGAGGGGGGGAAAAAATTGCAGAATTACGTGCGGTCCCTACGTTTTGACGACAAGCCTGACTATCCCGTGTTGAGGAGCAGGTTCAAGGAGCTGATGGCGAAGGAGGGCTGTGTCTGTGATTATGTGTTTGATTGGACCATAAAGCGGATACAGGAGTGTGTCTATGCTGATGAGTCGCAGCGGAGAGACGCAAGGAGAAGGGTATTTTTTTGGGGGAGAGGGAAAAAAAAAAAAAAAAAAAAAAAGTCCCCTGAATCCACCGTCAACGCCACTCAAGCATCTTCCGAAAAAGAAAAAGAGAAAGAGAAAGAAAAGCGTGAAAACGATAATGGGGTTGTCGTGCAGCCGGTCGGAGCTGAGTAGTTTTTTTTCGGGGGGGGGGGGGTGGGGGTAAAGAGAAATTCTCTATCTCCGCCACCCCCTTTTTTTCTTTTTTCTTTTTTTTTTGGTGGACTTTCGTCTCCCAAAAAAAAAAGAAGGGGAGGAAGAAAAGAAAAAAAAAAAAAAAAAGCATGCTAATGGGGAATAGAATGAAGAAAAAATATTTTTCTTTTCCCGACGGGTCCAGAAAGCTTTTGACGCCTTCCCAGTTGTCAATGTAAAAAAAAAAAAAAAAAAAAAAAAAAAAATGTCCACTTCTGATCTGGAGGTCATGGTACTTATAAAAAAGAATTGCATTTCTTTGGGTCATTTTCAACACAAAAAAGAAAATTATCAGAAAGAAGGAGGGGAGGAGGAGGGGGTGAAATTCAAAAACTACGTATATGTATGGATATATGGTGGGGAGGGGGAGGTAGTTCTTTTAGTCTTCTTTTTTTTTTTTTTTTTCTTTTCTATTCAACGAGGAACTAGAGTCACATGCAAAAAGGGAAAAAAAAAAAGAGAAAAAAAACAATCCCTCTCCTTTTTTTTTAAAATTTTTTATTTGCATATTGTCGCTAGCCAACAAAAGAAAGAAAACAGAAAAGGGAAAACAAACAAAAAAAAGGGGGGGAAATAGAGCAGGATACGAGGCAACAACAAAAAAAAAAAAAGAAAAAAAAACTAGACAACACTGAAAGAAGTGTTTTACTCCCTGCTCTCTATGTATTTTTTTTTTCTTTTTCCACATCTTGTGCGATTTCATGATGGGAGGGGGGAAAAAAAGAGGCATTATTTTTTTCTTCATTTCACCCCCCCCCCCCCCCCCTCTCTCTCTCTCCCTTTCCCTTCCATCTTTTTTTTATATTCACCCCGCAGCGCCCCATCCCATTTCTTCTTTCTTTTTTTTTGTTGTTATATGCTAACTCTTTTATCTTGTTGTCAAAAACACCCTTTGCTACAAAAAAGAAATAAAAAAAGGGGTGAAAAACATGTACTGTGCAAGCGATATAGGAGGACGGTTGGATGTGGTTCTAAGCAGGCTAGCGGAAGCAGAAGGTGTCAAAAAACTAATATGTTCGAAATGCGGGTACACAGACAGCGACGTGAAAGAAATCGCAAACCTCCTGGAAACCAACAAACAACTAAGAATTCTAGACTTATCTGAGAACATGCTGTCAGATGAGGGAGGGTGCTGGCTGGCAGAAAAGTTGAAACGAAACAAAGGCCTCCGCCGCCTCGACTTATCAAGGAACAAATCAATCGGCGACGAAACAGCAAAACGTCTTACCGAAGCTGCGACAGTCAACGGGACCTTACAAGAGATCAACCTTTCAGGCACGCTCTCATCATCTCAAAACCGTTTCATTCTTCAGCGCACTAGCGAGTTAAACACCTTCCCTGCCAGACTGAAACGGTACATCACACTTCTCGAAGACGCAGAGTCAAGCGAGCATATCTCAATACACTTAGAATACGATATGCTTGACCCGATGGTATTTACCGAGAAGGCTGTCGTCCGTCTGGCCGAAGCGATTTCAATGACCAAATTGAAAATCGAAGAATTTGAAGCGGTGAAGTGTTTATCAAGAGTGCAGCATCTGGGGGTTTTGATAGACGCCTTGCAAGCAACTGTTTGGTTGAAACGCCTTTCGTTGGTTTCAATGAATATCGTAGACGTCACTCAAATCGCACTCCTCGTTGAAAAATCCGAAAGCCTCGAAACGCTCGATCTCACCGACAACGAGATCCCAAACGCCGGCGCGGAGATTCTTGTAAAATCCGCACAGGAATCCGACAGGATCCGAAAAATCATCTTGAAAAAAAACTGCGTCTCGCCAGCATGGTTGTCGCGTGTCTATGCAGCTACTTCATTAAATAGATACCCACCTGGGTTGAAACGGGTTCTCCCGAAAATCCTAGATAACGACCCAACACTTACATCCCTCGATCTGCCGGGGTCAGAAACGTCAGGGCGTGAAGCAGGTCGGGGCTACTTTGACAATTTAGCCGCTGTCATAGCTGCGGAGGCGTTGCAACGTAACACTCACATTACGTCAATAGACTTTTCCAACAACCACATAGGGCCGGAAGGGTGCCATCCCATTGCAGATATCATCGAAGCAACATCGTGCGTCACCTCTATCGACGTTTCGCGCAACGATTTGCAAGAATCAGGCGCGTCGCGTATCCTCCAAGCCGTTCTGAAAAGCAACGTCGTTACAATGGTAGACCTGACGAACTGTCCAGGAATCTCTGCAAAAATGCTGGAGAACATCTCACAAGCTTGTTTGTTGAACAGACTTCCTTTGAAGCTGAAAAAACTCGTTTCAAAGCTGTCCATCACAAGCTCGCAGTACGACCGGTCGATATCCCGGCTGGACTTCGATTCGGAGGAAAAGCCTTTATCAGACGAAGGCGCTGCAATGCTGTGCAGTGTATTGAAAGGAAACGCTTCTGTCGAAGTGCTGAACATCTCGAAGAACAAGATCGGAGACCAAGGCGCAGGATGCGTCGCAAAACTGATGCAAGAAAACGACAAGATTAGAACATTGAAGCTCAACGACAACCACATCACACACGACGGTGCGAGCCTCCTCTTAAGAGCGCTGCGGCACAACAACACTGTGACAGACTTAGATCTGGACGGCAACAAATGCATTCCGTATGATCTCCGCGATGAGATCGATGTGGCCATCGATTTGAACAGTTTGGAACCTTCTTTGAAGGAGACCATCACCAGGCTGTCTTCCTCCGACAGGGCGTTAACCATCGTGGACTTAACCCATCTGACCGATAAAAACAAACTCACCGATGAGCTGCTTCGTACTTTATCTGACATTCTGATCGGAAACCGGCAGATCACCTCCGTGCTCCTCGACGGGAACCTCATCACTGATATCGGTGTTGGGTATTTATCACGTTGGCTTTGTGCAGCCGAAGGCGGTCTCACAAAGCTCTCCATTTCCAATAACAATTTGGGCCCCGAGTCCGGATCTATGTTGAGGGAAGCCTTGCTCGCACCGGAGAGCCCGGTTGTAACGGAACTTGACTTAAGCGGGAACAACCTGCAAGCAACAGGCGGCAAAGCTATCTGCAGTTTGGTGAGAGAAAAAGATTCTTTGATCCATGTGAACATCTCAAACAACAAAACCCCAGAGGCCACAGTCAACTTGGTACGATACGGCACGACACTCAACAAACAAAAGCCGGATTTGAAGCGCAAGGTGCTGGACATGTTAGACAACGACCCAACTGTGGGCGAGGTGGATATAAGTGGTATTTCAGACCCAAGCCTGCATGAAGCAGTGGTGGCTGGGCTGAAGGCCTCGAGCCACGTTGTGAAACTAATTGCAACACGGTGCAACCTGAACGCGTCTCAGTTAGAACAGTACCACACAGGAGTGGAGTCACATCCTTCTTTGACAGTCCTCGACATTCGAGAGAATGAACTACTTACCGATGCGGACGTGGAGGGTCTTGCTCAGATCATTGAAGTCACGAACTCGTCGCTTCGAGAGGTCTATGTGGACGGCCCGACGATCTCTGACAAAATGCCGCGCCGTCTTCACCTCGCCACACGGATCGCGTCGCTCCCTAGCATAGTCTCTGAGGCGCTTCTCAGCGCTCGTTCTGACGAATCTGGGATGGTCAACTTGAATTTCCCATTTGTCGCAGAGTGCGACGGTGACACCGTCTGCTCCTTGCTGGACTACTGCCTCGACGGCAATACACATGTCAAGTGTGTCGATCTATCGGGTGTTGGCGTCACCGATACAGGGGCTGGTCTTCTTGCAGACATACTTCGCAAGTCTCACGTCCTCGAAGGCATTCACGTCAGGGAAAACCCCATCAGCGTGATGGGCCTTCAAGAGATCGTGAAAGGTGTCTGGGAAAGCTCCACTGTAAAAGAGATCTTAATAGATGGAATCGATGGTTTAAGCGGGAAGCTGGAAGGGTCCGACGACGGGATGCTAGCGGAGGCCTTAAGAGGGCGGCTGAAAACGAAGCTGGAAGAGAATCAACGTAATTTTTTGAAACCGAGGATCACACCTGAGTTCAGGAACGAGAGGGTTGCAACGAACCCGCTCACGGAGTACAGAACAAAAGCGTATCTTGAACGGGCTCAGAACAAGATAATGAACGATGCACTGCGGGGATACGTTCCTTACAGCAAGCCTATCCCTAAGCCGATATCTGTTAGCACAGCCGCTCCCTCTCCAAAGAACATTGGCTCTCCTGCTTCCAACCTTGGCTCTCCTGCTGCCAACCTTGGCAGCCCGAACCCTTCCAAGCTGAAGGGATCGTACCGCAATGCCGGAAGCTTCAACCGCGCGGTTTCCTTTGGCGATACACAAAGTGTGAAATCGAAGCAGAGTGCAAGATTCTCTTAGAGATCTCATTTACATGGGACCATATTTTTTTTTTTCTCTTTTTTTGACGGGTTTTTAACGCTTCTAAATACCCCTCACAGGGCTGTCCCCATGTCAGGGAAAAATGCCGGTAGGCCACCTTCATATAAATTAGAAGCGCAGTTGGATGATCAAGTATGGGAGGACAGGAGAAAGAGCCAGCAGTCAGTAGAACCAGAGGGGCCACCACGGGAAGAAGATTCGGGAGAGGAATATGACGATCTCCTTACGGATCGGAGGAAGAAGAACAACAAGAGGGACACGAGAAGGTTGACCATCCAGTTGAAAAAGAAACTGTGCATCACGAAGGAAGAGGTGCCGTCTTTCTGGGCAGAGAAGGAGGCGGCAGCGGTGAAGAACGGCGGCAAGCTGCGTCCAAGGTTTTCGACCGACCCCCACATCCACACGTTTACAAAGGACGAGCTGACTTCGATGGCGAAACACAACGAGAGCATCGACTCCCGCCACCCCCACAGCCTAGCATACCGAAAATTCTTGTCCGAACGAAGCCCTGTCAAACCCTTTGCTAAATGGATGATATTCATAATAATAGGCATAACGATAGGTCTAATCGGGTTCCTCATGTTTCAGTGCATAGGGTACCTCTCCCAACACCGCCGAGACCTACTCACGTCTATCTACCGCAGCGCTCGCCGTGACGGCACTGTGGAACATTATTTCGCAGCGTACGCTGCATGGGTTGGAACGGGGGTCGCGCTTGCTTTCATCTCAATGTTGTTGGTAAAATGGTGCCCCCCTGCGGGTGGGAGCGGAGTAACCGACGTGATGGCGTACCTGAACGGCGTCTTTTTCAGGAAAGTGTTCAATATTAAAACATTGCTCGCAAAGTCGATCTCGTGTATATCTGCGGTCTCGTCTGGGCTCCCTGTCGGCCCCGAAGGCCCCATGATCCACATCGGCGCGATAGTAGGCGCGGGGATAGGAAGCGGGCGGTCGAAAACCCTGAAATTCAGTTTCAACAAACTGTTTTCGCACATCAGAAACCCGAGAGACCACCGGGATTGCATTACAGCCGGCGCGGCAGCAGGAGTGGCAGTTGCGTTCGGCGCACCAATTGGAGGGCTTCTGTTCGTGATGGAAGAGGTCGCAACGCACTGGCATGCTCAGCTAACCCCTTTGATCTTCATGTGTTCGCTCGTCGCGGCATTCACATACGGCCTGCTTGCATCGCAGTACGACGGGTGGGAGCTTCGGCATGAAACAGCCTTTGGAGGGCTGATCGACGAGGCGACTATTTTGTTCAACTCCTACTCAGACAGGCATATGTACTCACGAGACATTGTCGAATCGTCCATTATTGGTGCTGTGACAGGTGCCTTGGCAGTTTTGTTCACAAAGTTGAACATGTACTTTGCAGAGAAACGACTTCGGTACGAGCCTGCTTTTAAGATGGTGGAACCGGTTTTGGTTTTGATCATTTATCTGAGCATTTGTTTCGCGTGTCCTGGGTTTCTGCCGTGTACTGATCTTCCTGAGCCGGATAATTCTACGATATCAGATGAGAACGGGACAGCGCAGTATGAAGAGATCGAGAGGTTGTACCTTACCTCGCCGTGTCATGAAAATGATAAGTTCAGCAGTGCGGCTTCGCTATTCTGGAATCCGGGTGAGAGTGTGATAAAACTGTTGTTTCGAAAGCACTCCCCGTTTGACATCCCTACCATGGCGTTCTTTCTTGTCGTGTACTTCTCTTTCTCGTGTTACTGTTGCGGGATGCAAATATCCAGCGGGATCGTGATCCCCATGCTTGTCACGGGGGGCACCGTGGGGCGGCTTTTTGGCCGTTTTATCCACAACGTTATCGACAGCACGCAGCATGAGGGCGTGTACGCTATAATAGGTGCCGCGGGGTACTTTGCAGGGGTGTCGCGGCTCACGGTGAGCTTGGCGGTCATCATGATCGAGTTGACGAATGAGAAACGGATTTTACTGCCGATCATGTGCAGCGTGATGGTCGCAAAGATGGTCGGGGACAGGTTCTCACACTCGCTGTACCACGCTTTGTTGCAGGTATTTGTTGTGGTGGGGCAAAAAAAAAAAAAAAAAAAGCTCCGGGCAGTCCCATTCTTAGATGTGAACGAGATGGAGGGAATGCACAACAGACATGGTGCATGTTTTCGTATGTAATTTTGAAAAAAAAAAAAAAAAATCACATTTTTAGGAGCGATGGATATCTGTAAGAAACAAATAGTGGTGCTGAAGGCGAGCGAGACGATTGAGAGCTTGCAGTCGGCTCTGCTGGCCTGCCCGCATCAGGGCTTCCCCGTGGTGGATGATGAAAACAGATTTTTGGGGATGATAACAAGACAGCAGCTGCACCCGTTAGTTTGGAACCTCCAAGAGGGGATCCGGACAGGAGAGATGCAAGAGGCTACATGGAGCAGACTAGCCTTGATAGAAGAGGAGCGGTTTGTGAATAACGATCTTGTGTGCGACACTGATAGCTGCGAGCTAGAGACGTTTCGCAACACCGATATTGATCTTCTTGAACACACCGACACGTCTGCCCTTACTGTTCATGGTTCTGTCAGTGCAACGGTGGCCCAGCAGCTCTTCACCTCAATGGGCTTGCGGCACTTGCCTGTCATCAACGAGAAGGGTATCATCATGGGGATGATTACGCGGAAGGATTTACTCGCTTGTAGACTTGAGAAATCCATGTTGAAATCTTTGCTGAAAGTCGATCAAGATTTCCCCGCAGAAACTGCCTTGCATCTCGACTCCGATGTAGAAGACTGGGAAGTGTTTGAGTGGGTATGCCGGAGGAAAAAAAAAAGAAAAAGAAAAAAAAAAAAAACACACACACACACACAACAGAAAGAAAAAGAATCTTTCATTTAGGTTGGAGATATCCCCCTTTTTTTTTGTGCTTATTTTCCTTAATAATGCGAATGGAAAAAAAAAAAGTGGGAGGGGAGGGAGGGGTGTGTGCTTCGATCAACAAGAAAGAAAAAGAGAATAAAAAAGGGGGGGGGGAACGTGGGGAAATGTGCGTTTTTGTATACGTTATGTATAACGTTAACAACAAAAAATTGGGTGGGGGGGGGGAGAACCTCTCCCATAAAACTTTACCACAGGCCTTATTCACGAGCTTTTTTTTATAAAAAAAAAAAATGAAAAGTTATTGTGGTTTTCTGTTCCTTTTTTCTTCTTCTTCTTTTTTTTTTTTTCTTTTTTTTTTTTCGCTCTTGCAGTACATAAAATTACGATTGTTTCTTTACCAACGATTCTAAAGCTACAGTTTCTGTACTTTATTGGTGGTGGGGATAACATGGAAATATAAGAAGTACATCAGATGTGTTGTTCGCTGTTGACCTCCCCGAGTGGAAGAACGTAACGCAGATGCTCAGGGTGACGAACAGGCAGCAAACTGCACGAGCGCAGAATCTTGGTTACCCGGGACGCCCCGGCTAGGGTTGAGCACACCGCACGCATTAAGGACACGACGCGGAACGCAGAAGAAGCTACTGCTCGGCAGAGGAGCGCCCCCTGTAATCAAGTAGGTAGTTCGTGCTTCATTGCACTTAACGCCACCTAGTGTTGCAATCAAAGCCCCATTTCTTTTTTTTTTTTTTTTTTCTTCTTTAACTTCTCAGCCAGCAGCCCTTTGCGCAACAGTATGGTGCGCAACTCTTCTCTATTTGTCCTGCACTGATCCCTTTAGGCAAAAGCCGAGGACAACACTCTTTGATAATACAGGGGGCCCTCCTTTTCTTTTTTCTCCTTTCTTTCCTCTTCTCTTCCCACTCACTGCTCGATGAATAGACATGGGGTAGAGAGAAAGAGAGCGGAAAAAAGAAGAAAGAATAGGAGAGGAGAAAAGGACATCCGTGATGTGTCAAAAAAAAAGAAAAAAAAGGAAAACGTTTTTTTTTTTTTTTTTTTTTTTTTTTTTTTCTGGTACATCAGATGTGTTGTTCGCTGTTTGACCTCCTCGTCGGTCATCACCGGTAGCGCCCGAGTAGAAGGGAACGTATTACAGATACTCTGACGAACTGTTCGAGTCTAGAACCTTGATTGCCCGGGGGGGTTGAGTTGCACACCGCACGCATATAAAACGCAGAAGAAGCTACGGCTCGGCCGAGGTGCGCCCCCCCTTCTTGCTACGTTTCACACTCAACGCTAACTAGCGTTTTGTTGGATTCAATCAAAGCTGCATTTTTTTTTTTTTTTTTTTGTTTTGTTTTTGTTCTGAGTGCCCTGAAATGGGCCAAGGATGGAGGGCAAGTGTCCAAGGCGGAGCTTGCTGTCGACTTCATAGCAACGGAGAGAATCCACATGGGTGGTGAAGACCTGGCATGCTAGGCTAGGAAAATCGGAAGAATCCTCAACGTCCTGGACAGGGCACACAGAACAGGAACTGGGAACCTGATTCCAGCAGAAACTAAGAAGTCAGTACACTCACTGCGTACCCTGGGGCTCCACAGCCATTCCATCATTGGATACTCCACTCGTCCAGTCTTCGCGTCCCCGAAGGCAACCCACCCGATCCTAGAGGAGCAACTGCGAACGCATTGCATCCTCAACAACTCGCTAGTTGGTTTCACGCCCAAGCTGCTGATGAGATACTACGACGGGCATAAGGCACTACCACGACAGAAGGGATCAAACACTAGATGAGTTGATTGTCGTTAGGCAATCCTGTCACATACTGCAGGTTCCCTTCAAAGACATCTTTTTTGTTTTGTTTGTTTCCTTATTTCTTATTTCATGATTCGCGTGTACAACCCTTTTTTTTTTTTTTTTTTTTTTTGATTCTAAAAACTACGAGTTTTATTCAGTTTTTTTTTTCCCCCCTCTTCTACCAATCAAAAAAAAAGAGGGAAGGGGGAAAAAATGCTTACACCCTTATTAGCTGTAATGGTATGGGGTCTCGTTGACCAGGGGCTGAGAGACAACCCTATAGTGGGAGAATTCAAGCCGACGTACCTGGATGGATTGTGGAAGGCGACGAGCAATAAAGGAACCACGATGGAGGGAACGGTTCCAGGCGACATTCTTACAGATCTGCAAAACGCAGGGCTGATAGACGACCCACTGTTCGGAAACAACTTCAGGAAGAACGAAAGATGGACGACAGAAACATGGACATACAGTAGAAACTTCACCCTCACGCAAGAAGACCTCGAGCGAGAACCCCTCCTCGTTTTCGACGGCATCAAGATGTCCGCCTCAATAACTCTAAATGGGATCAAATTGGGGCAAGCCAAAGACCAGTTCCTGAGATACGAATTCCACCTCAGCACCATAGGCCGTACCGGCGTGAACACATTAGAAGTCACCTTTGATGGTGCCGAACTCGACGGGCGATGGATGGCCTGCACAGGGGGATGGGATTGGGCACCTTACTCAGGCACCACTAACCAAGGCGCTGACACCTTCTCCTACGGGATCTGGAAATCCGTATATTTTGTGCTTGTTGGGCAAGCTGCCATCACCCACGTTTCTCCGCACACGTTCTACAATGGTGTCTACCCTGTTGGCCCGCTTACCGACTCTTCGCACGGTGGGTTCACTGTCTCAGTTCGTGTGCATACTTTATCTATGTCACGCTTCCCCAAAGCGACCCTCTCCGTTTCCGGGTGGGGTAAGTTCAACTCTACTACCATTGTGTTGCCCAAATCCAACACTACACATACAATCAACCTCACTGCTCCAGCAGGGTCTGTGAATCTCTGGTGGCCCAATGGGATGGGTGCCCGTCCCATGTACAACGTGACCGTTGTTCTTGAAGTACCCGGGCAGACCATGACCGCCACGCGCCAGATCGGTTTCCGCACGATCGCCCTCGTGACTGGCAACGACACAAACCCTGCGTACGTGAAGCAGAGCAAGGACGCAGACGGTACCAACAGAGGGTTCGGGATGCTCATCAGGGTGAACGGTGCTGTGATGTTCAACAGGGGCGGGAACATGATCCCCATGGAAGAGATGGAGGGCAGGCAGTCACACGCAATGTACAGACAGCTTGTTCTGTCGGCAGCGTCAGCAGGGATGAACACCTTCCGTGTGTGGGGTGGGGGGATCTTCTATCCGGATAGCTTCTACGACATGTGCGATGCGGAGGGCATTGTGCTGTACCACGACATGATGTACGCACAAGCAGGGCATTCCCCCAAGGTCACCGCAACACAGGACGCTGAACTCCGCCACCAGATGCGAAGGCTGTCGCACCACCCGTCCATCATCATGTATGATGGCTGCAATGAGTGCCATGTGGTGATCGGGACTTCTACTGGTATCTACGCTACATTCGTGATGACGGTCGTTGTGGAAGAGGACATGAGCAGAATCGTGTGGCCGTCGTGTCCTGCCAATGGGTGGCAAACAGGTGTTCACAGGCTGACCTCGTTGCCCAATGGGTCACCCCTGGGCCTTGACCCTGTCATGGTAGGGGAGGAAGAGTCTGATATCGAGACCCATGGTCCTTATCAGCACAGCAACATCTTCCAAACCATCAACATGGGCCCCTTCACCAACACCACCATCACTGTCCCGCCCATCATCGTGGAGGGAAGCAACGGGCCGCAGTATCCGAACGTCTTCGCGTCCGAGTTCGGAACGGTCGTCATGTCATCCTTTGAATCCATGTCCGTTACCCTGGACCCGGCCAACTGGGCTCTCCATGGCGGCGCACCTGAAGGACAATGTGGTGATTCTGGTGAAGAACACAACAAGTGTACGGGTGACAACCCGATGCAGCAGCGGAACTACGGATGCGACAATTTAATTGTGAAGCATTTCGGGGAGGCGATGGCTGGCAGTGCGTTGAACAAAACAGGCACGGCAGCGTTCCAAGGACAGCTGTACCTGTGCGCGTTGGGGCAGGCCTTGGACATGAAGGCGAACATCGAACAGCGCCGTGCAACGAACCAGTTCGGGATCATCGTGTGGCAGCTGAACGAAATCTGGCCTACTGGCGGGTGGGGATCGCTTGAGTACGGAACACCTGTCAAAGGGCAAGTCATAGGAGGGAGGTGGAAGACACTGCACTACTTCTACGAGTCGATTCTGTTCAAGGATGTCATCGTTGCGTGTGGTAGTGAGAGGTGCTACGCGAAGAACAACGGACCCGACACTCTAGAGGCCTCTGTTACCCTCGAGGCAGTGGGGCTGGCGAACGGTTCCCTCACAGTTGTGTTTCAAAAGTACTACGACCTGCCGCCTAACGGTGGCGCAGTATACTTCACAGCCCCTAAAATCGATGTACTTAACGAAATCTTGTATGGTACTGTGAAGGGTCCTAGCAATCTTGTGCTTGCATCAAATGTAATGCCGCTTGTGTACAGCAGTCAACTCCGCTTGTTGCCTGCTGACGTGCGCCGATCAGCCATCACACCTTTGCCGAATGGTGAGTTCTCTTTCATGGTGCATACTGATCGTGTCGCGCTCTACGTGACCTTCACCACCTTGGCCTCCGGACGCTTCTCGAAAAATGCCTTCCTCCTCCTACCCAACGAGACTGCAAGTGTCGTTTTCATTCCGTTCGTTCCTGACCAGGAGCAGATTTTGACTGCCTCTTTGCGTATGGAGGATCTCTCGCAGTACACGAGGAGGTAGAAGGAGAAAGAAAGAAAAGAAGGAAACAAAAAAAAAAAGTGAATGTGTGCGCCAACGTTTTAACAATTTTATCTCTTGTTTCTCATGCTTACTATACATTTCGCTCCCCCCCCCCCCACCCCCCCTCCGTGACGAGAAGAAAAAAAAATGCTGCTATTTATTAAGCAGTCTCTTGTGTCTTTCCTTTCCAACTTTCCTTTTTCTTGTTTTTTGTTTCCCTTTCATTTCAAAATGAAATTTTCCCTCTCCAACATGGCAAAAACAAAACAAAAAAAAAGGAGAAGGGGGGGGGGGGGGGGGAAAGGAAATGTTCAACCCAGGCCCGTTCTGGGGGCTCGCGCAGCAAGAGGTTCCGGACAACGAACTGTTTTCAGAGCTGGGGTTGGGGACAAAAACAAAGGAAGTGGGGGTGCTGCCGCATGATTTTCGCGTGACTGCTGTACTGACAGAGCTGGGGGACTACAGGAAGCATCAGGCAACATTGCGGTCCAAACATTATGCAGCACTGCACTTACAGGCAGTGACGAGGGGATGGCTGGCACGAAAGAGGTATCAGAGCCACAAGCGACAGCTTGCGATGTTGCTGGGCCAGCTGAAGAACGACAGAGAGAGCGACGCGGCAACTTCATGCCAGAGAATAATCAGGGGCTTTCTTGCCCGCTCTCAGCTGTGGCGGTTGAGGCAGGACGCTGAACGGAAACGTGACGACGATTCGAAGAAACGCAAAAAAGGAGGGAAAAAGGGTAAGAAACTCCCTCAAAACATACCCCCGGACCTCCCCCACGTGGAGCGCCTGCTCCTTATCGACGAGGCCTTCCTGAACGGATGGGACTGCTGGACAGACGCAACTAATAAAGATATGAAAAAAGTGGAGGACGCCCGGAAGCTAGACGAATGCATCAAAATATGGGAAAAGCAAAAAGGAAGCCACGACAAAGTCCTCCTGAGAATGCTCGAAATCGCACACAAAATGCGGTGAGGAAGAAGAACGAATAAAAAAGAGGAAAAAAAACCATTTACACTTTTTTACTACTAATATTTTCGGGGGAGGGGTCTCCCCCCTTTCCCCATCACAGTGAATATATTTTTTTTTTAAAACGCCTCATTTCTTACAAAAAAAAAAAAAAAAAAAAAAACAGGAGAAACCCCCATGGCAGCACCATACACACACGACGAGCTTGCAGAATGGTCATGGGACTCCATGCACCGTGAGAAGATACTGAAGGGAGTGGGTAAGGAAGTAGCCCTTGTCGACACAGAACGGTTGGTAGAAACGCTTAAAAACGAGGATAAGTCCGAAGACGTGCTCCGAGTAATGTTCGGTGCTGCCGTGCACTGCGGCGATCGCAAAAGACAGGCATTCTTCGAGGAGCTAGTAGAGTCGTCGGGACGAGAAGTCATCATGAACACCTTTTACAAAGGAACGCCTTCAGTAAAAAACCTCGTGAAGAAAATCTTCTCGCTCGGGGTGACGAGTTCTGTGGTGTTCTTGACACACAGCGAAGAAAAGGGTCTTCTAGGCGTCTTGGGACTCCCACAGCCGGCTACAGACGTCATTCTAAGAGTCCCCGAAGAACTCCCTGATCTCCTCGACTCCTTTCTAACCTCAGAGTCGGCTGTGGACGCGAAAAGAATGCTTCTTGTAATCCAAAAGAAGATTTCTCACGACGGGGGGTGGAAACAAGGCCAGGACACGTCCAAGATCAAGGCCATCTTGGACTCATTAAAAACAGTTCAAGAAGCTGTGTATTCAACAACGGTAGCATGTCTTATGTTAATGCCGCAAGAAACGGTTCTTAATCTGTTTCTGTCGGAGACCACGCTTCCAGAAGCCCTCACAAGGCGTCTTTGCAGGTTCATTACACCGCAGGCAGCCAATGCGACCTTTCAACTCGCCACATTCGTATGTGGAATCTCCGTCAAAGCCCACACCGCGTGGGTGGAGGACTGCAGCTTGGTCCATGTTGGTCTCGAAGTAAAACGCACGCGGTTCCAGACAACAAACCTGTTCAACCCCTTGAAGTATCTACGCCATCTGGCAGGGTCTTTGAAGTGGATTATGGACACGCTTACATTCGTAACCGACCCCGACCGCCTCCTGTCTCTCCTGACCGACATGCAGTGTTCTATTAAGCTGAACAGCAGCGATGTGGTGGAGAGTATTATTCTGAAAGATGGGTTGGCGATGCTTAGAAAGCTGTTTGTTAAACACGCCATACTCCGGTACCCCGTTGTGGAGGTCGTCTGCGAGCTGGTGACGAGAACGCGTCCCGCCGACCACGGGTTTCTAGCCAAGGAGATGTTCAAGACGAAGATCTTCAACGATTGCTTTTCGTTCATCAGCCCGAAGATTTTAAAGTCGCTCCCAGACGCCCACAACCTTGAGGAGATGATGAGAAAATGTGTCACCATCGTGCAGTTCGTCACTAAAGGGTCGCCTGACGCGGCTGATGAGGTTGTCCAGCCTCTGAAAGTCGAATCTCTTCTCGAAGCACATCAAGTGTTCCCGTTCTGCGGGGAACTGAGCAGCATGTTGACAAATCTCTCCCCTCTTCTCCCGGAGGAGGCAACCGTTGAGGAACTGCTGTTGTCCCTCGATCAGATTACCGCCGACACACAGTTCTCCTCCGTTGCGGTCCGGGTCAAAGGCATTCCAAACTGGTCTCAAGAATTCTTGCCTGCTTGCGGGATATCCCTCTGCCTGGAACTTCTTATGGCAAAGCCTTCCCTGACCCTGCCTTCTCTACTTCTGATAAACGACTGTCTTTCAGAGCTCTCTGACGACTTAGTTGCCAGACAAGAATCAGCGCTTGAGATCTACAACTCAACCGTGCTGCCGTTTATCATAGCAAGCTGGAGGGAAAGCAAGAAGAAGTCCCCTGTCGCTGTGTTGGCTTGCGATTTGGTGGAGTTCTGCCTCCTCAACGACCCGACGCGTGATAAGAGGATCTTGAAAAGCATGGAGAGTGAGCTTCCTATGATGGTGTATGGCATGTATAAGGACCCTGATGAGAAGCGGGAGTTGAAGGCGCTGTTGGACCCCACCGTAGAACAAATCATGGAAATCAATTTAACCGAATGGAACTGGCCGCAAGCGGCGGCTGTCTTCAAGAAAAACCATGACAAGGAGACTTTCGTCAACGCGGCAATGGAGCACAACCTGTGGGGAAAGGTGACCGATTTTATTGTGCGGAACGAACACACAGTGTCCGAGCAATGGGTGTGTTTGGACCTGATCCCTTGCGGGGACATACTCGCAG
The DNA here is from genome assembly GCA_964019335.1 of Diplonema japonicum. Classification (NCBI taxonomy): domain Eukaryota; phylum Euglenozoa; class Diplonemea; order Diplonemida; family Diplonemidae; genus Diplonema; species Diplonema japonicum. Next base: position 897,857 of record OZ025648.1, read on the forward strand.
CGACACCGCCGGATAAATGCAGAAAGATCAGCGAAAGAGCCTTCGAGCAAACGCACTCCTCCTCTGCAAGGCTCGTTCTGAAAATCATGAAACAGCTACCGGAGGAAGAATTCGTTCCGATATGCGACAGCGCTGAGGGTTCACACTTACTGTGCACAGCACTAGAGGTGTTCATATATGGTACGCACGGTGTGGCAGACCCCGTGTGGCGGGAACTCCTCGCGGTTCTTATCGGCGGCTCCGAGGAAATCGAAAATGTGATGTGGTCCGTCGGCTCGCTTCCCGTATTAAACGCTTTCCTAACGCTGGAGAACGATCCCGAGGCAAACGGGGAGCATACCAAACAGCTCTACCTCATCGCGGCTGCACACTGCGAGTCATCAACAGAGAAGCGTGATGCCGTGGACTCATTAGGCCTCCTCGATCGAGGGCTGAAGTCCACCGCATCGTTAGAATCATTAACATTAATCACATCACTACGAAGCCCCAAGATACACTCCGTGTGGAATAGACGGATAGAAGAGCACAATGTGTTAACAACACTGTCGAGGCTCTTCACTATAGGAAGCTCGTTGCCCGACACAGTTAAGTACGTGACCATTTGCTACAGACTGGCTGATGCGGTTGTCAAGCCCGAGCTGTTCCTCCCTATTGTGGAGGTCATGGATGAGATCTTGTCCGTGATCGAGTCTGCAAAGTACCGGTACTCATATCTCGTGATAAGTGGTATTGTTGACACTGTTTCCACGCTCCCCAAGGATATCGTGGGCACGAACCCTATCCTCGAACACTTCAAGTTCTTCATCAAAACAAAACCACCTCAGATCCCTATCCGGATTATCTCCACTATGGTGAACATCCTTTCAGGTACAGGGTTTGAAATACCACCGTCTGTCGAGTCGCTTCCAAGTCAAGACGAAGAAGAATCCATTATCGATTCACCGAAAAGCCTGGAGGTTCCTATAATACCCAAGGATTGGAAAGGGATGAGCGAGGTGGAGTACCTGACACAAACAAAAACATTCAAACTGTACGACCTCATGACAAGACGATTGCTGGAACGACGCCCTACGTGCGACCGGAACACCGTCCCGCTTGTCAAGGAGCTGCTCGTCATGCTGGAAGAACTGGAGGAGGAACAGGGTTATTGAAGAATCTTTTTTTTTTCTTACGAAAAAAAAAAAACCCCCCGTGTGAATAAATAGTAGAGTCTGTCCAAAAAAAACCAAAAAAAAAAAAACTACGCACAAAAAAAAGAAAACTACGGGGGATGCACAATATAAAAAAAAATAAAAATACACCGCTGCCATGTTCACACAGCGCAAAAGCATTGTTGGGCAGCTGTCGCTGATTCCACCCGATGCAAAATTCAGGAGGTCCATCATACCTAGGGAAGACGTGACAGTCAGGCCGACTATGGAAAAATGTGTAGGTGATCTAAGGGGGAGGGGGGACACGTGCCCAATGTGCGATATGTGCAAAGGAGATGCAAAGTACTGCATAGAAACAGGGCGACCCCATGCGGCCACAGCCTGCTTAGCGTGCGGGAACCCAGTCGAACAAACGCCTTTCTGCGGCGCGACTGGCCTTCCTCACAACGCGAGCGACTGCAAATCACGCACCCTGCCGTTCCCGTCACAGTCTTGCCACCCCCTCCCTTCGTCTCAGAGCTCTGTCGTTATTGCTTATTTGCAGTCTCTTTACAGCGTAGAAACCTTTCTCTCAAATGAGATCGCCTCGATCGTGCAAAGCATGTTGGAAACCCACGGCCTTCCGGTCGTGGTCCCCATCCCTGAGAAGTGGATGGCCTCCGACGACATCGACAAGCTTCGAGCAATGGTCAAAGCACATCAATGCACAAATAGCTATTGTACTACCAACAAAGGTTATATCTTTGTGATATCTTACAGGACACACACACACTTAAAAAAAAAAAAAAAAAAAAAAGAGGAAATGATCGACAAACGAGTCATCGCTGCCCTGTTGGGCGGCATAGCAATCACGATACTTTTAAAGCAGTCATCGAGGGAAATCGACGAGGGGCGGGCAAGCGAGCTGAAAGGATTGATGAAATTTAAGAAAGAAGGTAACCACACACACACACCCTCCATCCCCCCTACTTATAACAAACACAACTTTCTTTTTTTTTCTTCAAACAGAAAATGAAGTAGACGACGCCCCACGGATAAAGATCAAAGCATGCTTGAACGACGCGACCGTTGCGCATAAGGTCTGGGTGAAAAACAAAACAAAAAAAAAAAAAAAAAAAAACCACAGATCACCCTGTGGACCATGTTAATCCCACAAGGGGAGAAGAGGGGTTATGTCGATGCAGCGAAAAAACTACTGAAATCCGCGAAAAGACACAGCAACGTAGAGTTCGACGCCATGCTATTGGAATTGAAGGAGAAACCCCTTACAGACGACATGAAGGACGAGCTCAAAGCGGAAGGGTGGGGGATTTGCGTGGTGAATAGGTTGCCGCCTCCTGACGAGGAGGCTACCTTCAAGCACTTTCGCGACCAATTCACAAAATTTGCTCTCTGGGAAATGGCGGAGCTCGACACCATTCTCTACCTAGACGCCGACACCTACATCGTGGGCGACATAACGCCCCTCCTGACTACAAAACTGGAAGGGAAAAAAATGGGCGCCGGTCGGGATTTCATGAAAAACCGAGGTGGCTGGGTGGATACCTTCAACATGGGTGTTTTCCTCATACACCCCAACACCGCTGACTACAACGAACTGATTACATATCACCGTGGGGACCGTCCTCTTGAATACAACAAGCATTGGTCAGAGCAGGCCTTCCTCAACGCTCTCTGGAAGGACAAATGGTACGATCTTGGTTTCGAGCACAACGCCAACCTTGCGCTCTACACCGAGGACCCTGCCTTCTGGAAATCCCGTCAAAACCATATTCGGGTGGTACACTACACCATGAGAAAGCCTTGGAAGAATTGTCAAAAAAGCCCTTACTACGAAATCTGCAAATGGTGGTTGGAAGAGCGTTAAGAAAAAGAAAAGAAGAAAAAAATCATTTACAATTTTTTTTTAAAGTATATGCGGCACAGACTCTTTATTAGATAAAAGGTTGTGCCCCGTAGTGCAGCACTGACAGAAGGGGGGGGAGGGGGGAAAAAAAAGAAAGATTAAAATCTCGCCGTATTTTTTTTTTTTTGTGTTTTTTGTGTTTTTTTTTTTGGTGGAAGGGAGGGGAGGGCCTTAACTCTCCTTCACACATTTTCACTCCCTTTTTTTTTTTTTTTTTTTTTTTTTTTTTAGAGGCTTGAGGTGGTACAATGGTAAGAAGAAAACGTCATGACAATGGAACTTGCTGTAGATTATGAGCAGACCACCTGCCGGTCACTCACAGGCCCCCTCGACAGGAGACTTCCCCTCGAGCCAAATAGCACGGCTCCATGTAATATTTCTCTCCCAGATGCCGTCCATCTCGCGATAGCGGTGAGCACCCCCCATGCACACTGAAATTTTATCGAGTTTTTCTTTTCTTTTTTTCTTTTTTTTTTTTTTTCTTTAAACGTCGCTCAGGGGGGTATTTTTTTTTTCTCTTTTTTGTTTCTTGGTAAAATTAGGTGGACACGGGAAAAGGAAAAAAAAGAGGGGGGGAAATAATTCTTCTTTTTTTTTTATTCTTTTGAAAAAAGAGACCTATCAATTCAATTCAAAAGAAAAGGAGGTAAAAAAGAAAAATGGAAGCCCTCATCAGCTTTGCCTCAGGTGCGATGTACGGGCTGACATCAGTTATTGTAGGGCAGCCTTTGGACACAGTGAAGACGACGATGCAAGCGTTGCCGACGCACAGCAAACGGTCGATTTTGGGGACCGCGAGTGACATCGTGAAGGAAGGCGGCCCGCTGGGGCTGTGGCGTGGGGGCATCCCTCCGGTCCTGGGTGGCGCTTTCTTCAGAAGCTGCCAGTTCGGCGCTTACAACAACTCGTTGAGGCTATTGAGGGACTCAAACCTGCCCCAAACCAGAATTTTTATGATCGACTACCAAGTTGTGATCGCTGGGATGTGCGGCGGCTTCGGGCGAGGCCTAGCAGAAGGGCCCTTTGACTACGTAAAAGTCCGACAGCAGGTCAAGGGGTCGTGGAGCTTCCGGGAGGCTTACAAAGGGACCGCCATCACTATGACAAGGAACATATTCTTGTTTGCCATCTTCGCCTTCAACATAGACATGTCGAAGCAATTCACAAACGGCGAAGGGTTCTCACCCTTCATGACCGGCGCTATTTGTGCCAACGGTGCATGGCTTGCCATATGGCCCTTAGACGTTATCAAATCACGAGCCCAGTCGGGCCTACACGAAGGTAAATCAGCCATGCAGCACCTCATGGAGGCCTCCCGCACAAGGGCTCTTTATCGCGGCCTCCTCCCCGGGCTTGCACGCTCTACCCTTGCAAACGGTTCTGCTATGGTGGTTTACAAGAAGACCACTCAGCTTCTTGAGGATCTTGCTGGTATCGAGAAAAAAGATGCCTCCGCTATTTGAGAAGCAGGGGGAAAGAGGGGAAGGGCGGCAAGGTTTCCAAAAAATGATACCCAGACAACGAGAAATAGGGAGGGGGAAGGGGAGGAACGAAATCACTGTGTTTTTTGTTTTAATGTCTCTTTTTTTTTTTTCTTCTTCTTCTCTTCATTCTTCGTCACGCTGCTACTTTTTTTATTATTCGCGAAACAATTTCTTGGTACACCCCCTTCCTTCCTCCTCACTCTTCTTTCTTGTCGTGGGATATAGCTATGAAGAAGGAACCGGGGGGAAAAGAAAAAAAAAAAAAAAAAGGGAAAAAAAAAAAAAAAAAAAAAAAAAAAAAATCATTCCCCCAATTTCTTTTTGAAACAACACTCCTTTTTTTTTTTTAACAACCTACCAGGGGAGGGGCATCTGAACCATGCAAAAGCGAGGTAAGAAAGAGAAGGATGAGGTGGTGAAGCCGAAGGTGGAGAAGACGGTGAACCTCACTTTGGACGACCTTCCTGACCCGAGCGAGCTGAAGATGAAGGAGAGCACCCTACAGATAATGATCATTTTCCTGGTCCTCGGAATGCTTTACATTGTGGCCTTCTGTCTGAGGCTGTTTTCAGTGTTGAGATACGAGAGTATTATTCACGAGTTCGATCCCCACTTCAACTTCCGTGCAACGAAAACACTTGTATATGATGGTGTGGAGGCGTTCTACAACTGGTTCGACACTCTGGTGTGGTACCCACTCGGAAGATGGGTAGGCCACACGGTGTACCCAGGTCTTATGTTGACGTCGGGAGCGATCTACCATACTCTTCATTTTTTCCATTTCCCCATTGACATTAGGAATGTGTGTGTGTTTCTCGCACCGCTCTTTGCAGGGAACACAGCGCTGGTAACGTACATCCTCACGAAGGACTGTTGGGACTCCGGTGCGGGGTTGATCGCTGCTGCATTTGTTGCCATTGTCCCCGGGTACATCAGTCGTTCAGTTGCAGGGTCATACGACAATGAAGCCATTGCTATTTTCGCCATCATCAACACCTTCATGGGCTTTGTCAAATCTGTGAAAACCGGATCAATGAAATGGGCGGCGTACTCCGCTGTTGCGTACTGCTACATGGTTCATGCTTGGGGTGGGTACATTTATATCATCAACCTGCTTCCCGTGTATGTGTACGGGATGGTGCTTATCGGGAGGTACTCCCACAGGTTGTATGTTGCTTACTCCACATTCTATGTTCTTGGAACGTTGTTCTCTCTGCTTGTTCCTTTCGTCGGTTTCGCTGCTGTATTCTCGAACACGCACATGGCCGCTCCCATCGTCTTCGCGCTGCTTCAGTTCCACAACATTATGGGTTTCTTGAGGATGCATTTGGGTGACAAGTTGGCGTTGTTCTTCAAGAAGATGGTGTCGTTCCTTGCGTCGGGTGCGATAGCAATCTTCGCCGCGTGTCTCGCGCTTGGTGTGGTGGACATCACCAAGACGGGGCGTTTCTTTTACATGTTGAACCCCGCGGCGAACACCATCCCGATCATCGCGTCGATCAGCGAGCACCAGGCCACACCGTGGTCATCGTTCTTCTTCGATTTGTCGTTCCTCGTGCTTCTTATGCCCGTTGGGATGTACTTCTGCTTCAGAGAGTGGACCGACGGCGCGGTATGCCTAATTAACAAAAGAATTTAAAAAAAAAAAAAAAAAAAAAAAAAAAAAAAAAAAAAAGATCTTCCTGCTGACGTACGGTATCACCGCTACGTACTTCGGGTGTGTCATGACCCGTTTGATCTTGGTGCTGGCGCCGGTAGCGTGCATGTTGGCTGCAATTGCTGTCTCGCGTACACTGTCATTGTTCATGAGGGATGCGCAGCGTGGGTCAAAGCAGGACAGGAACGCGGTGAGCAACGCGGCGAGCAAAACCGTCGCATGGTGTGTCACGATGCTGTTCGGGTTCCTGTTCCTGTTCTACGTGGTGCACTGCACGTGGATCACGTCGGAGGCGTACAGCTCCCCTTCTATCATCCTTCAGGCCAACGGCGCCAACGGCCAGCGTGTCATCTTCGACGACTACAGAGAAGGTTACTTCTGGCTTCAAACAAACACAGCCGAAGACGCTAAAATCATGTCGTGGTGGGACTACGGGTACCAGATGGCCTCCATGTCCAACAGGACAACGCTTGTCGACAACAACACGTGGAACAACACACACATCGCCACTGTAGGTCGATGCCTCGCATCTAGTGAGGAGGACTGTTACAGAATCATGAAGAAGCTTGATGTCGACTACGTCCTAGTCGTCTTCGGTGGGTTCATCGGATACTCCTCAGATGACATCAACAAGTTCCTGTGGCCCATCCGAATTGGTGGATCAGTCTATCCTATGATTAAGGAGAAGGATTATCTGAATGATCACGGGGAGTACAGGGTATGGTGTTTGGAGAGGGGGGTTTTAAAAAATCTTTTGTAGGTTGATGCTGGGGCGTCGAAGCGTATGATGAACAGCATGATGTACAAGATGTGTTATCACCGTTTTGGAGAGGTACAGACCTCGTACCAGCACCCTACGGGTTTCGACCGTGTTAGAAACGCGGTTATCGGGAGAAAGGACTTCAAGTTGAGCAAGATCCAGGTTTGTGGAAAAAATTGGGGAAAAGATTTTTAAAAAAAATAAACAGGAAGCCTTCACCACTGAGCACTGGATGGTCCGTATTTACCGTGTTAAGAAGGAGCCCAACAGGGGCTAGAAAGATTTGCCCCCCCCCCCCCTTTTTTTCTCTTCCCCCCCCTTTTTTTCTTTTTTTTTGAATTTTTTTAAATTAAAAAAGGAGTTGAAAAAAAAAAAGTGTATTTTTTTTCTTTCTTTTTTCCCTCACAAAGTTCTTCTTGAACTTTTTTTTTTTTTTTCCACTTCTCTGCGCTGCTTTTTTTTTTTCCTTTTTCCTTTTTTTTTTTCCTTTTTTTTTCTTCCACTTTCTACAAAAAAAAAGAAAACTCCGCGAAAAATCCACGATCTCTTCTTACCCCCCCCCCCCCCCCCATTGTAGGGAGAACGATGAATACCGAACGTTGAATTTAAAAAAAAAGAAGAAAAAAAATTAAAAGGGGAGATAACATAAAAAAAAAGCAGAAAGAGACTTCTTTTTTTTCTCTTTTCTTTTTCCAGTGTCTTTTTTTTTTTTTTTTCTCTACAAAAAAAAACCCCCCCTTCTCAAGCCCATTCATGGATCTACTGCAAGACTACAGCTCCGACGACGAAGCACCGGCAACATATGTGTTTTGTGCAGCCGCGTTAAACAAGGAAAGCGTCGATAGAATAAAAGAAATTGCTGGTGATGCTACAGATGTAAGCACCGAACTCCACATGACGATAAAATACTGGGGCACCTTGAAAGCCTGCGGTGACCAGTTCACACCCAACACACCCGTCGTCATGGAAGCAAAAGCCCTCATAACTGTCCCAGACAAGAAGCTCACCATCCTTGAAGTCACCACTACCGAAAAAATCTATGATGGGAGGATACCCCACATCACACTTCACTGCGAGGACAAATGCAAACCGGGTTTTTCAAACTGGGTACTAAAGGGCCTCTCAACCGACTTCTCCTACACATCGGTAAAAGGCTCTACATACGCAGTAGAGTACTGCAAGCTAGATGGAGTGAACCTCACAGGAAACATAAAACTGTTCAAATAAATTTTAAAAAAAAAAAAAAGAAAATGGACTTACCACCGCCTCCAGAACTCGGCAAAGCCGGCGACACTGCAGCCTACCGTGTGGAGGCAGATGTTGCAAGGGACAAGATTAACGTGGCAAGAGCAACAGATGGGAAATACAATGAAGCTCTCGACGCCGTTAAACGGGTTGAAGAGAAAATAGGAAAAGAAGAGGAATGGGGTAAACGGGAAGCGGCCCTTCTGGAAAAAATACAAGAGCTGGAAAATATTCGAGACGTGGAGGGAGAAGACCGGTTCTGGCAGAGGCGTAAACGGATAACAGAGAACCACCTCGACGACGCACGAGTGGAGACCGAACGCGAACGGGAACAACGAGAAAAATTCCAACACCAAGTGTACCTCGGCGAAGCTGTCGGTACAAAGATGGAGTACCGGATCAAGGAGATCGAGCTCGACAACCAACGCTTACGAAGGGTCAACGAACTGCTAAGACGTGACGTGCAAAAGACAAACCAATACCTCCCATTCAGGGAGTACCTTGTCAACCTTTCCGCTCTGCTCAACCAGCACGAATCCAGCATCTTGTCCCTCACCAGCGAAATGGAAAAACTCACAATACTCCCAACATACTGGGAAGAAAAGGTTCAAGAGAAAAGCGATATCTACTGCGGCAAATGCAATCTCCGCATTCTCGAGGAACGAAAGGGTTCAGAGTACCCTGTTGCAATGCGCACCCGAGATGGTGGTTCCTTTGGAAACCCTTTGTTCAAGGACGAGGGGCAGCTTGTGGGTTACTCTCATGAACCTGCGGTGAGGGGAACGGACGTGGTCCCGCAGGCGGGGCGGCCTATGCCCCGCACGGTGTCGCCGACAAGAGTCCACAGCACCATCCTCCCCTCCCACTCCTCGTACTCTGGGCTGCGGTCCAACAACTTACCTGTTTCGCATGTTGTGCCCACTACCGTGTACCACCCTCAGTCGCGCTCCATGCACCCCACACCCACGTCGGGTGCTAAGATGCGGTACACCGATAATGGTTGGGTACCTGCTTGAGTTGTATTATAGAAAAAAAAAGTTAGAGTTTTTTTTTTTTTTTTTTTTTTTTTTTGTCGTTATGAACATGTCTTGCCGTTATACGTTCTTTTTTTTTTTTTTTTTTTTTGTGCACCCTCAAGAAAAAAAAAAAAAAAAAACCTAAAGGGGGCAATCGGCAAGCATCCCACCCCCTCCTACCTACACTGTGGGCGAAGAAAATGAACAATGACGGATCGATATGAATGGGATAGGTCGCGATGGGACGGCAGAGAGTCAGATAAAGCGTATCGGCGAACGAAAAGCAACAATGAGGTGCGGGATGCGGTGTGGGGGAAGAACGTGAGGGACAACGGGAGTCACGAGAGCTGGAGGAGCAGGGAAAGAGAAAGGGAGAGGGATGAGTACTCGTGGAGGGACAGGAGGACAGAGCCCCTGACGGCGAGGTACGACACCTCACGGCGGAGCAGAACGACGGACGTGGACTCCCACAGGAGGTCCTTTGCAAACTCCCCAAGGTCTGCTTCGGACTTTTCATCATTTCTGGTGAACGAAATTGCTCTGACTCGCGAGGATAACGCGTGGCTGCAGCGTGAGATCACCGCCACCCGCCGTGACAACATCTACCACCACGACCCTAACATCTCTACACAGGTTGAGACCTCCCGCAACTACGAGCCTAGCAGGACCTCTAACCGCGAGAGCAACCGTGGCTACTCCCGCAGGGAACCGTACTTTGCGGCAAAGGCCCCTCCTGCGTCGGTCACTAGCGTCGTGTCATCTGTAAGACAGCACCCGACGCACCGCAGCCACTCCAACTCCCATCCACACGACAGGGAACACGACAGACAACAAGAGAGGGAGCGGAAGGGGAACCACTACGGCCCGCTGGTTCACTCGCACCAAGGCCATGAGGGGAACCAAGGGCGGCAAATGCAGAACAATAACAACTACAACCACCACCACAACCACAATCACCAGGCTGCCCCGTCTTCCTCTGTGTACAAGCAGCAAAGCGTGAGCCACAGCCACACCCACGAGGTGATCCACCGCACCCACCAGACGGCGTCGGTTGTGTCATCGCTTGCAACGATACCCCGCGAGGCGCGTATTGCGGAAAAGGAGCCGTCCATAGCTCCTACAGAGGACACGCAGACCATGGAGAAGGAGGCTGCAGTGCTTGCGGAGCTGGACAACGATGAAACGGCGCGCACAGGGAGGGAGTCGTCGTCGTGCGGCTCAGCGTTCAGCGATGACAGTGCCGAGGAGGCAATACGAAAGAGACTAGTCGCAGAGGCATCGGAGCTAGAAGTGCTGGAAAAAGAAAACTCAAGAAAGCAAGCCGAACAAGAGAAGAAGAAGGCTGCTGCGACTAAGGCGGCCTCCATCTTCTCGGCAGTGCTGAGATCTGCGGCACAACGTAGCGGGCAAATGGCCGTTTGCTACATGTGTGGCAAGCAGGTATATCACTCGGGGGGGGGGGAGGAGGGGAGAACGCACCAACAGGTTAACATCACAGAGCACCTGGCACACATTAATGCACACAACCACCCTACTAGCAAGGACCACTCGCCCGTTCAGGACCCCCCCGATGCACTGTCCACTCCCACTGAGGTCAGAGAGTACAACGAGGAAGCTATCGGTGTGTTCTACGCTTACTGGACGGGCAGAGCTTAAAGGGTTTTCTTCTTTTCTTTTTTACCCCGTCTTCTTTTTTTAGTGTTCCCTTTTTCCTTTTTTTTTTTCTTTTTTTTTTTAACAATTCACCTATTCACCCCTCTTTTCCTTAACCATAATAAAAAAAAAAAAAAATGAAGAAAAAAAAATAATAATAAAAAGAACCATAGCACCGGAACAAAATATTCATATACACCCCCCTGTAGTGTCTACTTGTTGCCCCTAATCACCTCTTCCCCTCTTGTTACCCCTGTTTCACAGTCCCCCTGTTAAAAGTTCCCCCTTTTTTTTCACAATTTTCATACAAGTAGTTTTTAAAAAAAAAGGGGGGAAGATATAAAAAATGCGGCGCACAGACGCGGCAGCACGCAAGCAATCGGTGAAGAGCCGTAGCATGTCTATCGATTCGATGGCGTCGTCGAAAACTGCAACGTCTTCAGCAGCAAGGAGTGTCGTGGGAAAGCTACGCGGACGGGGGAAGAAACGCGACGACGACAAGATGAAAGGCATGCTCGCCTTTGTCGAGGAACTTGACAGAGTCAGGACCTGTTACGACGCTGAAATCTTCGCACTCCGAGAAGCCGGGAACAAAGACGAGAAGCAGATCGCAGATGTCATGGACCAAGTCGTTGAAAAAGTGTACTTACTCAAAAGATCTGAGATGCGAGCTAACGCAATCCAACAGGACTTTGAAGAGCACCAGTTAAAAGCGAAGCGACAGGAGGACAGATTGCAAGAACAACTTGTCGAGCTTTCTCAAAAACACCAGAGGGTTCTGGAGAAGTACGACGATCTGACCACAGAGAAGACATCGATGGAGAAAACCATCGAGAATTTGAAATCGGTCATCGCTAACAAGAACAGCGCGATCGACAACCTGGAAAGCTCGCTGAGGCTGGCTCAGCACGCTTCGGTAGAAATCGAAGATTCTCTCAAAAAAGCCGTTTGTTTGGCACAACGCGACTGTGTCGATCTACGTGTGGAACACACACGACAAGAACGCGAGCTCCGGAAAAAATTGGACTGTCTTCAAGAGGAGCTACAATGCGTTATCAATGGCATCGAAAACTCCCTCGCTGGTGTCGATAGAAAATATATTGCCGCGGAAGAGATGTCTGTATCACTTGATCTGCTTAAAATTAAATACAGAAATGTGTTGGAGGGTTGCCGGTTGAAGGCGTCACGATTCTGTGAAAGCCTTATCAACGTGTCCTCTCTTCATAGCAATATTTCCTCGGCGATTAGGAACGAGCTGCTCAAAAAGACGCCGGAGGGGCTTATCAGTCTCATAGACACCCTCTCTTTCGAGGTAAATGTGAAACAGTACCTTGAGGCCATGTACCCCTGTGCGGAGGAGAAGATTTCCCGTTACCCACACACACCTTCCGCTGCCATTCTGTTCAGGGACCTCCCCAATCGCCCGCGGTCCGCGCCTACCGCAAAGCTCTCAGGCGGACGGATCGTCGGTTCTGTGTCTTCGCTTCGGGAAGGTTCGGGAAAGGCGGTACCTTAATACTTTGGAGGCGAAAAAAAAAAAAGAGATTTTCCAATCCTTTTTTTTTTTTTTTTTTTTTTTTTTTTTTACCGTTTGTCGTAAAACGTTTCTTTCCTCCCCTTTTTTTTCCTACTCCTGTTGGTTTTTTTTTTTTTAAAAAAAATTTTTTCTTCCAAAAAACAAAAACAAAAAAAAAGAGGGGGGAAGGGAGGAAAACAAAAAAGAATGAGCACCGCAGCTGCAGCATGTTTCGCTGCCCTGCTCTGCTTTTCCAGCACCGCTGACGGCAAGGTGATACAAGGGAATCAAGGGATCACGTTGAACGTGACCAACGGCGGGGTGTACAGCGTGAGCGTCGACGGGAAGGTGTGGCTGGAAACACCCGCGGGCGGGGGCAACCCCATGGGATGGGACAAACAACTCACTATGAACGACATTCAGTTCAGCACAGGGTCCCTGCCAAACCTGGGCGAATACCAATCAGCAGAGGTGACATGGAACGCAGCATCATGGAAGGTAATAACAACCTTCTATGTCCTGCAAGAAAAACCAGGCATTCTCTTTAGACAAGCTTACCCTGACGGCGCCACCGCTGACACTCCAACTGGCTCACCGAATTCCCTAGATTATGTGGTGTCAGGCTTCCCCGAGTTCCAAGTGGGCGGCGGCGAGGTTCCTTTGAATTATTTAACTTGGAACGGAAACCAACTATTCGAGTCGAACATCTCACGATGGACCAAGGGGGTGTTCTACGGTGGGGTACAAGGCGGCTCGCCTCTATGCTTTTACAACGAATCAGCCTCTGCCATGACCCTCGGCCCGTACGACCACTTCATGACCTCCATCCACAGCAACCGACAAAACGGCCAGGTCTTCACCGCGGGCACATTGTCAACGATTCGAAAAATCCCGCAGAATTTCACGCACGACACGCTTCTTCTCATCGGCAATGGCGTCAAGGAGAGCATGGCACTGTATGGTGAAGCTCTGCTGAAGCGGACGGGCAAACCCCGACTCAACGCGTACTCCGATTTCATCCTCAGCCACTTGGGGTTCTGGACAGACCACGGATCCTTCTACTACGGTACGCACGAAGGGTACCAGAACATGGAAGACGCAATTCTCGGAGTAAAATCCGTTGCAAAAGCGAATAACATCCCCATTCAGTATTTCCAATGGGACGACTGGTGGTTCTGGCAAGGCGGAGGCGACACAGGCGGCATGATACAATGGGAACCGAAACCAGAAGTCTTCCCATCTGGTTTCACAAACTGGACAGGAACACCACTGTCTTTATATGTTGACGAGTACAACGTGAACACCATTTACCGCCACGCTCCTTACAACTACTCGTTTTTGGTCAGTGCAACTAACAGTTTGCCTGTTGACAAGCAGTTCTACGATGACCTCTTCGCGAATGGAACAAAGATCGGGATGAAGATGTTTGAACAGGACTTCCTTTCCTCCATCCTGCTGACCGATCTGATCACATCAAATGTTGAAGACGGCGAGGCCTGGCTCAATCTCATGGGACAGGCTGCTGAAACCGCTGATGTTTCATTACAATATTGCATGATGTACCCTATGCATGCATTGAAGAGTACGGAGGTCAACAAGGTTACCAACGGTCGTGCGTCGCGAGATGCTGTTGGTGCACCGCATCTTCACCTGGTTCTGGGTATGTCCTCCATCCTGTTAGATTCGGTTGGGATTTTCTCCTCGGCTGACAATGTATGGACAAACACCACGGAGGGGACCCAACCCAAGAGAGCCGACCCTCACTATGAAACAGTGATATCAATGCTAATCGGTGGTCCCTATGGGTTTTCCGACCAAGCCGGAGCTGCTGATGCGTCGCTTATATCAACAACGTGCCGTAGCGATGGTATCCTACTCCGTCCTGACAGGTCGGCTACCACAATGGACATCGCCTTTAAAGTGGGGTTCTCATCTGTTGCCGCTCCGAATATTTGGTCTACATATAGTGAGGCAGCGGGGTACAGGTGGGTGTACATCTTGGGGCTGAACCTTAAGGATGGTATTGAAATAACTCCTTTGGATTTAAGTTACGACTCTGAACAGTCTTGGGTTGTGTATGATTACTGGAAGGGTCCTCAGTCCGGGCTTTCTGTTGTGACTGCTGAGAAGAATTTTACGTTTCCTGCTTGCCCTGAGCCTTCTAACCCGCCTCTTCCTACATTGGGAAGCGCATATTTCATTGCCGCGCCTGTTCTCTCTAACAATTGGGTGTATCTTGGTGAACGGAAGGTTGCCGCTGCTTCCTCGCGTCGCGTGCACGGATTGGTTTCTACGGCGTCTGATCTTTCGGTGGTTCTTCTTGCAGCTCCTTCAGAGGCGATTACAGCCTCGGTGAGGACACCTACTGGTACGGTTGTAAGCAAAAGCTGCACTGCTCTGCGTGAGACGTGCCCTGGTGCAGACTGTGCTGTCACCTTCCATTTCGACGTGAATGGCCAGGCGACTTGTTCATAGATGACAATCTTTAAAAAAAAAAAGAAAGAAGGGGCAAAACAGAAAAAAACCCATATATTTTTGCAGTGTTTATTGTGTTTTCTTCCTCTTTTTTTTTTTTTTTTTTTTTTTTTTCCCACAGCCCTTCACGGGATAGTCCCAAGAGGAGCCGACAAAGCAGGGAAAGAACGTGCCAGGATGGTGCAACAATACCTCCTGAAAGTAGTGACAGTCCGTGACGCCAGAGCAGCGGAAAAAAGCAAGAGAGTGCTCACCTCCAACCCTTGGGATGAGGTAACGACAGGGGGGGCAACATGATGTTCCGACGGAAGCGTTGCTGAAGGCGAACGGGGCGTCAGGCGCGGTCCTGACCTTTCATTTGAAGAACGTCCTCAAGTGGCTAAGAGGCCTACGATGGTACGATGGTAAGAAGAAAACTTCCGTCACTACAATGGAACTCGCCATAGACTATGAGCAGACCACCCGCCGGGCACTCATAGGTCCCCTCGACGATCAAGACCTGCTCACGGAGAAGGCCGCAAGGATGCGATACATCTTGGGTCGCATCCAGAAATGCTCAGCACGCTGTGGAAGGTCAGCCTTCCCCGCCAACGCGGGTGCATACCCTTCGACATCTTGGGGGCCCGACGGCACACGGCTACGACAGGAGACCACTCTTCTCCTCGAGCCAAACCCCCCCCTACCTAGCACGACTCCAAGCAATGTTTCTCGCCCAGATGTCGTCCATCTCATCGCGACAAACAGCCACCGCAGGCACCAGACAGCAACCGCAGAACGGTGACCGATTAGTGTGAATTTCTACCTGAACAGTGAGCACCCCCATGCACACTGAAATTTTATCGAGTTTTTTTTTTTTTGTTCTTCAACGTTTTTTTTTTTTTTTTTTTTTTTTTTTTTGTTTTTGTTTTTGTTTTTGTTTTCCCGCCCCCTGTAATCAAGTAGACAGTTCTTGTTGAAGGGCGCCATTCTTTTATCTCGTGATAAAAAAAATATTTTCTTTTTTTTTTTCTTTTTTCATTTCAAAGACAATAACCCTACCAAAAAAAAAAAAAAAAGTGGGGGAAAAAAAAAAGGGGTGTGGGGAGGGCATGAACCCCGAAAGCCCGCGGAGCCCCGGCAGGATGTCCCCACGACGACCAAGCGTGAAGTCCGTCTTCTGGAAAGTGGTGGTTTTAATGATACTGTTTTTAGGATGCAGCCTGACCGTGGGCTTGCACGCCACGGGCGTGATAGGAAACGTCTACCGGGTAACAGTAGTAGGCGTGGGCACAATGGAGTATCAAGGAAATCCTAGTTTCGTCAGGGAGCTAGTAGGGAACCACAGCAACCCAGGCATAGGGTATCTTAAGAAGCAGTCGATGCTGACCCCGCCGTATCGGATAGAAGTGGAATGGGTTTTGGTATATGCATCGAACCTGAATGTCAACGTGAAAAAGCTCCCGAAATCTGTAATGGGCGTGACTATAAAGGCCCTTCAGCCCCCTGGGATGGTAAGTTACACAGAACTCGCAAACTTCGGATCTGAGTTCACCTCTCAAAGGACAACGCATATAATGCTGTTATCGCTGACGCACTCCCCATCGCAGGGACTCATCAAACATCTCCTCAAACCTCACTTGGACCACGTGGACATAGGTGTCACAGGGTGTACCATCACCACCAAGGACACTGTCGGTGTCCCGAAGGTAGTTGAGCATGGTCTTATCGTCGGTAACGGGTGGTCCGACACCACGTGGAAAGCACATCTCCTCAGGCAATATTCAGGATTCACACCGATCGACCACCGTGTCAGTGATATCTCTGAAGTGGTCGCTGTCAGTCCTTACTGCATGTTCACAGACATGGTGTTGTGGACTGCCTTGAAAGGCCTTCGAAAACTATCATCCGGAATACAGGAACAACTTGCATTGGGCATCCTCCCGAAAGATTTCACATTCAAACAAACGATCTACCTCAAGAAGAAGGTCCTCGCGCTAGGTGCCCTCTCGGTCTCAATCCCTATCAAGAACGACGTCACGCTTAAGCAGAAGAAGACCAGGGCATCTGCGGAGAACGCGCTTGCAGACGCGGTGAACCTGTTGGAAACCATAGAAGGAAAAGGCTTCTACGACAAGGCGGAAAAACTTACTCTTCTTGACGAAGATCTAAAGCGGCACGGCAGGTCCGGTCATGAACAGCTGGACGCTTTGCTGACAGAAATCAAACCTCTTATATTAAAGATGAAGGACCTGCACATGTCCGGTGTGACGGGATCGCAAGAGGAAGGGGGTTGGGATATGTCCCTTCGGTTACGCCAGCGTGACTTGAAGGTGCTTGTGGTACCAACAACAGCTGAGGTGCTGCGGGGAAACTTGCCGCCGACCATGCTGCCTGTTGGGGGGAACGAGTCTGTTCCATTCTCCCCACCTTCGCACGTTATAGACGGGACCTTCGCGAAGATATGGGGAAACATCATCGGGAAGTTCTGGCCCGGGAACATGGACGCGCATGTCATTAACGATGAGTCGGGGACCGGCGCACAGCGCAAGCTCCCGCAGTCTTCAATGCGTGTTATCTGGCAGAGCTTTTGCTGCCATTGCTGTGGGTATGAATGTGGGAAGAAAGAAAGAGAAGAAAAAAAACCCCCCCTCAGATTCTCCAACGAAATCTTACACCTCGTTTTTCCCCTGCAGCGGAAACACGCAGTCGACCTCATCCCTTCCCCAGACTGTTTCTGTCAGGTATTTTCATTTTTTTTTTTTTTGAAAAAAAAAAAAGAAATCCACATTTTACAGGGCTACCCCAGCGCAGTTCTGGACAGTCTGTCTAGGATGCACCTTCCGAAACCTTTAATGGAAAGGCCTGTCAACCACGAGGACATCGTGATATGGGTGAGCCACACGGATCCAGGGAGCTATTTGACGGGGGACTTGGAGAGGAAGAAACCTACTTACGTCGTGGGTATGACTACCACCACCCAACAAAGAAAAAAAAAACCCCCTCCCCCTCAGGAAGGAGCATGTACGAGTTCACAAAAATACCAGGAAGGTGGGTGAACGAGTGCAGGGACAACGCAGACGAGATTTGGGTACCATCGTCCTTTGTGAGGGATGTCTGGGTGGACAATGGTGTGGCTGAGGATAAGGTTGTTCTCATCCCGGAAGCAATTGACGTGTACTTCTTCGACCCTGATGTGGCAGGGAAGGTGTCGATACCTTTCCCGCAGAAGTGGAAACACTACGACTCGATTCCCGGGAGGCTCAGACAACAACACACATTCAAATTCCTGTCCCATTTCAAATGGGAGGACCGCAAAGGCTGGGACATCCTCATTGAAGCTTACTTCTCGTCTTTTTCCCGAGCCGAAAATGTAACGCTTGTCATTCTGACACACATATGGTTCCCAGGTCCACCAGAGACACATGGCGACGCCACCAATCACACATTTGTGAAGGAAAAAATCGAAGATTATGCGAAAAAACACATGAACAGGGAACCGAGTACATTGCCGCACTTTGTTATCATTACTAGCAGGCTGTCGGAGGAGGATGTGGCTGCGCTGTACAACACCATGGACGGGTTTGTCCTTCCCACTAAAGGGGAGGGTTGGGGGTTGCCTCCTTTGCAAGCTATGTCCATTGGGATACCTACTGCAACTACGAATTGGTCTGGGTCGGTGGACTTTCTCGATCCGAAACATTCTTTTCCCATTCCCATCGATAAGCTTGAAGAGCTCCCAACCGACTCTGTCTACGGCTACGTTTCTGGTAAGCTGTGGGCAAGGCCTTCTCTGTACGAAACCTCCAGAATCATGAAGTACATGGCCAACCCTGCCAACAAACTTGAAATGAAGGAAATTGGCCATCGTGCTCGAGCACACGTTGTCAAGCACTACAGTGAAGAAGCGGTTGCGGAAATCGTGTCGAACAGAATCACAACCATCAAAGGAATTATTCTGAACGGGCAGGTGCCTAGAAGGCATCCGAGGAACTGGGGGTGAACCACCTTTTTTTTTTTTTTTTTTTTTTTTTCTTTTTTGAGAAGAGAAAAAAAAAGAAGGGAAAAAAAAAAAGGGAAGAACAGCCATGCGTGGTTTTTTTTTTTTTTTTGTGTTTGTTTGTTTGTAGTGTTGCGTTTTCTTCTTCTTTTTTTTCCCCCCTCCCTTTTAGCCCCTCGCCACCAACCCCTTTTTTCTTGTTTTACTTGATTCGATAAAGAGGGGGAACTTGGGGGGTGGGGAGGAAGAAAAAAAAAAATAAAGAAATGGGTGTATTAAAACACTCTCGTTTTCTTTTCTTTTTTTTTTTTTGTTTTCTTTTTTTTTTCCCCAGGCCTTGAAGAAAAAAAGAAAAAGAAAAAAAAAGAACTGGTGAGCCGTTACTCTTTTAATGTGGCAGTGCCGAAGGGGAGGAAACGAAAAGAAGCCATAATATGGTAAGACTTGTCGTTTTTTTTTTTCTTTTTTTTTCCCGCCGAAGTTTCTAGGTCTCAGGCTGCCATTAATAGCAGCCTAATTGATAACAATGGAAGCAAGGGAGGTGAATCAGTGATGGGTCTTTAAAAAAAAAAAAAAAATAATAATACATAATACCGTAAATCCGATTTGCATTTCCTTAACAAGGTTCATGAGTGATTACATGCTGAAATAAAGTTTGATTTTTTTTTTTTTTTGTTTGTTTAGTTTCTTTCTTCTTTTTTTTCTTTTTTTTTTTTTTTTTTTCCTTGAACGGGAGTGGAAGGGGTTAAAGATCAAGCACTATCAATTACGTTGAGGCAATTGAACAACGTGGCTGCAAAAAAAAAAAAAAAAAAAAGCTTTATTTTGTTTTCCTTTTCTTTTTTCTTTTTTTTTTTCTTTTCTTCATTTCTCCTTCAACCCTCATCCCTTGCTGTGTAGGTATAAAAATAAATTTTAAAGGGTTGGGCGCAAGCGAAAAAAAAAAAACAAAAAAAAATTCCGTTTTTTTTTTTCTTCTTTTTTTTTTTTTCAGATTTCTGGGCAGCAAGAAACCAAGGGTCTTCGGGACCTTGGTCTCTCAAGGTGTATGACGACACCTCCCCTTTAAAGCGAGTCAATTCCTTTTTTTTCTTTTTTTTTTCCCCCTAGGCATTTCCACATAAACTTGTATCGCTAAAAAGAAAAAAAAAAACCCCCCTTACATAGAGGAAGCGTGGAATCGAAAAAAAAAAAAAGAAAAAAAAATGAACCATCTCTCAATGTTCCTCCTGTTTCTCACCCACGCAGCAGCGCAAACAAACCAAGAAACAAAATACACACCCACAACGATGAAAATAGCCTTCGGAAGCTGCAACCGACCCCACGAACCTACCAACATCTGGCCAAGGGTGGGCAGCTACGCCCCCGACACATGGGTGTGGCTAGGCGACAACGTCTACCTCGACGATAAAAAAAGAGGTTTTTACGGACTGGACGAGGCGAAACTGATATACAAAAGCATGCAAGAAAAACCAGAATATGTGAATGCAATGAGCAAAGTACGCAATGTCATAGGCACTTGGGACGACCACGACCTTGGGAAGAATAACATGGGCGCAGATTTCAAACACAAGAATGACACAAAAAAACTGCTTCTGAATTTTCTAAAAATGTCGGAGTCGGATCTGGCAATAAAAAACGGCGGTGTTTTCCACAAAAAGATTGTTGAGACGAACGGGAAGAAAACCGCGTTCGTCATGACAGACGCACGATGGTACAAAACCGAAACCCAACTACTCGGCGAACCTCAGTGGGAATGGCTGAAAAACATTTTCCTCCACGAGTCATACGACCTCATAGTACTGGCCTCATCCATACAGGTAACCGCAGACTGGGGAAGCAGTTTTCCAATCCTCAAAAGGTTGGAACGTTGGGGGGACTACCCAGAAGAGCTTTCTAGGCTCATCGAGTACATTGAAAAAAGCAATTCCCCAACAGTAATATTATCAGGCGACGTTCACTACGGTGATATTGCCACAATGGGCCCAGGGTGTGTGCTCAATGGGGTTGAGTTGAACAAGAAACTTGTTGAAGCTACTTCTAGTGGGATCACACATAGTGTGATGAATCACATCCAACCGTCGTTTTTATGGAAGAAAATCGTTAATCGGGTCGATATCACCCCGCTTGCTTTTTCTATGGAGAGGCGTCGGGACATTCTGCTGGACAAAAACTGGGGGACTATCGACGTGTCCTTTTTGCCTCACGGTGTCAGCGTTAACATCTCAATCCACGATGAAACACGGCCCCGGCTCAACTTCGTCCATACCTTTCATTCTTCAGTCTTAGGTGGTGGCAACGGTACAGCTTCGTCTGGGTTACCGTGGTGTCCTGTTGAGGCGACGCATCCTGCGGCTCATCCCTGGGCGTCGATGGCCATTGGAGTGCTGGTGTACTTGTTTGTAAACTCTGTGCTGTTTCTGTTGCCTGTTTTGCTGTGCTTCAAGCTGCTGTGGAGGGCCGTCAAAATGCCCAAGGAAAAAGAAGAATGATGTTGTAACCGTTTGCGAACGAGCAAAGAATAACTCGCCTTTTTTTTTTTTTTTTTTTTTTTTTTTTTTCCAACGAACTACTTCGTTCCTATCATAGTGAATATTTTTTTTTTTTTTTTTTTTTCCTTTTTTTTTAAAGACCCCCTTCCCCTTTTCGGAGGAAAACAAAAAAGCAGGAAGTCTTTTTTTTTTTTTTTAGAATTGTGAAAAGAGAAGAAAAAAAGAGGAGGAAAAAAAAAAAAAAGACTTCTTCTTTTGCTTGTTATTCCATACGAGGGCTCTCTTCTCTCTTTCCCCCCTTCCTTTTTTTTTTTTAGGCGATCCTGTCACATACTGCAGGTTCCCTTCAAAGACATTTTTTTTTTTTTTTCTATCCGCATTCTTTCAATTGTCTTTTTTTTTATTATTATTATTATCTAACCTCGATTTTTTTTTTCTTTTGCAGAAAAAAAAAACTTGTTCTTTCTATTACCCTTTGCCAACCTGGTGCTACGGATATCCAGTAAAGACATGCTGAATCAATTTTGCACAGGAGAGGAGGAGGAAGGGAGAAGGAAGAAGGGGGAAACAGAATAAAAGGAGGGGAAAATGAGCGAAATGCCAGAAATTGAAGCACCGAAAATAGAAGCAGAAGACAAGCCCGTCAGCGTCTCGACCTTCGTTCAGGATTTGCTGGGGAAGGAGGTGGTTGTAAAGGTGAATATTGGTATGTGGGAAAGAAGGGGAATAATCATAATAGGGTCTGAGTACAAAGGCACACTGTCGTGCCTGGATGGTTTAATGAACATTGTGCTGCAGAATGTGGAGGAACACGCTGGTGGCCGGGTAAAAAAAACCTACAAAAACGCCTTTATAAGAGGCAACAACGGTACGGGAAAAAAAAAACCTTCTAAAAAAAAAAAAAAAATCCTTCCATCCACAGTACTTTACATATCTGTTGCGAAAAGTAAGTTGTTAAAGTAGTGTTTTTTTTTTTTTTTTATTATTATTCTCCGTAATCATGTTGGTATTACCACCACCCCACCTTTTTTTTTCCCCCAAAAAAAAAAGATTTTTATCAAGGTTGGGGGTGAGAAGGGAGAGAGAGAGAGAAAAAAAGGGGGTGAAGAAATAAAATGAGCTTCATAAAAAAGCTCATAAAGCCCAAGAAAAAGAAGAAGAAAGATGAAGCGGTTTTGACACAGTTTATAGAAAGGACGTTTCTGTTGCAAGTTCCGGTTGGCTTCGACACCGAGAAGCTAGAAGAAAAACTGGCAAAGGTGGGAAGCGAGGAAACGATGATGGCACTGAACTGCACCACGCTGCAGTCCCTGGGAGAGTTCCAGCAAATGAAGTTCGAAGACGGACAACGACCAGAAGACCTGGGCATGCTGATGAAAGTCTGCCTTCAAATCCACAAATGGCTCAGTTCCTCCCCTTCAGCCCTCGCGGTCATTGTAACAAATTTCGGTCCTGCCGACCCTGCTGCCCTCATATGCGGCTGTCTCATGTACTATATGCATCCCTCTGCCTTTGGCGGTTCGCCGATCGAAAAGCTTCGTGACAACAACGTTGTGTCCTTCTTCCCTTCTACCTCGCGGTATGTGAAGTGGTTCGGTTTCACCCTGCAAGGCATCCACCTGCATACCGATCGTATGCTTCTTCAACGAATTGTCATCAAGAAAGCGGGCGATCTAACATACGACAATTTTGCCCTCTCAATCACCGACCCGAAAAGCAACCCCCTCTACCACACTAGGGATCCCGACATCTTCCAGTTGGACGATTCCATTGATATAAAACTCGATAAGTGCTCGATTTTCGGTGATTTTGAAATATCGTATGTAGTATACCTGACTGAGGAGGAGCCTCCTCGGACGGAGTGCAAGCTCAGATACGCGTTTTCAACATTTTTCCTGTCCCTCCCTGAAGGCGCCGACACCATTGCTCATGCCGTGCCACGGGATGAGCTCGACTACACCTCCACCAGCAAGATGGTTGATCCCGGCCTCACCATGACCCTTCACTTTCAGAAGTCCCCTGTAGACGAGGCCATCGCGGAAGACACCATTCTCATTGATGATGTGAGCCGAATAGTCACCCACGCTCCTAGCACCAATGCCGGGTACGACCTTACTATTAACATAAACGGGTCGCCTGACGCTACTGCCAAAGGGTCCGTGGAGCAGACACAGGATTATGAGTACGTTGCTTTAAAGCTTTCCGAGGATACGCCTTATAACACGCTCGTTAAGGAGTTTAAGGAGTCTATTAAGGAGAAGGCGAATACTAGTTTTGACTCCTTTCCGCAGCATAAGCTCAATGATGATACGACTGCCAACGAGCTTGATGGATTCTTTCATGAGTCGCCCTGTACACCTCTCTCGCCGACCGGTTTTGGTGCTTCTCCGCCGCCTCCGCCTATGGCAGTGGGACCCCCAAAACTTGGAGTGATGCCCCCGCCCCCGCCCCCACCCCCTCCCGGGGCACCTCCTCGAGCTCCTCCGCCTCCTGGTGCCCCGGCACCCCCGCCTCCTCCGCCCGGTAAGGGAGCACCCCCCCCGCCTCCCCCCGGAGGCGGCCTCGCGCCTCGCCCTCCTCCGCCTCCTCCTGGAAAAGGTGTACCTCCACCCCCTCCAGCTGGAGGAATCCCTCCTCCCCCTCCGCCGCCTGGAAAAGGTGGCCCTCCACCACCTCCCGGTGCCCCTGGCGCGCCGCCCCCGCCTCCACCTATGTTCGGGAGTGCTGCAAAACAGGTTACGAAAGCTCTGCACTGGAAAAAGGTTCAGGTGAACATCGCAGCAGGCTCCGTGTGGGAGAGCATCTCCGAGAGGAGCAAAAAGGACTCCGCCATCAACCTGGACAACCTGAAGGAGATGTTCAAAAAGGAAAGCACCGCGAAGAAAGCGCAGGAGAAGAAACAAAACACGAAGAAGCAGTCGACAGCCATCTCGGGCAAGAGGTTAAACAACCTGGGCATCGTGCTGAAGGCGGTGAAGGTACACAAAAAAAAAACCCCCCCTCTCCCTTCAAAAAGAAAAAAAAAACCCACCCTCCAGCTATCGCCTGAACAGATAAGGGACGCACTGCTGCAGTGCAATCAAGAAACGATGACGCAGGGCGTGTTGGAACAGATGTACCCAATCATACCAGACGAGGAGGAGGTAAAGGGAGTGATGAAGGAGGTGGGGTCGGATGTAGAATGGACCATCATGCATGTATGTTACTTCCTTTCTTGCTTCACAACCTTCCATCAGGAGTACGTCCACATCATGGCACGGGACGTCCCTGACATGAAGGAGCGCATCCTGCTGTGGCTCTTCACATACGAGTTCAAAGAAGCGATGGACACCACACTGTTCGACATCGAGAGGCTGCAGACCGCACTGGACCTCCTGCTTCTTGAAAAAAGCAAGTTTTTGGACGTTCTAGCTGCCGTGCTTGCTGTGGGTAATACACTGAATGAGGGGACTTCGAAAGGTGCTGCTATAGGATTCTCTGTAGGCGACTTGGACAAGGTATGGGGCACTGGGGAATGCATTATAACAGCTATGTGCGTTGCGGGCCACAGACGGTTCCACTCTGCTCGAGTTTTTTGTGAAGAATATCGTCGAAAACTCGCCTGAGCTGCTTGGTTTTGTTGAAGAGCTTGCGCCGCTTGCGGCGGCACTCAACGTGCCCCTCTCCATGGTGCAGCAGGAGGTCGGGAAGCTGGCGGCGAGATTCAAGAAAATAGACTCGAAGGTGTCGGGAGAGGATGCCTTCTCGATGATGCTCAAAGGGTTCAAAGACAGAAACGCTGCCAATGTGGCCAAGCTTGTCTCGTCAAGAGAAATCGTAAGCAAAAAAGTCCGGAAGCTGGCCGATCATTTTGGAGAGGTGTGGCGGAAAAAAAAAAAAAAAAAAAAAAAAAAACACAGACGGCGGCTCAGTTCGACGAGACACAGTTTTTTTCACACATCAACACGTTTCGGTTGGCGTTTCAGAAAACCTTGAACGCGCACAAAGAACGGGAAGCTCGGAAAAAAAAGCAGAAAAAAGAAGAGCTCCAGCAGGCAAGCCGTCCTTGAACAGAAAGAAGAACAAAAAAATTTTAAAAAAAGAGTTTTGACCCCCTCTTTTTCTATCCTCTTATTCCGACTCTCTTCTTCTCATTTCCTGGAATCGCTTTTTTTGAGTGGGTCTTTTTTTTTTTTTTTTTTTTTTTTTTTTTTTTTTTTTTTATTTAATTCGAGCCGGGTTTTCAAGGGTGGGAGTGAAAATAATATTTCACTTTATATCACGCTCAACATTATATTCACTCCCAGCTTATAGAGAAATAAGGCCCAGGAGTGACATAATGTACAGGAGTGATCTAATGTTACATTATGTCACTCCTAGAAACACAGAAAACTATGGGAAGAAAGCCTAAGGCGATGGGGAGGATTACACGTCTCAGGGGTGCTAGTCAGTCTGCTCAACCCATCCCAGAATCAAGATTCTGCAGTGGGCCCCCGCATCCACCATACATGCAACCTCAGATGGTTCCGGCGGTAGCGATGCACAGGATAAGCCTCGACATCAACATTAATGTTAAGACTGACGAGAACTGGTAACTTGAAATCCCCCTTGTAGCTTGTAATACCTAACCTTTTTTGCTGCCTCTCAGTTTTGATTTCTTCTTGTAACCTGTGCCCTGCACCTGTAACTTCCCACCCTTTCAAACCCGGCTCTTATTAAATAAAACAACATATTAAATGAAAATAAGTGCATTATTTCACTTGTGGTGGCGGGTTTAACTCGAAATTATTACTACACTCGCTACGCTCGTGAAGTAATTCGGATCTCTCTCGTTAAACCCCCTGCCACCACGCGTGAAATAATGCAATCTTATTTTCATTTAATAAATAGTTATTCTCTAACTGAACAAGTGGAATAAGAGGGGAAGGTAGAGGGTGTCAGGATATTTTTCTTTTTTTTTTTTTGCCACGGTGTTTTTCTCGAAGCCGTGTGCTGTGTAAATTACAACACCACCCTCCCCCCATTCTGTCATTCTTTCTCCGTTTCTCTACCCCTGTTTAAATAGTTAGTTGCATTGGCCAGACAGAAAAAGAAGAAGAAGAAGAAGAAGAAGAAGAAGACCTTAATCTCCACCCCCAAACCACACTATTACGCGGGCAAGTGCCGGTTTTTTTTCTCTTTTTTTTTCTCTTTTTTATTCCTGGAGAAGAAAAAAAAGGGGGGAGAGAAGAAAAGAAGAAGAGAGAAAAAGACACCCCCGGTTTTTTTTTCCCCCCATCTATACCTTCTTCTTTTTTTTTTCTTCAAACAAATGCCATACATTTTTTTTTCTCCATGCGTTACGGGTTGTGTCTTGGTTCCCCCCCCTACCCCTCCTCTTCTATCCAATCACACTAGGACACAGGGTTCAAGAAAAAAAAGGGGAGAAAAAAAAAAAAAAAAACCGGGGTTCAAATTTGTGTATGTGATGTCTTGGATCAAGCATGTCGATGACTCAACTGGGAGAGAGTATTGGTACAGTCAGGAAACCTTTGAAAGCAGGTGGACGGACCCAGAGGAGGTCTGTGAAGTGAAAGAGGACAAGGTGGGAGAGGAGAGCGACGAGGAAAAAGCCGAGTACTTATTCACAAAGTACGACGAAGACGAAGATGGGAAATGGCTGGAGGCGGAGGTCACGAAAGCGGTCCCATCGTTGAACCAAGAAGCTTACGAGATGGTATAAACCAAAAAAAAAAAAAAAAAAAAAAAAAAAAAAAAAAAAAAAAAAAAACAGCGTTGCTCGCATCTTAAAGTCCCGTCTTCTGAAGGCTGGACGCGCCAAGATGTAATTGACATGTATATGAATGAACCAGGCCGCCGTTCACTCAAATCTGATTACAAGTCAGCCAAGCAAGAGAAGATCCCAGAGGCGGTGATGATCGCAGCTGGTGCAGCGCCACCCCCTATTGTTGTGGATTCTTTCCCCCCACCACAGACCCGGCAGGTATTTTTTTTTTTTTTTTTTTTTTTTTTTTTCCCTCTCTCAATTTTTACAGAATTTGATGATAAGCGGGTCCACACGAGCGCCGGCGAAGAGAAAAATGAATTCTAAAAAGAAGAAGTCAAGCAAGGATGTGCTGGAGACCCCGCTCAAAGAAGATTTGACGTGCTCCGAGGAACTCATCAACTATTATGACGCTCTTCTGCTTCAGAATTTCGTGCAGCAAGAGCAACTCAAGCACATCACCCTGTCGGCTCTCACACAAGCGAGCATGGCACACTGCCACCCCCACCCCCACCCCCAGCAGATTGATCAGTGCAAAAGAAAATTTAAGAAACAATCAATGCCGGCTCCAACTATAGCCGCCTTGGCAGCATCTGATCATGCTATCGTCCCCCTCGCACCGTGAAGGGCTTTTTTTTTTTTTTTTTTTTTTTTTTTTTTATTTCCCACACATACCCCTTGCCTTCCCCCACGCTTTTTATCTCTTTAATTGACACACCTTGCAGAATTTTTTTTTTTCTTTTAGGATTTTTAGGATTGGGGGTGGAAAGTCCACCCTACAGTTAACGTGCGCACCGTCACGTGCGCACCGCCCGCTCCAGGGACTTGGTGTTTCACTGGGCTCTGCAGTACAAAAACCCTTTAAAGAATCCTAAGAAACTTGGGCTTTTTTTTTTCTTTTTTTTGGTGGGCCGTTGTTAACCACTTCGTTTCCTATCATTGTGATTTTTTTTTTTTAATTCTTTTTTGCCAATACTAAAAATCCTAGCCTAAAATTCTTTTTCGGTTGCAAGGCATTCATGCATTTTCTAGTCGAAAAAGCAGTCTTTTTTTTTTTCTTCTTCTTCTTTTTTTCTTCTCTCTTGCATCATGGAGGTGAAACGTTAAAAAGAAAGTTTTGATGGGGGGGAGGACCCCCCCTTCGTATGATGCACATCCTTACTCGGCACAAAAAAAGAAATAAAAGTCTATGAACAATGAGCCATAAATGTACCCCTGATTACGGGGCAATTGACTCTAGAAAAAAAAATACCCCCCCCTTGTTTATATTTCTATTGCAATGCTTGCTGCTACCACTACTTGAATCTGTATTCAGTTGCAAACAAAATAACGAAAACACACAAAAAAAACAAAACAAAAAAAAAATACAAAGCGAAACAGAAGGAAAAAAAATGAGAACTGTCATTTGTGCCGGGTAAGGAATATTTTCCACTTTTTTTTTTGAATTCTTTCAACGTAACGAACAAACGGGACCTAACTTCTTTTTTCTTTTTTAAAGAAGAGAAAAAGAATGGGGGGGAGGGGGGAGGGGGCTTTAAGTATTTTAAGTGCAGTGCCAAAAAAGAATGGGGGGGAGGGGAGTGAAAAAAAAACTCGTGGGGAGTTGAGGACTGATCAGGGATGTGCAGCGGGCCAGAAGATACAAGCTGGTTGTGAATTCTGCATTTTTTTTTTCTTTTCTTTTTTCTTTTTTTCCACGACGTGTGTTTTTGCAGTCGTTATTGTGAATATTCGTTAAGGATGGGAAAGAAAAGAAGGAAAAAGAAAAGAAGAAGGGGGGGGGGAACACCGAGACGGGGAAGCGATCAGCTAGTTTAACTTGACACTGACTGGGAGAGAGGTAATGAGCACACAGCCATCTCTGCTTTGCCACGGGGGTATCATGGGGGATTCTCTTTGGCGGCAGGCAAGGGGTAGGAAGACCTCACCTCTCCTTAATTCCATTATTTATTTATTTTCTCTCGCCTTGGTGTGGTT
Organism: Diplonema japonicum; assembly: GCA_964019335.1. NCBI lineage: Eukaryota > Euglenozoa > Diplonemea > Diplonemida > Diplonemidae > Diplonema > Diplonema japonicum. The sequence continues at coordinate 926,908 of OZ025648.1, forward strand.
TTTACTGTATATGTAAAAAAAAACAAAAAATCACCGGAAGGAAAAATGTCCGAAAGCCCTGGCCGACTGGATGATTTTTCCTTCCGGTAATTTTTTTTTCGTTTTACAGTTTTTTTTTTTAAGGCGTCCTGCCACATACCGCAGGTACCCTTAAATGTCTCTTTTTTTTTTTTTTTTTTTTTTTTTTTTTTTTCTCTAACTTAACCTGTTGCACACAGCGCCTCATCATGGATTACAAAGTGGGCATAACCAGTACTCATGCCTACTGAGTTCGAAACTTAGGCTTGTCAAGGAGGCAAACCCGTTCCATGGAATGCTCCGTGCTACCACCTCGCCCAAAATTACCCTTCAGAGACGAAGGCTGCAGTGTGCATCAGGTTAAAAGAAAAGGATATGGGGGTGGGTGGGGTGGGTACTTTTTTCTGTTTTATTTACAACCATTAACGTTTTCGTGCTTTTACCGGGCCCTGACTTCAATTTTGGGTGATAAAAAACACAAATTGGTTATCGACTAGGATTCCCCCCCCTTTTTTTTTCTTTTGTTTCCACCGCGGGTTTTCGTTCACTTTTTCAGAAAACACCGCTCCCCTTCCACTCCAAGGTATCTCTCGATGTGCCAGCTTGGAGTTTGAGAACCACTGTTTCCCAGGACTTGCATCAGGCTTTTCGCAATTCGAAAAACCTTGTTCTTTCACTTATGGGCCGAAAAATGGCCCGGTCTTGTTCCTCAGTGAATGCAGGAGCATGCATTCTATTGCAGAACAGCGTGTGCATAGTTTACTGTAAACGGTGGGTTCAAACTTGGAGTCACCGGAGATTATCAACCCCTTTGAGGAATTACTGAAAACGTTGTGTCCCCTTTTCTTTTAAATGCTTTCCTTCTTCTTCTTTCCTTCCCCCCCCATCCAACACAAGCAGGTTTGACATAAGGTTACTCCTGTGAATCTGGTTAAAAACTCCCCCAAAGTAATTTGCATGAAAACTAACAACAAAAAGAGAAAAAAAGGAGACTACAGCATGCTTTGTGCCAGCAAACCAAGGACTTCAACACGGGACCTAATTCGCCAATTTAATTTCCGCTTGGAGGGCCTGTGGCGCAGCTACTAAATTCGGATACAATAGCCAACACAAACCTAGCGCATGCTGGTACAGCGATCCTTTGCTCCTCACCAGATCCTTTCCCATGTGAAAACAGAAGAGTTTCTAAGGCTTTTTTTTTTTGTTGAGTTTTTTTTTTTCTTTTAAACCCTCATTTCTTTTCCCCACTTCTTTACTACACTATTTTAGTCTGCAAACGACGCCTATGTTGGATTCGCCATCTGCACCCCCTATCCTTTCGTCAGCGGTTTTCGTATAGTGGTTAGTACACTTCGTTGTGGCCGAAGAAACCCGAGTTCGATTCTCGGAAGCCGCTAGTTTTTTCATTTAAAAAACCCCCCAGGAATGGTGAAAAATGCACCAGCAGAAAATGCTGTCTCCGTGAGAGCAGGTGTCACAGTGGTGCCTCCGGGAAATATTCCCTCACCACCCGAAGGTCTAGGGGAATGTGTGAGTTCTCGCGATGCGTTATGGGAACATGTATTCGTATTGGCCCCCAAGTTAGTGAGGTTTAATAAGAGGAATATGGATGGCATCAGGCATCCGAGGCGATGCCACAAGACATGGGGCGAGCAGTTTTACCCAAGTAAGAGTTTGAATAAAGAAGTAGAGGGTGGTGAGGACCGAACACGGTGGGCGATTGTGGGAGAGGAACATGCAAAGGCGTTGACAGAAGAACATTCTCGTTTGAAAAGCGAGATCATGGAATCATTTGAATTCATGACGATATGCAAAAGATGGTGGGTGCGACTCTCGAACGACGTGGATGCAACTTTAGCGGAGAGCTTCGTGCTCTCGAAGCTAGGGTATTGTTATATTGAAACACGCATGCTGTTTGAATTGTGCGGACCTGTTTCTGTACTGGAGTCTATTGATGCCATGGAGGCAGACTTCCTCCATGATCGAGACCACACTGACGGCGTAGCGTTTGACCGATACTGCCATTCTCTCTTTGAAGTCATCGACACTTGGACTTCTACCACTGCCCCTGAAGAGTACATCGCACTTCTTGCCGACCTCTACCTTCGTGTCTTCGAGGAGGATCCCTTGAATGAACTGGACGAAGAGGTCATTGCTCTCCAAAAAGTCGTTGTTCTCACCGAAGCGGGGCAGCGCAAAAAGATAGCCGAGTGGGAAATGAACCGGCTTGAAAAAAGCTCGAAACGGCACCTACAAACTCAAACTTTGAAAGGGACATTGGCGCCCGTGACATCTCCGCTCGATTCCCCATTGGAACGCGTCAAAATGGTGCCCAAAGGACAGAAAAAAGGAATTGCTGGTTTGCTGCCAACGTCGCCTCAACACAAACCTATCTTTCCAGAATTGGGCGACACAATGTCAAGTGCAGTGAGCAGAGCCACCCTCACACCTGTGGTCCCTTCGTTGCAGCTGTTCAGTTTGGCAACACCGCCGCAGAAATTAGAAAGACGAGCGTCCCAATCTTTAAGAAGGGGTTCGGTTCTCCGCATGGCCAGTGTGTCCTCATCGACGGGAAAAGCAATTACCGCAATTAATGGTGTGGCCAAGGAACCGTCTTATGCTGTGTCGGTGCATGAACAGCAAGAAGAAGTTGTATCGCTCCCAATGGTAGACGATGAGTTTAAAGACGCGTTTTTCGAACCTTCTCCCCCGTCCAGCTCGGCTCCTAGCGAGTCAACGCGGGTTAAAAAGCACAACGAAGATGTTGAAGCAGCGCAGATTGCTGTTACAAGGCGAAATGTGTCTCAAAAGAATAAGCCCCGTACACTACCGGTTAAACGTCTTCGAGGCGCTTGGCGGCCTCCTCCATTTATCAAAGCTGGCCAAGCCAGCTCCAATTGCGAAACTTCCCCCCACGTTACATTGCCTCACAAACTTGGCGGTGTGGGCACCTTCTATTTAGGACGAAAGAAGGTACGAAGTTCTGTCAAGGTAATTCCATATGCGACATACCCCCCTGCTGCTGCTGAGCCCGCTTACCCGGACACAATTGGGGATACTTTTAGTTAGTTTTTTCTTTTTTTTTTTTATGTGTTTTGAAACACTGAAAAATTCTCACCCGTCAAAAGCAAAAAAAACAAAAAAAAACAAAAACAAAAGGAGAAGAAAAAAAAAAAAGGAAAATAAAGGAAATGGAAGTGCTGTTATTAGCGATGCTTGTTGTAGGGGTGTCCGCTGAGGACGCGTGTTGGGAGGAAAAGAAAAATATGTACATGTCGTGTTTCGCCGCGGATGACGACACCCAAGGGAGCTTGGACGAGATGCAGAAGAAGTGCATTGATCTGGAAGACGCTTGCTTGGGTGTGACCTGCTCGAAAGAACAAAAGTGCAGCATGAGACACCACCGCAGGGAGGGCTGTGAGGGAGGCAAGTTCTTAGACGAATCGAAGGTGGAGGAGACCACGTACGTGAAGGTCTGCAAAGTCAACGAGCACAAGTGGGACATATACCCCCACAAAGTATGTCATTATGTCAAAAACCCTTAAACCAAAACTAAAACCAGTACATCCCATGCTACGCCAAAGATGACCAGGAAGTAGGTGAACTTCTTGAGAGGAAGATCCGTTGCTCTGAGATGGGCGATGAATGCGTGGGTGTGACATGCGGCTCGAAGGACGGTGGCACCACCACCTTCAACTGCACCGTCCGCGACCACACAGCAGGCTGCAAGGGTGGTCTTGCCGACCCCCTCGCTGACTCGGAGGATGAGGTCTCGTTCGTCATGGTATGTTGAAACAACCAAAAAAAAAATTATATTTCTTAGGACCCCATTGTGTTCCCCACCACCATACCCGCCACTAACGCACCTCCTATTGGCGAGTCCTGCCGTTTTGAGGTTCACGACAAGTCCTCCTTCACCTGCAACCCTCCCGATGTTAACGCCAAGAGGATGACCCTAAAGGAGGCGCAGCAGCAGTGTGTTACCATGAAGGACCCTCAGCAAGGGGGGTTTTGCAACGGTGTTGAGTGCACATCATGGGATGGCGAGCTTGAGACATGCCTCCCGCACATGCACTGCGTTGCGGAGGGTCAGCAGATGCTGAAGGTCAGCACAAGCGTGGTCCACATTAAGAAGTGTTCCGACGGGAAATTTTGCACCGACCCGTGCAACGCCAAGGAAGAGTTCAAAAACCACGTATGCGAGAACGACTGCGACTGTGGAGGCGTCAGGTACTGCTCTGAGTCTGGGTACTGCAAAAACCCCACGGGTCTCTCACCATTCGAGGAGCTGTGCATCACGGACCATGATTGCATCTTCGAGAAGCACACAAACAAGTACATGAAGTGTGAAGCCTCCGCTTCCACTGGTAAGGACAAGATGACTCTTGAAGAGGCTCAGAAAGTATGCAAAGAGATGAAAGGCCTCTGCGCTGCCGTCACTTGCGTAAAGAATGAGTGTTCTCTGCGTAACCACATGTTGGACACGTGTAACGAGCCGCATGGTCTTTTCTTCAACCAAGGTGAGGACACCTATCTGAAATGCTGTGGACCTGAGAAGGAGAAGCGGTGCCCTGGAGGAACTAGCAGCGGGTCCAGCAATGGCCACACGGGTTTTTTGGTTTTCTTGGTGATTTGTCTCATTGCTGGTGTGGCTGTGCTTGCCTACTGGAACCGCCAGATGGCCAAGGACTACATAGCCCCAAACACCTTTAATGCTGTTCCTCAGGACGAGGAGGTGTGTACTTTTTTTTTTTTCTCACTTCCACAAAATATGACAGGCTGACAACAACTGGGTGATTGATGACACTAAGGAAGACGACGAGTAGGTAGGGTTATTCTCTCAGAAAAGTTTTTGTCACCCCCCCCCCCCCCTTGCCCCTCTTCTTTTTTTTTCTTTTCTTTTTGTGTTCTTTCCTTTTATCCGTTGCTTTCTACCCTATCTTCGAATGAGAAAAAAAAAAGAAGAAAAGAGGGAACCACCATGCTGTGGCCTCTGGGGGAGGAAAAAGAAAATATTGTGAGCATCACAGAATCCTCAAAGTAAAACGCTGGAAAGAAAAATAGAAAGGGACCAAAAAAAGGGGGAGGGGTCTAAATGGGTTTTCTAAACAAAAAAAAGAGAAGGGGAAGACGGGCATTTTTTTTTTTTTTTTTTTTTTTTTTTGTTACAAATATTTATCTTTCAAAAAATGATTTTATAACTATATGCAACTTGTGCCGAGCAAAAAACTTTCGCAGCTCTTTAAAAAGCGAACAACAAAGACATATAGTCATAAAGAATTTTTTTTTTTTTTTGTTCTTTCTTCGATATTTCTTGGAGTGAAGTACCATGAAAAAAGAGTGAAAGAACTGCAATATTCATTCAATTCTTTTTTTTTTTTTTTTTTTTTTTTTTTTTTTTTGCCCTCTTCCCCACCCTCATTTTTTCTTCTTTTTTTTTCCCCTCCTTATATTCCATGTAATTCTAATTCATGAAAATCCGTGTGAGCGCAGATTTGTTTGTTCTTTGCTTCTTTTTTTTTCCTTTTTTTTCTTCTTCTTTCTTCACGTGCGTGACATAAGGGTACAGAATATTGCCAAGAGAGAAGAAAAGGGGGGGGGGGGGGGGAAGGCAGTTTAAGTGAAGGAACTGGAAACAAAAAAAAAAAACAAAAAAAAAAAAACAAAAAAAAAGGGCACCGCAAAACTACCCCTGTAAATTTGCTCCTCGTTTGCGTCTTTTTTTTCTCTTTTTTTTTTCCCTCTTTCTTTTTTTTTTTTTTTTTTTTTTTTTTTGTATTAAGGCAAGGGTCTAACTCCCTTGAGTATTTAAAATTCACTGGGGGCCAAATTTGTCTCGGGGATTAAGCCCTTATTTTAACCTCCCGAAATACATACGTTTTCTTCTCGTTCATAGTAGTCAAACTACTTCTTCCGGCACAGAAACAATTAAAAAGAACGAATTCAAAAAATAAAGGCAAAGAAAAAAAGAAGAAGGAAAAAAAAAAAAAAAGAAGGGAAAGTTTCACTTTTTTTTAGTTTTTTTTTTTCTTTTTTTTTTCTTTTTCTGAATTCTTTTTCTTTCCCAGCCCTTTTCCCCCCAACCGTGTTTTCATTCCTATTTTTTTTTTCCCTCCATTCTTTCTGTGCCGAGTTTATGCCGTTGTCTCTTTTTTTTTTTTTTTTTTTCCTGACTTTTCTTTTCCCTTCTTTTCTTTCTGTCCTTTCGTTTTTTCCCCCTCTCTTTTCCCCTAATACCAAAAAAAAAAAAAAGCCGGAAAAAAAAGTAGGGCAAAAAAAAAAAAAAAAAATGTCCGACCCACTAGGAGGCGTGCTGCCCCCTCCAGTGCTGGATGAAGAAGCAGTCACAAAGAAACCGAGTCTCAGAAAGTCCTTGACGGGGTCGCCAAAGGGGAGGGTGTTGTTCCAACCAGACGATCTGGCAACAACGACCCCGCAGGAACCGAACAAGAGAAGGAGCAGGAACCTCGAGAAGGGGATCGAGCACATCAGAGAAATGTTTTCCAAAGAAGAAGCTGCTGACTCTGCAAAGCGAACCGGGCAAGAATGGTCACCGGAACAAGGCCTACCTGGGATGGATTTCAACCCCGAAGACATCCAAGACCCAGTACAAAACATGAAAGTCCTTGAGATGCTCCAAGCCCTCGACCGCACAACAGAAGAGCTCATGGGCCAAAAAGTTTCCAACGAAGAACTTATGGGCTTCCTTGAAATGGGTGAGAAGCGTATTGTCGATCTTGCTGTTAAAGTCAAGCTCTTAGAAGACCAAAACGAACGCCTTGCCCTCAAAGACACCGACCAAGCACAGGAAATCGACAAACTAAAGTACAACCTCGCCACCAGTCAAGCTCACGGTAAGAAGCTCGAATCCGAGAAGGAACATCTTTTAGGAGATATTCATGGATACGCTGATCAATGCACAGACCTCAAAGCCCACCTGGAATCTATTAAAATCGACAAGACAAGGGAGTCGGAACTGAATGCCGAGCTCAAGAAAGCTTACGAGCTCAAAGAAGACACAACCCGAAAGGAGCGAGAAAAAGTGGCCGCCGAGCAGCGGGTTACGGTACAGAACCTTGAACGCGACAAACGCCGTTTGCAAGAACGACTTGAAGAATGGCATCGCAAGTCCGACCAAAACGTAGCGAAATCAAAGCAGCTCGAAAAGGAACTGAAGGACAAGACACGCGAAGTGGAAAAGCTGCAAACGGAGCTCGCCAACCTACAAAGGTCATACAAGAACGACAAGGTGAAGATGGACAACGCACTCTCAAACGGCAAGATGCACATCCAAGAGGAGATGGTGAGGCTGCACTCGTGGGATAAGGAGCTCACGGAACTGTCGGAGAAGCTCAAAAAGAGCGAAGCCAAGCTCGACAAGGAAAAAGAAAACATCAAGCGAGCCATCGCCGACTCCGTGAAGGAGGTACAAGCACAGCGGGAGGCGGAACACAGGCTGCTGTTGGACATGAAGCACCAATACGAGCAAGAACTAATGACACAGTTCGAGCAACGACAGAACGAACTGGACGAGCACTGGCGGCAGAAGGAGACCGTTGAACTTGAACAACTAGAAGAAAGACGCAACGCACTAGACAGCGAACTGCAGATGAAAACACAAAAAGCAGCCGAGAACCGACAACGCCTAGAAAGGTATTCGCAGAACCTAGAGAGGTACGGAAGGCGTCTAAAGGGCGAGTATGAAAACTGGCAGCACGAGAAGAACCAAGTCTACGGTGTGCTTGCAGAAGCGCAGACTGAAAGAGAAACAGCGGAGACAGAGATGAAAAAGGACATCGACGTTCTAACCGCAGCAGCGCAGGATATACACTTGCAGCTTGAAGGGAAGAAGGCTGTCATTGAAGAGCTTGACATCAAGATGAAGGAGCTCATGGCGGAAAGGAACGCCCTGTTGGAGGAGAAGGCACACTCGGAAGAAAACGACAAGGACAGGACCGCCCAGATGAAGGAACTGACCGCCGAGAACGACAGACTGATCGAGGACAACACGCTGCTGGAGAGGAGCTTCAACGAGCTAAAGTGCGAGCACGACCAACTGCTGGAAGAGATGACGTACATGAGGTCACGCGAGGAAGAGGAAAGAGAGCTGAGGAGGAAAACGAACGAAATGCTCCTGGCCTCTTATAAAATAAAGAACCCGCAATCGGGTGTGGTTCTGCCTGTGGGACACAGGTCAGGGACGTACGCAGAGGGCATTGATCTGTTATGCTGGAAATGCCACCAAGGATCCATGGACGAAGAAGGCACAGGGCTGCTAGCAAGGACAAGGGATGCAAGGAAACAGATGCGATCCTTAAACAACGAGAGGACATCGTTGCACAATGATAAACAAGCCTTCATAAAGGCACACAAGCTGGATGCGGAGAAACTTACCAGAGAAACAGAGACCATAAAGAACGATAGAGAAGTGCTCAGGCAAGAAACAGAAAAGGTCATTGCCGAGAGAAAAGCCATCGCCTCAGTCTCACAGCTCGACCCTAAGCTCGCACCCCCTACGCCCCTCAAGGATGACACTGACCCTGATCACAACCCAGTCAAGATCTCCTACCCTTCCATGGATGCCCCAGAGGCACCCGAAGCGCCTTTGTCGCCCACTGAAGCAAGCAGGAGGCGGAAAAAAGACCTCATTTATTTGAAGTCGATCTACTCAAGCCCCAAGAGGATGTCGCACAATGCGGCATGGTGAAAAAAAGGGGGGGAATACCATACTTGCTTTTCTTGGTTTATAACCCCCCCCCCCCCCCCCCCTCCTCCCCCTTCCTTTTTTTCTGTACTGTATGATAGCTTCTCTTTTGTTTCTTTGCACATGTGTACATTGTAGTTGCTTATTTCCTTGTATTCCACTTCTTTTTTCCCTCCCCTAAACATCAAAACATCTTTCAGGCAGGATGGTATCCATAGAGCCATGCAAAGGGTTCTGGAGGGATCTAGGCCTGCGGTTCGAATCTGATAAAAGGACGCTAATGTGGGTGGTCATATACCACGTGCTGACCATTGTGGTGTGGAAGCTGTGGTGGGACATGGGTGCGCTCCTAAAGGTGCTCAGTGTGGCGATGTGCGCATTCTGGTCGTTCTTGGGGGCAACTATCACGCACAATGCTATCCACGTTCCCCTGTTCGATAACATGTACTCCAACTCTTTCTTCCAGATTGCTTTGTCCCACACATATGGGTGGCCTGTCTCAGCTCTCGTTCCTGGGCACAACCTGTCTCACCACAAGTTCACCAACACCGCAAAAGATGCCATGCGCCCACAACGAATGCAATACAAATGGAATCTCTTGAATTACCTACTGTTCCCGATCATCACTGCCTCTCAAATAGCTGCATCTGATAAAGCCTATATGATGGATCAGA